>ML675640.1:13086850-13541707 GCA_007922155.1 Mesoclemmys tuberculata
CCTAGCGTTGGCTCCTTCCCGTTCAAGTGTACTTGCTCTAGGTCAGTCACAAGGATTGGAGCTTGCCTGGCACTGGGGAGCTCAGAACACGTTGCGGACAGGGAGAGCCGGGATAGCCAAGGCATCAGTCTACGGCTGTCCGGACAGCTTTAGACTAGTGTACAGAACCGAAACACTCCGCTGCAAAAGCCAGACCCATTTACGGTCTTCTGGCACCTGTACAATGGAATGCATGCCATGCCTAACAGGCCGGTTGCAGATCTGGTGTCTGTGGTTGATTTATTGCTGACATTTGTACCTGGCACCAGGGAAGCGTGTTCCAGAATGCCGCATATTATCTGTCTTTAATTCTGTAATTGTTATTGGACCTGCTCCCAGAGACCCTTCTCTTTGCTGGGCGATGCCTTCTTTTGAGTAATCCATCATCATCATCAGCGGGCTAGGCTCTGGGTGACGCATTTCGCCAGCACCTCATTAAAGCAATAACTCGCTCCGGTGACGGAGAAGCACAATACATCATCCAGAGCAGATGGGCAAGTGTTGCTAACGAGGAGGCGCGGCACCCTGGAAGAGCAGGACGGGGAGAGAAGAGGCATTTTAATTGCAGGCCAGAGACGGATGCCAGAAGTGAAGGCACTGG
Organism: Mesoclemmys tuberculata; assembly: GCA_007922155.1. Taxonomy (NCBI): domain Eukaryota; kingdom Metazoa; phylum Chordata; order Testudines; family Chelidae; genus Mesoclemmys; species Mesoclemmys tuberculata. Next base: position 13,087,491 of record ML675640.1, read on the forward strand.
CAAAGCAGAGACCTAGGAACTGAATTATTGTCAGGACAACCACACGCCCTGCGGGGGGTTTTGTATAGAGCCCAGTCGGAGTCTGGCCTTGAAGCATGGGGCATGGACTCTGCCAGAATGTCTGATCTCCTGCACAGCCGGTGCCACATACGTACCGGTTCATTTGCGTACGGACGCATTAAGAGTCCTCCTGACAAACACAAACAAGCTTGTTACTGGCCCCACTCATAAAGGGGAGCCTGCGGCCAGCGCTTCATTCATGATGAAAGAAGGGCCGGGGTGCAAGCAGGTTTTTGGTTTTAACATTCATAACTCATGCAGCAAGCCCAGAGGTGGCGGGGGGAGTTAGTCCTCTGTCAGACTCCGTGCTCACACTGGTGCTTGTCCCCATACTACCTGGGCACCTCCTGAGAGTCAGAAGGACAATAAATGGCTCTTTCTCTGTCTCCCTTCCCTGCTAGCCAGACGTCAGCTTCAGGCTGGGAGGGAGAAGCCAAGGCAGAGGGACATGGATGCAGAAGGATGTGGCTCATATGTGAACTAGCAGGTGCTAGATGAAGCGTGTTGCTGCACCCACCAGGCTAACCGGTGGCCGTTGGAAGCGGAGATACAGCATCCAGCCAGTCCCAGGTGATGCAACAGGCCTCTCGGCTTGTCCCCGGTTTGAACTAGCGGCCTTTAGTATTTCTCAATGGCGCCAGCTGCAGAACAGCGCTGAGAGGTCAGGACCAGAGTCTGCTATCCTTGCTCACGCTCAGGAATATTGTTAGCCTTAAGGAGACCCACTGATCTCAGGGCTTAGAGGAAGATACTAGCCGCCGTGAGTAAAGGCATCCAAAGGTGCCCACTGCTAGCAGCTCTTGTCCACTTACGCCCACTCATTTGAGTGGAAAGGATATACCCGCCGTTATTTTTCTAACTGAGCCTGGACTGTTTGAAACAATGGATAATTCAGTCCTGACTCTGAGCCCCACCCGAGCAGTTTTCCTTGCGCGGGTAAATCAGAGAGAGAGGACTCCAAATGTGCTCACTATTGCGTTTTAACGTGGTGTTGTTCCAAACGGCGAGGCTCAGTAGCCTTTCATCAGCATGGCTTTTGCTGCCATCATCACATGGGGGACGCTTTCAAACGAGAACATTTTTAAAGTTGTTTCCCCTTCTCTTTTTAATATTAAGAAAAAAAAGACCTAGGATCCTAGAAAAAGGGCTTCTGAGTTTTGCTCTGCATGTGTCAATCAAGATGACTGAAAAATAATGAGAGGAAGAAGCAGCACGGAGGGAGGACGGCTGTTAAACTAGAGACCTGTCACTCAGAAAAGAATCCAGAGTCCTCTGTTGTTCCAGAACAGGCGGCTGGAGGCGAACGTGCGCTGGGTGACACGAGCCGTCCTCTGCCAATTCAAAATGGAAAGCCAACAAAGGCCCAAGCTTTCTGAAAGACTCAGCTTCGTTGAAAGAAAAGCTAAGGATGAAAGAGATGTCCTGTAAACTATCGGACATAGGGGTAACGCAGATTCAGGCTGCCAGCCATTAGGACCCATCTACCAGACACACAAGCCACATGGCATGTGCTCTGTCCCATCTAGGAGGGTAGACACCAAACCGTGTGTGCAGACGTTGGGCGTGGGGAGGTGACGGCCCAAGGAACCCGCCTGCACTTTTTAAAGCTGCCTGTGGCAGTTCTGAATGAGGTTTCCCCAGTACCTTTCCAGCCGTGCACTGACCTGGGCAGCGCACACAGCTCGGGTGTGTCTCCCTGGGCCATGCCTTCCTCTCGTGAGACCCCATCCGCTTTCTTGGAACTGTGCAAGACACGAGCACGGCTGATGTGCCATGCTGCCCTCATGCCCTTGCACAGGGAGAATGAAGGCAATGTCCTGTGGGGCTTCTTTGTGAGGTGTTCGCCTCCCCATACAAAGTGGGGCACCTTGCACCTTTTCATCCCTTTAGGTGGCTCTCACTGCACTGGACAATGGGACCATAGCAGTCAGACTGAGACCATCCGTGGTTGCACTGGCCTCACCCACCCTGCTGCGTGCTTTCCATGGTCCTCATCTTTGCATCTGGTGTAAGTGATGGTTTGGGCTTTGCGCCAGGCCATTTCCATCTCTCCGAAGCCATGCAATTTTCTTTATGAGGCTAGTTTCCTGTCTCAGTGTTTTTCCCCCCGCCACCCTCCACCCCTTTATTTGTTTTCCTAACCCAAGCAAGTCACATGCTTTGTGGAGTTCTACGCAGATGATGAAAAAGCGCCTCCAAGGGTCTATCTGATTGTCTTGCCAATGAGTGCAACATGAAGACACCAAGGAAAGCCATGTCTTTTTAAAGTCCTGTTAAAGTCAGAGGAACTTATGCCTTTGCTGACAGTTGACCATGTGCTTAGGAATTTGGCTGAATCGGGGCCTCGGTCACAAGTGATGAAAGGCCAGTGCATTTGTGAGCTGTTCTCAACCGCTGTAATGCTCTTTGAATGCCAATGCCTTGTTGTGGCGCGAGTATTAAATCAGCTTCCGCTAAGATAATTGCTTGCTTTCTTTTCTTTTTTTAATGAGAGCCAACTCGAAGTCTGGAGGGGGAAAAAAAAACCCCACGATAATCTGTCGAAGGTGCCACCAAGTTAATTGGAAGCAAGAGGGACATCGTCTTCAAAGTGTGATTTTAATCAGGCTGGATCTCATTAAGGGAGAAATGCCTGGCTGAAAGCAGAGCTGCTCTTAGTCAAAGAATAAATGAGGTTTGTGAGATCCGGGCCACTGTGATTGCAAAAGACATTTCAGACTCTTTAATGCATCACCCCTTTCTCAGCTGCTGACTGACTGCCGGTTGAAGTTTCAGAGGCCAGTGTTAATAATGTGACCATGTGCCACAGCTCCCCTTAATGCCAGGCAGAGAGGAAAAATGCTCTTGTGATTAACCCCGGACCTGCGTACAGTTTCCCACTTGCCCACAGATTTCTTGGGTTAGTCATTTCCTTTGTGTGACTTAGTTCCCCATCCGTGAAATGGGGGCTTCATGGTCCTTTCTTGCACTCTTTGTCTGTCTTAGCAATTTAGATTGTAAATTCTTAGGGACAGGGACCATGTCTTACGAGCACCCTGCATTTGTGCGAGTTGTCCTTAGGTGAGTGGGGGGGTATCATGAGGGTAAAGACGACTCATATAACTAAGCGCCTGCAAGATCAGAGGCTCACTGAGGAAATACACCTGTTAACGTCAACTGAGAGTTGTGCCTCAGTAAGAATGTAATTTTGTCCACAAAACGGGAAGTAAGACCAGAAATTTTACATGTGGTTCTGCTAAACACTTACGCTATAAGAGTGAAGCCCAAGTCCCCAGAGCCCCAGAGAAGAACTAGAAATCCCCAGTTCAAAACTTGCATGGCTGATTTCATTGTTTGGTTGTTTTATAGCAAGGCAGGAATCCGGGTAGTCTTAAAATGATGCCAAGGTCACCCAAAAGGAGCCAGACGAGAGAGAGAAATGCTGCTTACATTCTCCACCAGGCAAACCTTTGAAAATATTGTGACGTTAATCAAGAGTCAGGAACCAAAGTGTCTAGGAACCACTTCTGAGCTTTGGCTAACTGGGGAAGGAGATGAGGAGGGCAGGGAAGGGAGAACTTTGGCTGGAAAAGGTCTAAATAGATTAATGTAAATTTGTGAGAAAAGAGGAGCATGAGGTGTCGGGGATTTTTCACTCACCTCTCTCCTGGCAGGTGGGAGATGAAACGGTGATTCTCTGTAGGTGTGCAAGCATATAGAACGGGCCACAAATGAGCAGGGGGTTGGACTAGATGATCTCTTGAGGTCCCTTCCAACCTTAATCTTCTACAATTCTATGAACCCAGGACTTTTGAGTTCTAGTCAATGCCTGACCACAAGGCCACTCTTCCTCTTATGCAACAGCTCCTAAGTGGTAAACTCATTTACTAATTGGTCCTTTCTTTAGTTTCAGAAATTGTTTGCTTTTGAGATTAGAGTCAGCCTTTTAAATCAAGTAGGAACTTCAAAGAGGGGGAAATGTGGGAGGACTAGAAACTAAAGTCGAGCTCCTCAGTTGGAGTTGTTAATTGCATTACAGTGCCATCTGGAGGTCCCCAGCTGAGGATCAGAGTCCTGTTGTGGTAGGCGCTGTACATACACATAACAAAAAATTATCCTTGCCCCAAAGAGTTTACAAAGTAGAAGATATGAGACAAGCAGTGGATCGATGGCTCAGTTGGGCTGGAGATCCCCTCTTGTCCACCCCATTGAGAGCCATCCTCAGGGAGTGCATTGCAAGGGTACATCCACACAGTCTGCTCGGCCCAACTGACTTGGGCTTACGCCATTGCCCTGCAGACAGCTACGGAGCCATTGCAGTTCAGGCTTAGAAGCACAGTTAGGGGACAATGAGGAAGGAGATGCCATCTGAGCCCAGGTTTGAAAAAGAATTGTTTGCTTTTAAAGAAAACAAGGGGGCGGGAGGGTGATTCACAAGCAATGCAAACCCTACCCCAAGACGTTTCAACTGAGAGGCCCCTAGAAACATGCTTACTGTGTAGCATTGGCAGGGGAAAGACAAGAAGGGGTAGAGAAAAGCTTCATCTTAATTTAAGCCATCTTGTAAGTGCCCAGCGTGAGTCCCTCCACTCAGAAAGAAATACATCATATGTCTGAACTGATTACTCTTAAACAATTATATTCTTACTAGATGAGATTATTTTAAATTAATCACACTGTGATACCTCAGATAGGGCCTGCGTTTTATTAGTTTTTCTATCCTTCGTCAAATAATTTCTTTCCAATAACAGTGAAAGATTTATTAGGCAAGATTTTAACATTGTGTTTTCCTTTTAACAGCTCTCTCTTTTTTTTGGCCTTTCCTACAGGCCATAAACTCTTGTGTTTAAAGCTAAATTGACTGTCAAATCGCACCAACTCCTTAAATTGCCAGCCCCCATAGGGCCATCTTCAGGAGAGGACTTGAGTAAAGACCCACACCAAGAGATTGCTGGATTTTGCAGATATAACATCACAGCCACTCAAGGGAGTCTGCTTGATTGTCACCCATCCTAGGTCATTTCTATCACTGCTAGAAATGGAAATGCTCTGGCGGTCAGGCAGCAAATTCTATCCTGTTACATTGGTGTAAATCGGGAGTAACTCAGCTGAGGTCACTGGAATTACTCTGCATTTATGCTAGTGCAAGAGAGAGCAAAATATGGCCCAGGGAAGAGTCACATGTTCTTTGCCTTTTCTGCACAGCTGCTAGATACACTTTGCCAGAGCAGTCGTACCCCTCTCCCCCTGCAAGTTCTTCGGTGTAAGAGATCCTGGATAAAATCTTCACAAGTGCCTTAGGAACCTGAATTCTATTTCCAGAAGTGTCTTATTCACTTAGGCTCAACTCCCCAAAGGTGTTGAGGAACCTCCCACTGCGCCAAGGTGCAGTCCCCAGGGAAGAGTCTTATCGTGTCTGCTTGGTATAAAGGATAGAGGCTGTACCCGGTCAGATTAAATGGGAACGCCTGCCCATATTTCAAGCGGAATTTCTGTGGCCATGTCTCTTTCTCCAGCACCACAGGCTCTCGGCACCAGACAGACACATTGGAAGGGCCTTTTCCAGTCAAGAAAGCCAAAGCCCTCATCTCTTGGCTGTTTGTGCGACTTCCTTCGAACAGCTGCCGTTCAGCTGTAGAGCTGGGAGATGCGTGTAACTAGTTCTAACGCCGAAGCGGAGCAGCTTGGTGCGCACTCAGTTCTAGCTTCCCCACGGCTGGCAGAAAGCTTCACTTTCCTTCTTCCTGGGTCAACCTTGGTCAATGACTGCTGAAACCAGGCACACATCGGTCCTCTCTCCTCAGCAGAGCTCCAGTCCTGCAAGGTGCCAGGCACTGCTAGGAGTTATTCAGCATCAGGTTGAGGAAGGATGGTCTAGTGGTTAAAGCACCGGGCTGGGAGTCAGGGGATTTACATTCCATTCTTAGCTTTCTCTCTGACTCCCCGTGTGAGCCAGGGCAAGTCCCTTCATCTCTCTATGCCCTAGTTTCCCAGTACCCCCTATGTAGATCGTGAGCTCTTTGGAGCGGTGCCTCTCTCTTACCGTGTGTACGTACAGGGCCTAGCACAACGCACACCCCTCCCCATTCCAAGGGAGCTCTCTAGGTGCTATTGTAAGGCAAATGATCATCTCCCATCCCCACTGTCGGGGACACGGCTCACCCCTTTCGCCACTGCCTCTGTTCACTCTCCACTTTGGTTCCTTTCCCAATGTCCTCGCCTGCTTTTTTTTTTGTCCTGCTGTGCAATTCTGAGCCCCGCAATTGCTTTCCACTGAGGCTACGGGAGGCCAGCGAGACTAATTTTCCCTGTTAGGAGGAAACTGTGCCTGTTCTGCTCGGCACAGCCGCCTAGGAACTGACCTGGGGAGCAGAAACTTCTCACCTTGTTAAAGTGTGAATTGCATCTGAAATGTCTTTAATTAAAGCTCCTGTGTGTGAGTCTGTCCTTTGTGGGTAAGTGACATTCCTGAGAAGCCCATTACTGCCCAGGGGGAGGAGAGGAAGAGACTGTCTGGCACTCATGCAGTAACGAGGCGGTAAAGAAGAACATTCTCCTCTGCCTTCTCTGGTTGGCGCCGCATGGGCTAATTCTCCCCACGCTGCCAACCCAGTCCCTGCCCTCGTCACTGTTGGCTGCAGACAATTCTGGGCAGCGCACAGCTGGTCAGGCAGGACGTTTCTCACCGTGTTTAGACTGGGACCCAAGAGCCCTGGATTCAGTTTCCAACTTCACTTCTAATTCCCTTGTGCGACCGCCAACGATCCGTGCCTCCGTTTCCCCGCTGTAACATGGGAGTTATAAAACTCCCTTTTTCACAGCTCTGTAGATTGCCCGCTTTTGGGGGGCAGGGATTCTCTCACTATATGGATGTACAGTAGCTCGTACAGCAGGGCCCTGAACTCAGCTGACGGTGTGAAGTCCCATGGTGCTTACAGCCTGAAGTAATAATAATCGCACTCTACACTTGGAGTGCACTTGTTATTCAAGAGGCTCGATAACGCCCTTCAAAAAGCAGCTAAATATTATCATCCCCGCTTTACAGATAAGCAAAGTCTCCACCACACATCACTAGTACAGGAGCCATTGTAGCAATGACCCCGCCTCCCCCCGCTCTAACCACTAGACAACACTATGCTGCCTCCCAGAACCCAAGGCAGACAGGGAAATGAAGTCTCTCTCCGGGAATGCAAATTAAGGTGGTGTAAAAAATTCCATAACCCCCAAACGAGGGGAAACGGCCTCTCTACCGAAAGCCTTATTGTCATAAAAGAAGTAAAGAGCCATTCCTCACTTCAGTTCATAACGCCGACTCAGTGCTGAGCGCTTGGACCCTGTCACCCCTCGTATAATGCGGTGGGGAAAGCAGTGAAGAAACCAAAAGTCCACTACTGCTGGGCTCACGCCAAACGAGGCAGATGGACAGGCTCACAGTCCGTCCAGCCTGCAATGAAGGTGGCAGCCAGTGGCCATGATGAAACGGATTCTTGTGACGTGAACTCACCACTCAGAGCTGGGCTGAGGATGGCCAAACTCATTTCACAGGTGCCAATGAACAGTCACCACAGTTAAAAATGCAGGGCAAAAGGTTGCCAGCAACCCGCGAAGAGCAGCAGGGCTATCGTTTTAATCTCCAGGCACTGTGTTTATAGTGCTAGCAAAAGGACTTTGGGCAGGTGGGAGTGGGTAAAGCTGGAGCTAGTTCCACTCTTACTAAACCAATGGCATGGGTAGGGGAAACCCTCTCATTTATCCAGGTAGTTCAGCCCTGGAAACTTTTGTTAAATTTTCCCTTTAATTACATGCCCTGCTAGAGGTGCTCTGCAATTATCTTCCTTTAATTTCCTGTAGCAACATGTCCTCTAGACCCTGGAAGCCTCCTGGCCAGCGGTGCTGGCCTCGATGGATTGCAATTATGCGTACAGTATATCTCTGTCACGCTTTCCCAGCTGGGTAGAAAATTAGCAAGGAAACCATTTCTGCAGCTGGCTTGTTGGTTTTCTTCTCTTTCTTATTAGACCCCAGTGAGATTTTTTTTTCCACCATGACTCTGAAGGTCTTTCTCCTCAGAAGCTTGTGGCAAATCTGGAGTGAAGATTTGTCGCAATGGGCTTTCATCACATGACTTTCTCACTCCTAATTAGGCTACAAACACATCTGACTTGCATCTTTTCTCCAGGGAGGTAGGGATTATACGTAATTCCATTTTCCCTGCTGTGTCTTGGTCTGAACCAGTGTAAAATAGACTGTTCTGGCTAACCATTCAGTGTAGAGAGACAGAAACGGAGACGCTACCAACCATAGGTGTTTGCTACAATATTTTGTGTGATTTAATGGATTATTTTTCCCCTTTAACTTCTAGAAAGTCTCTACTGTATTAATTTATCTATCAGAACTTTTGGGATCAATTACAGAACCCAATGTCTTCTCACAGCACTCTCTGAAACTCAGAACTCTTCATTTGGGATATGTGGGGCAGAATCATTAGCAAACCTTTGTAAGAGAGACAAGAAAATGTTTGGATCTGTGGGTTCTCTAGCTCCCAGCTCCTAACTCTCCCACCTCCAGAACTTACAGTGAAGTCAGTCGGGGAGGAGTCAACTCATTCTGCTGAAGTTTGAACTCTCACAAATAGATCAGGGCTTTGAAAATCCAGCGGAAGCTCAATGTCACTGCACTTTGTATGGTGCTCCAGAGACACACGGGGTGGGGGGAACAGGGTGAATAATGGGCAGGCAAAGAGAGGAACAGAGGGAGTGAAGAAAAACACTCATGACAAAATAAATACCCCCAGTTCCTGCGTACGGCACAGCTCCTTGAACTACCCCAGCTTTTGCAGGGCCTTGGGGTGGATTATATTAACCCACAGGGAATCTATTGGTGAGAGGAACATGTTTTTATTTTAGATCAGCTCCTCCTTTCTAAAAATGGGGTGAAATTCTATGCGTGTAGGGAAGTGCCCCTGAGGCCATGTTGCTCTCCCTATTCCTATAACATGCCTCCATAGTCACTGTTATGGGGCACGTGCTCTTCACCCCCAATTTGGATAAAGTGAGAGTCTCTAATCTTCATCTGAAGCCCTAATGGAACCACTTGGAAGTTAAAAAGACAAATCCAGGTAACGTTCTGTCTTCACAGCCCCAGATGATGGTGGCACATAACAAGTGGGGATTTGAACAAGGAGGGGCTGAGGGCAGCAGGAGAAGGAACCTGGCCCATCTGATTTCCACTAGACCAGAAACTACTGTCTGACTGAAACGTCACCGTCTCGACTGGACAAAACATCTTCGCCCCCTGAATTGTGAACTTCTGCTTGTTTACTCACAGAGCTACAGGAAAGAGAGACACCTGGCTCCAAACTCCCACCAACGGGAATGGAAAGTCTCCAGCAAAATTAGGACCAGTCCCAGTGTCACCTTGTCCATTTGGTGCCAAGGAGGATCTTTTGCAGCTTCGCACTGGCCATTTTGGCACCAAGGAATGTCGACCGTTTTGGCATCGAGGAATGTCAGCCATTTTAGCACCAAAGAATGTCGGCCATTTTGGCACTGAGGAATGTTGGCCATTTTGGCACTGAGGAATGTTGGCCATTTTACAGCCAAACCCATCATCTGCCACTATTGGCAGTTTCTGCACAATCCACCTTTCACTGTCAGGAAAGGTTCAAAGAGAGAACAATGCATGCATCCTGTTGGGGGGCATTCTTGGGCCAAGAAGGGAAATGGAGCCGTTGCTATCTTAGGATTTATTTTCCTTGGTATTGCCAGCCATGGCCCAGATCTGTTATAAACCAGAGTAGCTTCAGGATCTGACCAAAGGTTTCCAGCTCAGTTCTAGGAATGTTTTTCCCTGGGATAATTGTTACTATTGTCCAAGTCTGTGCCCATCATGCTGTTGGTGAATCTTGACAGCTGCAGACTGAACAAAAAAGACGTATAAACTATATGCATATAAAGGTTCCCTTAAAAAATTCTCTGGATTCAGTCTGATACCCTCCATGTTTTTCTGAACTGCTTAGAGTTTGTGCATGTGGCTGCGGTCTGGGGTCCTTTTTTCTCAATTAGCACTGAGTTCCCAGCCTACAGACCACCCTGCAGCTGAAGTGTCACTAAGCAGTCAGGCCACGGAGCCAGGCACTTATATAATTTATAAGAGACTTGGAACCTTGCCAGGCGAGCCAATCAACTGGCAAAAATTTACATATTAATGAAATCTCATAAATAATACATGGGGCACCAAACAGAGCCGATGATAGCTATTGGAACACCGACAGCATAAACTGTCTATTTAAATTAGTTCCATTTTCCTTTTTTCCTTTTTTTTTAACTTTGAAGAAAGGGCCTAACCTAAGTCCCTGCTAAATTATATGTATAAACCACATTGGTGAATAATATATAAGCTACATTTACTGTATCCATTATTAACTGTTGCAGAAAATGGAAAGCCAGTGTATTTATAATTTTACTTGCTCAAGTTTATGACTGCCCCCAACACATGGTTTAGGGGGAATGCAGCATAGAAGACAGATCATTTAACACCAATATGCTAACCTTGGCATTTGTATCTTAGTCTATATACAGTACTTATATGGCCCCCATTGCCGAAATATCTGAGCACCTCATAATCGTTATTGTATTTGTCCTCACCACGCCACGGCTTGGTGGAAAAGTGCTATTATTAATTATTAGTAATTTCCACTTGGGGCCAGCGAAAGGTTCTACCTTAAACACAGCAAACCCACCACAGCCTGAGATCTCGTCAGATGTCCCGAACGAAGAGTTGGTCCTTGGGCTAGGTGTTTTTCATGGGAATTCCTGGGCTTCGGAAAGTGACGCTGGCAACTGCCATGGCGCTCTCCCTAAAGCAATGCTCCAGCACGGTGTCAGGCACGGCTGTACTGCCGAAGATGCCTTTTGTGATGGATTGTAAAACCCAGGCCCTGACTACTTGTGATCATTCACAATCTAGTGGCACTCCTTTCCAGGGGTTCCTCTCCCCCACTTCCCAGCGTCTTGGCTGTATTTCAAATGGTTCATTAACGCTACACACATTTTCTCCCTACTGCCTTAAACCCTTTGGTGGTGGTGGTCCTATGCGACGTGCGACTGACACCACTCATGACATGACTGCAGTTTATCGGGATTTTCACAAACGTTTGGAAATGGCTTTGGAAGAAGGAGCTGTTGAGGTAGGAGAGTGTCAGGACACTGACCAAACGCATCCCAAACGTGGAAATCGGGTTAGCTAAGTGTGTGGCAACCGTTCCTTGCATCACTTTGGAAGGAGGAACAATGGTGCCAAGGAAAACTCTCTTCTTCTCCTGAGTGCTCCCACAAAACACCTTGAAACATGGTACTATCTATGCTGACTGTTAGCAACTCATGACACTAGCCTACTTCTTACTAGCCTACGTCTCCTATTGCAATCAGAGCACCCCCAACCAGCTCTGTGCATCAGGTAGGGGACCCCCACATGTCCAAATTGTCTCAGCATAGAGCAGGAGCTTCTTGAACTGGCTCCAGCTCCCTAGATGCCCTCCAGGGAGGGGGAGGCATTTAGAGGCTTGTTTACACTTTAGTGCAGTTGCTCATCAAACGGTCCACCTGAAAATACGTAACGAAGCCAACACTTAATATAAGAAAGTCAGCGCAGCCAGACTGGGTCGGACCAATGCTCCCTCTAGCCCAGTGTCCTGTCTTCCAACAGAGGCCAATGGCAGGCGTTTCAGAGCGAATGAACAGAACAGGGAATCATCAAGCAATCCATCCCGTCGCCCAGTCCCAGTTTCTGGCCAACAGAGGCTCGGGACACTCAGAGCACGATTCGCTTATACTGGCCTCCCCAGTGCAGAGCCGTTCAGTGCTAACGCCACAAGGCAGGGACCGTGATGTTAGCACTGAGAGCTAGAGCCACGGTCCGTATTGTGATTACCGTGACTGACTTTTTTGTATGGCTGGAGATTAAAAAGTGTTCTTGTTAGCTGACAGCTTGACCCAAGGTCTAAAGCTGCCTCCCATTCAAATGTTTAGCCTGTAAACTCAGCGAGGAAGGGACAATCCACCAGCCTGTGTTTGTACAGCACCCAGCGCAGTGGGGGCACCGTTCCCAGTTGGCCCTTAGATGCTACCATAATAAACATGATCAATAATAATTATCCCCCATTGTACAGACAGGAAACAGAACGCTGACAGGGCAGATCCTCAGCTGGCATGAATTGTCTGTGCTGTATGGAGGAGACTTGCTGGTGGCCACACAGGAAGCCTCACCCCCTCTCATTCCAGCCAGCAAGTTCTTCAGCGCAGGGACCCTGGTTTCCAATCTCTCTGCAAATCATCACAGGCCCCTGCTGTGCTGAGGACATAAATTGCCCCCTTTTTCGAGCCAGCTCTCGGCTTGTGGGAAAACGGACGGCTCTTGAGGCCAGATTTCCTAACTGGAGGCAGTCAAATGAGCAGGCACCTCATTTGCACACTAAACCCTGCCACCAAACATGTCGAGTGCATATTTTCATGTGCAGCTAGCCATCCGCTTGCATGGACAAATATCTGATTTGCATGGACAGTCACAGCAGCTGCCATTGCAAAGGAGTCACGCTTTAGCGTTTCGGAAAGCCAGGTCCTGAGTGTGTTTAGCCCGTTAATTTAATACTTTCACATTAAAGTGACTTTAATTTGTTTGGCTGTTTACATTGGTTTTTACATTGATAGATTTCCTAATATAAAGAAAATGCTTTGGCATGTGTGTAACTCTTTCTGTTTCACATGCAAAATGAAGGGTGGTCGGGTTTTTTTATTATACAAAGAGTGAGACCGTAGATCTCACAGCCAGGAAAACAGGCATGTGAATAGCCCAACATCAGTGTCAGAACCAGGAACAGAGTTCAGGAGACACGACTTCCCGCCTGCAGCCCTGACCTCTAAATGACTCTCTCTTGTGACAAAAGTAACACACTTCCCCTGGCCAAAATACTACCAAGAAAGGCAGGCCCTTCCCCATGGATCTCTGTATTCCCCCTGCTTCCTGAAATGATGGGCAAAGATTTTTCCTTTGTAAATGTATTTTTAATAAGAAAATGCCTGGAAATGAGTTGAAATGAGTTTGGGAGGTACACAAAGGGATTCTAGGGGGTACATCAACTCATCTAGATATTTGCCTAGTTTTACAACAAGCAACATGAAAAGCACTAGCAAAGTCAGTACAAACTCAAATGTCATACAGTCAATGACTTGTTTAAACTGCTCTATGTACGATAGCAGTGTTTCTCAACCTCGGGTCGCAATTTATTTTATAATTATATGGTGAAAATGAGAAAGTAAGCAATTTCCCAGTAACAGTGTGCTGTGACACGTCTATATTTTTATGTCTGATTGTAAGCAAGTGGTTTTTAAGTGAGGTGAAACTCAGGGTACACAAGACAAATCAGCCTCCTGAAAGGGGTACAGAGGTCCGGAAAGGGTGAGAACTTTTGCCCTAGACAAGAGAAAGCCCATCTTTGGTGGCTTTCACGTAGCATAAAAGCACACACCAGGTCTCACACAGACAGTGCTTGTTATAGATAGAACAATTTGCAAACGGAAAAGCCAAATCCGGATCCAATGGCACCATTGTCTCCCATCCCCATAAACATTTACTGGGGGCTTGTACTCGGAGCGGTAACACAAGTGGCTAAGTAGAGTCTAGGCAAAAATATCAGTGACGTTTATCGCTAGCAGTTCAGATCCAGCTAATAGAACCATCTCCTCACAACAGCATTAATCAGAAATGATTATGAATGTATCTCATCTGATTGTCTGCAGCATATGCTGGCTAGAGGCATCTCGTTGAGAACCAGCAGCAAGTGTCTATATTTTGTAATACAGGCCACGTGGCACGTACAGCATTACTCAAGAGAACTTGGCCGCTCCAGCTAGAAATCCACTAACTGTCATTATCCTGGGAACTTTGTTCTTCCCTGAGTAACTGTTTATCTACTGTGGACATTACCTCTAACGGAAGCAGCTGCTAAAGAGAAGATCATATAAAGACTGGAAAGGAACTGAGAGCTGGATAAGGGTCTATTACTTCTTTTCCAAAGTAGAGTTTCTTTTCTCTCTTTTTATCTTCATGGCTTCCTTTTCTCATCTCTTTTACATACATTTAGGAATGGGGGAATCTTCACATTTATCCCGAAAAATGTAATTTGGGGCAGCTAAATGGGATTTAGTGGCAGCTTGGTTTAACTATAGTGCAGAATGCAGCTGTGGGGGTCTGGGAGACGCCAGTGGGTGATCTTCTGAAGGAACCCATGCAAAATACAAAATAAAAAATGACAGATGTCAATCTGGATAAATTCCACTCAAAACAAAATTATTTTAGAGGAGTTGCTCTGAATTAACAGTAGCGTAACTGACGTCAGGAACTGGCCCTTTCTGTGTTATGATCTCTGGAATCATAGCCTTTCTTCCGGTTTATTAAAGAAAAGTGCTATAACTTCAGGCCTGCCATGCAGCTTGCGTTCCGGCTTTGTCTGGATCCAAAATGCAGCAGGGAGATTGGAGAGGAGCCTTTGACTTGGGTCCTTCTCTGCCTTTTATTAGTGTGATTTTTTTAAAAACCATATTATTATCACATTTATTTTTCCATTTTCCATGCCCCCCTCTGCACCGCCTGGTTCCAATCAGAATGGGAGTGGGTGTCCCAGAATACCATGAGCCAGGCTGTCCCACCACGTTCCCAATCCCAAGATGCAGCAAGAATCTCATGAGAAATCCTGTCCTAGTAGAGGCAGATGTCCTGACTCAGGAGATCCAGATAGTCTGTGGAAGGATCTGAAATTGCCTGCTTGTGACCACAGAAGAGGCAGCTGTTGAAAGCCAGCTTTCTACTAGCAATAACAGCTCTCCCTGTTCTGGCCTCCCGCAGGAAATGAAGAACAACATAAATAACGGAGCTAGGGCCAGAAAACTGGTCTGCCGCAGGAGACAGAGCAGTCACACAAGGGGCTTCAAGGTTAAAGCACAACACCCTTGCTTACTACAGAAGGGGAGAAAACTGGTTACTGCTCCAAATGCTTAATAGAATAGACTGGCCCTGCTCCTGCAATGAGCTCTATGCAGGGACTCTTGCATCCACATGGAGTTCAGGGGGAGGGTGAAGGCCTTACAAATTACTGCTGGGGTTTTCAGAGCCAGCAGGTGAGGCCCCGCCCCATGGCACACACGATACAGGACCCTGCCACACGTGTGTGCTGCAAAAGAAGTGGTCCCGTGATGACCAGTTCTGTGGCCTATGCCTTCAAATCTAGGTTGGCTGCCTTTCTGGGAGATACGCTTTAGCCCAATGCAAGTTATCAGGCTCACACAGGCGTAAGAGGGCTAGATTTAATCACCTATGATATGCAGGAGGTCAGACAAGATGATCTACCGGTCTCTTATGGCCTTAAACTCTGTGGAGCGATAAATCGGCTCTAGGTGAGTGCGCAGAATTCAACCCGGCCGCACGTGTCAGCAGAATTCGGACGGCAGAATTCCTCCGTCTGCTGAGGCCTGGCTTGGTTTTCCCAGACCCAGTGGAGTTGCCAGTGCAAGCAGTTGAGGAAGTGCCCTATAATGTCCTGAGCGAGCCAGCTGGTTCAGGCATTGACAGGGAGATTAGATATAGAGCCCCATCGTGCCACTTTTACAGAGCACTTCGGTGTGTAACGGCCCCCATAAGTGCACTGTGACGCTTGTAGATTAGCAAGTCTCCCCAGCAGAGTGAGCTTTCACAGCCTTCCTGGCGGCTCCAGGGCTTTGATGATAGAGAAGCTGCTCCGTGCTTCAGATCTGGAGCGTTTGGACCAGCCGGTTGAACCCTGAGCGCTCCGTCTGGTTAAATCTCTCTCCTCCTTTCTGCTGGCACCTTCGCCTGAGTATCACCCCACACTCCAGCCCCCAGAAATTCCTGCTACGCAAAGCAGGAGACTTACACAGGAGCATCATCCTTTATCTAGTATTTGCCTCTTTGTTTTCTCTCTGTGCCAGGCAGGATTTGATCAGTGCCAAGAGCCAATGGAAAGTGCTGGGAGAGGAAGCCATTTGTGGGGTGTACCTTTTCTTGCTCCAACAAACCAGGGACTATGCTCCGTGTTCTGGAGCGCCGTCTATGGGCACCCAAGCTATTGCCAGAGCGAGGGAGATCCCCCACCCCTGCAACAATCAGCACAGCCTAGGGTTCTGCTCCCTTGGTAGCGAGTCTATGTCCTTTGATTTAAGGGAGCAGACGAGCAACCTCTGGCTGGGGCAGGTAAGCCGCGTAAATTCATATCGAGCTGGTCTAGCTGTCCATACAAGTGTATAACTCTCACTGACATTCCTGGGTCACACAAAGACTTGACTGAGAGCAGACCAGCTCCCTTTCATGGCTGCTCTGTTCATTATCTGCGAAGCCTTCTCTGCAACAGACGCGCAGCTGCCCAAAAGGAGTTTGCCGTCATTCAGCTGATCCAGGGGCTGGATCCAGCTGATCCAGGGGCAACACACCTTCACTATTCAATAATGCCACTGTTGCCCCACCTCTAACACTGCGAGGAGGGGCAGGCAGACAAATTAGCTTCATGACATCCAATGTCTGGCATGCCAAAATACGACCGGTTTGCTGTATCTTTCAGCAGCCTGGACGACTGTCTGAAACCGGCTCGCTGGAGGCCAGGTATTTAGTTAATTACCAAAATTATTGAACTCTAAGTTGTGCTTGAATGACAGCCCCTCGCTCCCCGCCATTCTGCCGCTACTGCAGTCAGCACGGTCACTCCAGCACGTTCCCATGAGGAGACCTTGACTTTTGCTAGCTGGTCCCCTGTGAGCTGAAATAGCCTCAGCCTGTCGACCTTTGTGCAGGCAGCAAGGTCTAGCCACTTATCCAGGGCGTGGGCGAAGGAGGGGCCGGATGGCTGGGTTAAGTTGCTCTCGGGTTGGTGGTGTGAAGCAGATCCTGGCTTTACTCTGAATTTGCTTTTCTTTATATTTTTGGCAAAGGTGCCCATGGCTGAGGACAGAGGGTTTTGGTTTCATTCTCCTCGCCGTCTGGTCTTTACATCAACAACCATAAAAATAAATCTTTCCCTGCAAGATTCCTGACATTCATCCACTCCACCCACTGCTGTATTTTCAAGACTGCTTCCCAAAACCCCCATCAATGCCTTGCATATGCTTTTCATCCATCCTGACTGTCTGATGATGGGCAGGGGTAAATGACTGGTCAAGAGGCTGTAATAGCAACAGCTGTTGCTGGCCTGTGGGGCCAGGAGAGGGGAGATGGGGAGATGGGAGGGACGAGAATCCACCACATTGTTTTCCTCACACTAGTAAAAGTTTTGTCGAACGGAAGAAAAATTCCTTTTTATAAGCATGCGAATAATCACGTGTGTCACTTGCCCAGACAACCCCAGAATTGATCATGGGATCAATATTCCAAGCTGACTAATGCCCAGGAGGTAAATGTAGTGCTCTCATTGAAATTCCCTGTCTCCTTCGCAGCTATCAACATTTTTAAAGCTACTGATGCCGCTGCTCTCAGATTCTAAGGGTGGCAAATTCTGTTACCCAAGTGACAGCATCTCTGTAACGTAACTGACTTATTGAACTGACCCCACACAAAAGAAGTTGATGAGGTTTCTCTTATTGAAAAAAATCCTGAAAATGAATGTATTTGGGATTTTCCAGCTGTTTTGGGGAGACTGGGTTTGCTTTGTAGCTGTGAGATGAAGATCCTGGCCAAAGCACAAGGGAAATGCTGACCTTCTGGCAGAGAGGGAACTATTGCTTCAAATCCCCTGGACGTTGAGAATTCAGATAAATTAGGACTGAGATCTGAACCGCCGCTGGGTTTGGTTTTGTAAAATCAAACCTGGACCCTGCTGAGGTTTCTCCCAAACACTGTGAGTTTGTTTCTCGCTAGTATTAATGGCTTCTGGACTGTCTTCCAGTTAAGGCTTTGGATTTGGGCTCAACATGTTCAATCTCTCCTTATGCCACAGGCTTTCGGTGGGACCTTGGGCAAGTCACCTACCTGTGTGCCTCAGTTCCCACCCTTTGTCTTGTCTTTTTAGGCGTTAAGCTCTTTGCAGAACTCTGTGTCTTTACAGGGCCTCTCACAAGGACACCCTGATTTTGGCTGAGGCCTCTAAGTCTATGAGGCAGTTAAACACTACAGCTGGCCCATGCCAGCTGACCCGGGCCAGCTGCCAGTGTTTAATTGCCATGTAGACATACCCTAAGTATCAGTGACAACCATCAGAGAATAGCCATTGAAAGGAGAGCGGCCTCCTCAGGGAACCCTGGTTGGTAGGAACCCCTTGTTGATGAGAAAGGACACACTGATTGGAACGCTGCTATGGTCCAGCTCTTCCAGGATGTCGGGGAACCTGAACATTTCTATGGAAGGCTCAATCTGTGACTCCTCCCAGGTTTCCTGGCCATTGCACCATCAAACAGGCCAGGCTAATGTCAATGCGAGTCAGGCCCAGAGATAGGAGGAGCTGAGCAGCTGTTCCCCTCACCCAAAAGCCACAAAGCAACTCCCCTAACGCTCCTGTTAAGAGAGGCTCTTCCTGGGGCCTCTTCCTGCCTGATTGTAGGGCACAAGGACAACTTGGGCTACACGACCCCTGGGGATGGGAGTTCCTCACCAAGGCACTTACCTGGCGTTCTCTATATTCAAGGGAGTTTTAAACAACAGAAGGGAGGAAGAGGAGGAAGGGGCCTTGGAGGAAAGGGGATCGGAGGAAGGAAGGCAAGAATTTCTAACCCATCATCAAAAGCAGGCACATTCCTGGTGCTGCCGTCTCCTCACTCTGAGATCATGAGCAGTTGTCCATGCACACTGTAGGCTTTTGAATTCAAGAGTTTTGATTGTTTTCAACCTATCAGTCCTAATCCACTGCACTCTTAGAGCCCCTGGCACCCATGCCTCTCAAAGCCCTTAATATGAACCCCCTCTTTTAGAGATGGGGAAACTGAGGCACAGATACAGCCTCCTCCAAGGTCACACTGTGAGTCAGTGGCAGGAACACACACTCAGATCCCAGCTGTAATTACAAGATAACACCGCTTAGTTTCTTCCGGATTATCTTTCTGTTGGGAAACGAAAGGCTTTATTCTGACCATTCTCAGGAATGTCCGCAGAAATCTTACTACCTTCGCATAAGCCAGTTCAAGAAGTGAGTGATGCAATCCTCTTCTCTCTAGTCATTCCACGTAAGATGAAATAGCTCCATGCAAGGCATACACCGTACCCCGTGTGCATGTGGAATGACTCATTTGGAACTATTTTTGCTGGACTCACATGCACCTACATATTTTCAAGTTGGTGCATTTTTATATCTTGCTTTAAATAGCACAGAACAGAA
Organism: Mesoclemmys tuberculata; assembly: GCA_007922155.1. NCBI lineage: Eukaryota > Metazoa > Chordata > Testudines > Chelidae > Mesoclemmys > Mesoclemmys tuberculata. Next base: position 13,106,896 of record ML675640.1, read on the forward strand.
CAAAATGCCCCCACGCTACCCAACCAGGCGACAATTTCCCTTTCTTTTCTAGCAGATGTCTTCACTATTACTTATGGACCTTAAAAATGTATCATGAGTGAATTTATTTCTTCTCTTCTGTCAAGGCAATTTCATGGACAAAGTAACAAGAGCACTATCTTGTGTTTTAATGTCACTTCAGTTCAGGCAGTGCACTCAGAGGCTGCATTAAGTTAAACTGAGTTGCCTTCTATATGAGATATTTGTAAATGAAGTGCTATTTAGGAAGCATTGAAATTTAAATGGAATCCACAAGGTCTCTGATATTGGAGAAGTCAAAGGGCCTAGTTAATAACAGGAGGGAAATTGGGGGCTGAGGAGTCCTAAGGTCAATTGCTTTTTATAGTAATTCTCATTTCTTCTCTCCTACAGAGTAAAGGGTTTGGGAGGTTTTTTTTTCCCTTTCATGGGTTTTCAAAATGTTGTTTCTTTATTACTATTTCAGCCTGGTAATTCAAAGACAAAATTGTAAGGTTTGGCATCGCAGGGCAGTGATCGCCATCACAAGCTATCTCATTTCATCCAAGTGCGCAGCAAGACGGAGCTGTCACTCTGGCTTGGGGGACAATTTTCATCCGCTGGCTAAGCTGCAGAAGGAGAAACTCGGGTTGTGACGGCACCCATCATTAGACCCTGGTGTTGACTAAAAGGTGTAGCCAATTGGTTCACTGCTCTTGGGGTTCAGTCTTAAAAATGTGCCAGAGATCAAATAATGGAACTTAGCCAAATTTACTGTCTAAAGCCAAAACGGTTCAATACAAAAAGGAGACATACCTACCTTCCTTCCATGAGAACATAGTCACGTTACACAGAAGATGTGCTTCAAAGATACACCGTCAGTCCCACTTCTGTTTATACTGTGGTTGTTTACAAGTTAAAAGTGCCCACTTCAAGGTTAAGTGTAACCCACTGATGCGTGCTGGCTTTGCATTTGGTAACTCCCTATAATTTCCCCATATCTGGTTTTGAATACTGCATTCCAAGTGTCGATTAGCCATGAAAGCATTCCCTAGGTGTACTTGGTATAAAGGAGTCATGCATCTTTGCTTTGATAACTTCCCTATTTTCTAATGCCAAAACTGACCTCGGGTTTGCAAAGTGTTGCGGGATACTTAACATGGGTGAACAGAATTGTGGGAAGAGCATAATAGATTCAGTTAACATAACTTCCCAACACTCACATATATCATGCATGTTATCTGAATACAATGGGCATAACACCCATTAATGTAGTGTACACTAGACCTGCCACATATGAATTGGCTAACGCTGCCTTCGCTACGCTGGCATCTGAAGCAAACAGAAGAGAGGTTCTTGATGCTGCTCCCAGAGAAGAACCCCAGTGCTGGGGGGAAATGATTTCCAACCTGACACATCCCTCCTGTTGGCAAGGAGGGGAGAAATGGTGGTTCACAGTCCTCCTGAAATGTCTAAAAAATGCTGCTTCCCTGGGTTGTTAACATCCTAGCATCTCGCATCAGATCCACAACGTGGCTGGGACCGCGTTGCCATTTCCGGCCATAGTAACTGGAGCAGTATGCACATCTCATTGAAGTTCCGCAGCGCCAGCTCAGACCAGGCACTGTTTCTCTGTAGGCAAAGCTAGTTGGCAGGTGCTTGTTGCACGGTGTAACCACAGCGCAGAAGCAGAGGAAGAAAAGCAACTCGTGGCTTTGCCTGGAGCCCCTGTCTAGGGCAGGACATTTTCACACTGCCCAGAGCACACCAGGAAGCAGTCACACTTCATCTCCTGGGTCCCACTTTGGGCTAGGCTTCATGCCCCATGCTAGCCCTAGGCTGGCCGCAGCGTACATCCACCAGCGCAGCTGTACTGGCCCGCTCCTGGGAAGGAGGATGCAAGGCTCCTCCCATTCTCCACCCACCCCTGCCAACATGTGTGGGCGCTCGAGGGGCACCTTCTGCCCTCTTACATACCTGCGCGGGGCAGGCCACAAAGTGGTCCTTTGTTAAGGAGCTTCATTCAACCACCTGAGCGGAGGAGTTCTGGGTATCAAGTGACAACACACTCAGCCACCGAAACACAAGGCGGACACATGACATCGTCAGAAGAAACCACGCCGGAGGCCATCTATCTGGAGGGCAGGACAGTGCCACTTCTGAGAACTGTCCATTGACCCTGTCATGAGCTTCACATGGGCACGAGCATCTCAGATGTGCCACGCCAGCTCAGCCGAAACGCCAGCCCTATCCCTTTATTTAAAGGGGAACCTCACAAGTAACCTCATCCCTCCCCTTTGGAAGGGAGTCGCTGAGCATTTATGGCATCACCTAAAACTCCGCGGCTGCCACAGCGCACTCCATTTACATTTTGTTCAGCGAGATGATTGCAAAACGCTTCCCCTCTTTGCCCACAGTCTCAGAGGTGTAATTGCTTTCAAATCTGTTTCGGTCTCGATCGTGTTGCAATTCAGCAGAATGGCTTGTTTAGCTGAAGTACAGGCCTGATGTTATTGCCTGCTGTATTGAATGCATTTTAAACATCTCCTCCAGGCTATTGAAGACTCTTCTTTTCTACAAACCAAGGACCCATTTAAGTTTTATTTGCATGATGACAAGTATCTTGCCATTTAGTTGTTCTGCTGTCTGCCAGCATCATTATTTCTCTCCATATTTTCCTCTCTGATCCTTACTTTTTTTGCTCCACGTGGTGTGCAGTGATATGTGCTTTTAAGGTGGAATGGAGCTGAGATGACTGAAAGCTTCCCATCAGCAATAAAGTTAAATGTTCCAGATGCTTTTGGGTCAAAAATTGAGAATCATTCTAAGCATTACACTAGCTTTAACTAAGGTGCACGCACAGTGCATTTGTACACTGAGCAGCATCCACTTCAGACAGGAAGGAAGCAGTCAGGGTTCAGCTAGCCCAGGCTGGACACTTACTTTGTACAACACAGCAAATATACTTTCTTACTGCTTCTTAGGCCAGAGGTTGCATCTTAGCATTACAAAGCGGAGGGAAAAGGAATCCAGCGGTTAGATCAGGCGAACGGATGTCAGGAGTCACAGATTTCCCTCTTGGCTCTGACCCTAATTCATCGTAAGACCTGGGGCAACTCATGACGCCTTTCTCTGCCTCAGTTTCTCCGTCTGTAAAACGTGGATAATGATTCTGATCTAGCCCACTGGGAGACTTAATTAATAAATGTATGCAAAGAATTTAGGGAGGCAGGGCTGGAAGAGGCTGTGTAAGTGAAAAGTATTCCCTGCCACTGCCATGGCCCGCCACTTTCAAATGTCTGAGAGAGAGGAGCTTTGCACTATGCCCTGGAGGCCATCAGAGGGGGGGCTAATCTGTTTAAATCCTTTTACAAATGCACATTATGTGATCTGGTTTTTTAAATGACTCGTTTGCCTTTTATTTGAATGCACCAGAACGTTTGGATCCAGCTCAGCCCAGAGCCTTGTATCTCACAGCCCACGCCAACTAACACTGCGTCATGTATGGAAAGAGTCTTAGACCTGCCCAGTGATGTCTCTGTGACACTGCAGCCTGGAGAAGATACCCAGAGATGTCTGGCCAGACTCTAACAGAGAAGAAAGATCAGGAGTCCTCAGATAACCACGGCCAGAAAAACCAATCAGTCGTTTTCTGAGGTTCCCCCAGGGCTGGCTTGAATGTACTCGCCTTTCTGCCAGTGCAACGCAGACAGCTCCGCTGGAGGGATCGTTCCCTCTGGATGAAACACACATGGATCTCTCTACACCGTGCTGACCCAGAAACCTTCTCATAGACTCCTACATTCTAAGGTCAGAAGGGACCAATATGATCATCTAATCCGACCTCCTGCACAACGCAGGCTGCAGAACCTCATCCACCCACTTCAGTAATAAACCTCTAACCTCTGACGGAGTTATTGATGTCCTCACATCACGGTTTAAAGACTTTAAGGTACAGAGAATCCACCAGCAAGTGAGCCGTGCCCCATGCTACAGAGGAAGGTGAAAAACCCCAAGAGCCTTTGCCAATCTGCCCTGGGGGAAAATTCCTCCCCGACCCCAAATATGGGGATCAGTTAAACCCTGAGCATGTGGGCAAGATTCAGCAGCCAGACACCCAGCTCATTATTTATACAAGGCTCTGGGAACTCCAAACCACAACCTGTGTCCAAGGCCTGAATGATTTACAAGGACAGTTCCCGGGATGCCGCGCTCAGAGGCAGAGAACACACAGGGCCTCATGGCCCAGACAAAAACTTCCCCACTGAATCTGGAGCCCGCCGATAAATCCTGCCCTTTAAAGCTGAGATGGAGCCTTGCAGGCACCTGTCGCAAGGGATGAGTTCAGAGGAATAAAGGAGAGAGGCAGGAACTGCCCTTGGCAGCAGGGCTGTGGCATGCATGGCTGCCTCGGCAGCAGCATGGGCGAGTCCCTCAGCAAGTAAACCATCTTGTAGAGGACAGCACCCAAGCCGCTAAGACACAACCATAAAAGAAACAAAACAAAACAACAAATAAAGCAGATAAAACAAAGGCCGCTTATTTTCTCCCCTCTTAACACAAAAGCTCGTATGATGTGTCCAAAACAGATGGTCCGTCTGACCCCGCATGACACAGAAAGAAGCAAAATGTCCAGCTTAGCTTCCAGTTAGAGTCAGAAGAGTGACTCTAAGTGTTGTAATGCACTAGTTATGTGTGTTATGTCCACAACAGTGGCTGGGCCACGTAGAGGATAACAGCCCTACTACTGCTACCAGATAACAGAATTACACTTTTAACTCAAGTGGCAAAGTTCTGTCAGACTTTTGGTGCTCTAGATACTGGGTTGGGTCCCTGCTGATGACAGCCTCGTGCTTAAGGCTATTGTGCTTAGTCCAGAGTAGCAGCGATCCGTCTCTTACACCCTGGGTCACATTTAGTTGCTTACCCAACAGTTATTTATTGTCCCCATTTGAAAACAGGAGTGCTGCGTGGGCTACTTTCAGGTGTCCAAGTCCCTGCCAATGATGACCCACGGCAGGGATCTTTGCCAAAGAGTAGCCATCCACTCTGGATCCAGCCTTGTCTTCCCCAAACTTTGCAGGTGTCCAAGTTCTCGGTCAGACCTGTTATTGCGATCCAAACCAGTCACAAAGTTCAGAGCTAGATCTGAACTTTCACAGAGTCCCATAATGTTTGGCTCTGGCGCTCTGATATGGGCCTATCCCTGATAGTCCAGGCTGTGTCCCGTTGTGGTCCCACCTCGCCAGACAAGGTACTGCGGGTGCTGAAAAAGTGCAGGGGATAAGAGACACCGTGATGAACGCTCAGGCTCTGCTGTGACAAGAGGCTGGAAAACCTTGGCTTGTTTAATCATAGAGGGGAAAGGATTAAAGAAGGCTTGTTTTAGAGGCAGCCCGAATTATGCATGCTGTCATGTGCCTCCCCCATTTTTCTCTGTAATACAAGAAGAGGACGACACTTGGAAATCAAAGGAAATGGAATCAGAACCAATAAAAAAGAAATGCCTAGTTATATTAATGCAGCAGGCACTCAGCAACATGCCAGATGGAAGGCATTGCTGCAGAAGGTCACTGAGACAAATGCTGTGGTTATATATTACAAAGGCCTGGGCAATTTTATGACTGAATAACATTTGTGGCTATGCAAGTGAAGACAGTGACAAGGGTAATCAAGGCTAATGCTTCAGGATATGAGCTGATTGCTGGCAGGGGTCAGGAAGGAATTGACCCTGCCACACATAACATTGCACAACATTGAATAGATAAATTATGAGCCATGGCAGCAAAGTGGTGGGGGCTGGAGGAAAATCGTCTTTTTCTGCAGCGTTGTGCATTGGCTCCTGCTGAAGGCAGGATAACAGAATAAATGGACCAGTCGCTGGTGAGGTATGGCAATTTCTGTGCAATGAAATGTTTGTTGATTGCAATACAAACTGAGGAGCTATTGGTCTGCAAGGGAACAAGACACATGTTTGTATAAAACAATCATTTCCGTCAGGTTGTGTTAGCCCAACTGGAATTAAACACAGGTGCCTTAGGCTTATGAAGTTGGCAGCAAACCCATGAAACTCACATGGACTTAGAAGGACCAGCTGGAGTTAAAACTAGGACTGGAAACAAATTTGAGACTGGAAACAAATTGAGGCTCAGTACGAGCTAATTTAAAGGAGCTGTCAAGGACAACCAATAACAAGCAAAAATCCTAAAAGACCTCATTTGAATTCCCTTCCTTTTTAGCCTATTACAGGATGCTGGAGAGGGGCAGTAAAGCACATGTGGTTCAAACTACAGTGTCACCACACGGGCCAAGACACATACCTTCTCTTCAGTGTGAACGGCAGAGGCACTTTTCATTCTGCCCACTGGAACACGAACTACAACCCGGATCGCTCTTTCCTCAATAAAGACCTCTTTGGAAACCCCCAGGACACCCCCAGAATGATTCTGGGCAACTTTCCCCTCCATCAGCACTGACCAGTGTAATCCACATGGGGGCAGAACCTGCGATGGAATGGTCGCCGAGCAAAGCGGCCAGGATTCACTGCAACAAGCGAAGCTACCGTCCATGCGAGTCCAGTGTCAGCCGTTTCACCCAGCTCACCCGCACAGCTGCAGGGAAAACCATCTCCCGCAGCCATTGAAAAGGGCACACTCCCTGCTAGAACCCAGAACCAGAAAGGCTACTATAGGAGTACCAAATGCCGGTGCCTCTGGGGTCGACACCTAAAACAGCCTTCTCCTTTTGTGCCTTTGTATATTAACAGAGGAAGTTGGGGGTGGAGGAGGGAAGGATATTGAGGATGGTCACAACTGGCATATATGGTGCAATTTTCATGCCAGAGAATCCAGCACCTGAGCAATTTTGTTTGGCTCAAGGCAGATGGTGTTACGAAAGTGCTGGCACCACCTGGAGAAGGATGGCTGCTTTGACTGCCTTACCAGGGCTTCCATCGATATCATAAACGCAAATCATTTTCATTAGTGCATGGTATTCACTGAACGAAGGTTCTCTGATGACGTCTCTGCCCCCCATGTGCCAAGCAATCGCACACAGACGGTGCAAAGGACGCTTGCCCCCGTAATCCACACGCACAGACACTGATTCTAACCTGCTGCATGGAGCTCCACTGAAATTCATTTCACTGGGGTTTATACGGCTTTCAGCATGCTTGACAAACACAGTGTCTGCAGCACAGCTGTTACCAGGGCACCTCAGATAAATGATTTCCCAGTAGAGTCTTTGGGAACATCAGCCCGCATCAGTGCTCTGTGCTGGCGGGGTTGTAATGAGAGATCCCAATTAAAGTAGTCACAGGGCTTGTTCTCGCCTATTACTCGACACAGTCCAACCCTGTGAACTTCTTCTAAATCATTAGACAGCCTCATTTTCCAATTTTCTGCAATTGCCTCGTTTTATCCCGGAAGAGTCGTAGAGAGCTTCCTGGCTTGGACTGCCTAGCAGATATTCCTGAGTTTAGCTGGCTTGTTATCTGCAGCCTTGGGTCTGATCTGAGATTCTCATCAGGATTGGGTCCTGGATGGAAAACCTACAGGAAAAAGCCAGTGGGTTTCAGAAAGTGGTTTTGGTGACTTGATCTAGGCTCACCCTTCTAAGACCAGTTCAAGTTTTCTCCGATGGCACTCAAAACTCTTCATTGGCCTGGTCTTATTGATTTGAGATATAACCTCTCCCACCACAACCACTGAAATCACAGAAATGTTGGGCTGGAAGGGACCTCAAGAAGTCATGAAGTCCAGCCCCCTGCACTGAGGCAGGACCAAGAAACCTAGACCGTCTCTGACAGGGGTTTAGCCAACCTGTTCTCAAAAATCTCCAATGATGGGGATTCAACGACCTCCCTTGGAAGCATATTCCAGAGCTTACCTATCCTTATAGTTAGAAGGTTTTCCCTAGTATCTAAAGGAAAACTCCCTTGCTGCAGATTAAGTCCATTACTTCTTGTCCTACCTTCAGTCGACATGGAGAACAATTGATCCCCGTCCTCTTTACAGCCCTTAATGTATTTGAAGAGAGTTATCAGGTCCACCCTCAGTCTTCATGTCTCAAGAGTAAACATGCCCAGGTTTCTTTTAACCTTTCATTAGAGGCCTAGTTTTCTAAACCTTTTGTTAGTTTTGTTGCTGTCCTCTGGATTCTTTCCGATTTGTCCACATCTTTCCTGAAGTCCAGCACTCAGAATAGGACATGGTACTCCAGCTGAGACCTCACCAGTGCCGAGTAGAGCAAGACCATTACCTCCCTTGTCTCACACATAACACTATTGCTAATACACCATTACATGATATTATCAGCTGCATCACACCGTTGACCCTTGTTCAATTTGTGACCCACTTTAACCGCCACATCCTTTTCCGCAGTACCACCGCCTAGCCAGCTCGTCTCCGTTTTGTAGCCATGCATTTGGTATTTCCTTCCTCAGTGAAGCACTTTGCACTTGTCTTTACTGAATTTTATCTTGCTGATTTCAGATCAATTCTCCAATTGGTCAAGGTCGCTGTGAATTCTAATAATGTCCTCCAAAGTACTTTCAACCCCTCCCAGTTTGGTGTCATCCGCAAATTTTATCAACATATTCTCCTCTCCATTAGCCAAATCACTCATGAAAATACGGAATAGTATCGGACCCAAGACTGATCTTATGGGACCCCACTAGATACACCCTACCAGTTTGACAGTGAACCATTGAGAACTACTTCTGGAGTGCGGTTTTTCAACCAGTTGCGCACCCTCCTTATAGTAATTCATGTAGACCATAGTTCCTTATTTTGCTTATGAAAACGTCACGTGGGACTGCGTCAAACATCTTGTCGTGACCTCTCATGAAAGCTACATCTCTGAGAACAATGAAATGTTCAACATGTTGGGAGGAGGGCAGTGGGTGCAGAGGACAGGGCTTTGATGGGAGTGGGCAGAGATGTTGGAAGTCACTCCCATGAGACTTAAAAATGAGTAGGCACTTTCAGGACATTTGGAACTAAATGCACAACTCATCTCTGCAGCATAGCTTTCCCTCAATAATTTCTTAACAAAGAGACAGACACCAACCTCTACAAACTAATAATCAAGCTATTGCTCCTTGAAGAAAGAGAAGGAAGACGAGAGAGACTGATTTTTTGTATGTATCTATTTATTTCAAATAGTTGGGAACCATCCAGAAGGTAGATAGGCTGATAGGTTACATTGATTCATCACCAGCGTTCTGAGGGTTTCCAGCTTATAAACGAAGAGCAACTCTAATGGGAGAATCGCAGAGAGCTCGCCCGCTCAGGTAAGTTTTGTTTATCCCCTGTGGGATAGATATCTCAGGCAGGACTCTTCACAGTAATGGCTGAGCTGGCCATGAAGGTAGCTACAGGACAGAGTGGCTGAGCGAGACAAGATTTTAAATGCGATTCAAGGGAGTTTTTTATTCGTATCAGAAACGTGCCTGGCGGGAAAAGGCCAAATCCGGAGATTGTGCAGGAAGCACTGAAAGAAGCAGGTGATGGTCGCTCACAAGCAGCAGACTCATGATGTTTCCGGTTGCTGCAGTGAATTTGCCGAGCTGAGCACCTGTTCCCTAAGAAAACTCAGCGCTTCTCTAGCGTCCTTCACCGAAGGCTCTTTAAGTGCTTCACAGCCTTTAACTCATTTAGTGTGTGAACTTACCAACCAAGCCGGTAAGTAAAAGCCCCAGCCAGGAAGCCATATCTCCCCAAATTTTCCCAAAGGCCAGGGACTCTGGGATTTTGGCTCCATCCATTATGGAAATCGGGGATCAGTTCCAGCTCCCCAAAATTTGGGAGTGGTCAAAGCTATTGGCTCAGTTCAGACAGTCTCCATTATCTGTTCTTTCTGGAGGGGTGAAATGAGGCACCGTGTTACGTGACTTTCCAAAGGCTACATACAGGGGGAAAACTTGGGATGGAATAAGCCACGTCACATAAGCAAGATGAGAATCAGGCCTACAAGGACCATACCTGCTTTAGGGTGAAACAAAGCTATTTTACTACACTACAGCACCCTGCAACTTTGTTCTACAATAAAATTGGTTGAGGGTTTTTTGGTCATAAACTGGCTTCTTCTCTCTTTCCCTTTCCTGGCCCACATCTTTATTGAGCTTTCCTATTCAGCTGTAGAGACACAAGGGCACTATTTCTAGGTAATTTAATTAGGTTTTCCTCAGCTTTATGTCTCAGGACATAAAGACATCATGAAATTTTAAAATGCGGTAATTTTACACCAAAGGATTATTCATGCTGGAACACAGTTGCTAGCAACAGAATGTAAAATGATTAGGCTGCATCCACACTGGATTTGGGTATATTCTGGCAAGGTATCTGATCCTTTCTGGAATTCTGAAGATCATTATTGTTAGATTTTTCGGGAGATGCTTTTTCCTCAGTAGTGGATCTCATATTGGATGTGCTGCCCAGCCTGGGGCCTGTAGAAATGCTTCCATCATCGTTGGGTTTGGTTTAGAAAATCACTGTAAAACGCAACAGCCCAAACACTGCATTCTGCGAGTCTCAGAAACCAAAAGCAACAACAGAGCAAAGCTGAACTGACCCCATTGATTCTCGCTGCTGGGGCTGCCAGAAATGGCAAAAGAAAACACTGTGCAGAGAAACTGCTCTTTTGTAACTTTAATAACCAAAGGTGGTTGGTAACACAGGGAACGAAATTTCAGGACCAAATCCTGCCCTATCTTACTTATGCATATAGCTCCTTGGACTTGAGCAACTGAATTCTTGATGGCTTAATATGAAACCTCTGGACTTCCTGATATTCGCTCGTTACTAGGCAGGTGGACAAATTGCCTAGTCTATCCTCCAGCCCAACAACCCCTCCATCCCATATCTTTCTCTGAAGCATCTGGCACTGAACCCTGTTGGCGACAGGATAATGAACTAAATGAACCCTCTGGGTTGACCCAGTTCCCATCCAAGGCTCATGAGGAGATGACAGTTCAACTTAAATGAGGGGAACGTTTAGAATCTGATCATTCTTTGTCCATGTTTTTATCTACAGCTCCCCCAGAAATCACCCAACCATGCCCAAACAATAAAAAGCAGAGAAGAAAATGTAATAAGATTCCAAATTACCTTCTCTTGAATTCAAATTGCTTCATATATTATGTTCAGGATAACTACTGTAGTTCCTATTTTCCCCCAGTCTCTTTTTTATACAAGACAAGTTCTTATGTTAATGAATTCCAGATTTTCATTTAATAAATGTTGCATAGGAAATCCTCATTATTTGTGTCTTCATCAATCTAAACTAGAGACACAAAATGCCCCTTCCTAACTACCTGGGATCAATAGCGTATGAAGCTCACGTATGAATACGCCACATGCTGCCACCAAGAAGAATTCAGTAATTGAAAAGACCTTATAAATCAATAGAACTAAATTGAAAACTCAAGACAGAACTTCACAGAATTCACCCACTCTCTTGTTAACACTTTTCTGTACTTTTAGAAAAAATATTGGCCGTGCTTGGAAGAAAAATTGGATGCTCTACTTTATTGCAATTGTTCTGTCAATATCTCGGGGCCATCCAATATCAACATCTCTAATTCTCTTTCTTATATGGTCTGATTCTTTTTTTTAAAGAAGCCTCACTAATTATCTTTCTATTTTCACTTACACAAAAAATAGATCAGTCCCACTGCACCTCCAGTTGTCTTTTCTCTGTTGTTTCAGCGTGCTGTTGACTAGCACTTGGACTTAACCTGGCCCCAGGAATCTGGGCTGTTTTTGATTTCCTGGTAGCTTCGTAACAGCGGGCGAGAAAATTGGCTTGGCTAAAAAGAGAATCTGGCCCTTCATTTCTGAGCCCCACCTACACCTTTCTGAGAGGGCTGCACAACAGAAGTTTCGTTTGGTATTTTTCAATTTAATATAGCTTCTGGCCTCTGGGTAAAGGTGTTGGATTTTAAACTCTGCAGGGCAGAGATTGTCTTGTTCATACCTGTACAGAGCCCAGCACAAGATGGGCCTGGCCTATCACTAAGGTTCCTAGGTGCTGCAGTAATACAAATAATATATCATAATAAAAATGGGGTGGCAGCTGTAGGAAATTTAGCCCCTGTTCATCCACAGACCATGTACCGCATGAGCAGTGACTGAGCAAGCGCTGGTCAGGAAGCCTTTGTACTTGTAGGCTAATGTCTGATTCTTATGGTCATTTTACTGTGAGTGAAAATGCTTTTTCATAGCTTTGATTTACCGCTCAGGGAGAATCCTGACTGACAATGCTGGAAAATGTCTCCACCCACTTCTGAAGGATCTCCTTTCGGGCCTGCTCCAAAGCCTACTGACGTCAATGGGAAGACGCCGTAGAGCTGAGGGTGAAATTTATTCTTCACAGCCCCGACAGCGCTTGGCTGATCTGCTCAGACTGTTGACTGGGGTTGGTGACGGGGAGTTGCAATGGATTATACGAGCAGGACCGGCAGCTGGCCTTTCTCAGTAAGGACAATAGGACATAGGTTAAGCGAGGCCGAGTAAAAGAAATAAAGTTAGAAAGGGCTACAAGCAAATCAAAGTGAAAACACACATCTAAAGGTCTAAAAGGGAGAAAACACCTGTTCCTTTGTTTAGGATAGACCTGTTTCACAGCTCCCCAGCATGCCTGGTTTCAACACACTTTAGTCATAACTCTAGCACATATCCAGGACCTTTCATTCCCACCACATACATACATCACACAAGAATTAGTCTTCAAATGATACCTTTCAAGGAATGTTTTGGGCAACGATCATTACAGCCGTATGTCAGGTATGAGCACAGGGGTGCTTAGTGTCACGCCGCCTCTGCAGTTTTATAATTCACAGCCTTTGCAGCCATTTAATAAACCCTATCCTGAGGGCTCCGCTTCTCTTTGCCAGGCTTTCTTGAATTTCTTCAGTGCCGAGAGCTGGGATTCCCTAACACGGCAGCTCTCAAACCTTTCTGTTCCACAGGCTGCTTGGTAACCCAAAGAGCCTCCCCTAGACCCTACTGCCCGCCCACCTCTTCAGTCTCAGCATCTTTTATTCCATGGACCACCAGCAGAAGGGTCCTCAGAGATCACATGGCCACCACCTGGGAACCACCCTCTGAGCACAACCAGCTCTTGCCTGGGTGCATCAGAGTTCAGAGCAGCGTGCCTCAGCCATTGAAGAACATGTCAGGATGCTTAAGTAGTCAGGACAGGGATGGACCAAATGCATCCCACAGGCCACTTGAGGCCTGAAGACCTGCAATTATCCTCATCATCAACACACCAGGTGCAGGTCACAAAGACTACCGGCCCAGCGTTCTCAGCTGCTTCTTACAGTTCTGCAGCCTGGCTGGGTGCCGTAGCAGCTGCAATCGGCTCCACTTTTATAGCTGAGGTGTAAACCTTGGGTTCTCAGGCAAGCAACTAATGTGGCCAAAGTCAGGGAGCCCTGATCTAAGTGAAAACAAAATTGGATCTTTCCTTATTTCGACCTTTCTCTTTTCTGCCCTCTGATATTTGATGCCTGCTCCACGCAGTGGGAGGTCTGGGGTGGCTGGCAGGATGCTGATGTGGAAAGAAGGCAGCATGGCACTTCGAATTTTAGTATTAGTAGGGGCCAAAGTTCTAACTGTTCTTTGATTGCCTTTCTCCTGTTGGCTGCAGAGGGAGATGGCTATCCTCACACCCACAGTATCTGTCTCTCCGGACATTTATATCCCATTCAGCCCTGATATCTGAGTGCCTTACTTTCAAACTCAGACCTGGAGAAAACAAATCCAGCTCCACTGATTTCAGAGGACTTCCACCCTCTTACCAAAAAAACCCCCTGAATAATGACAAAAGTATCTAATTCTTACCACACGCCTAGCTTGACCTTAGCTTCCTGGCACTTATTCGTGAGCAGGTTCTGCATGGACAATTAATTCCATGCAGAGATCATTTGAATGTGAAGTGACCTTTTTATTTATTTTGCCCTTAAAGCGGAAGAAAAAACGACAGCCGAATCGGCAGATGGACAGCGGGGTGCTGCACAAAGAACTTCTGTTGCCTGCAGTGAACAGAAACTGTAGCAGGTCTTTTGAAGCTGCCTTGAAGGAGAAATGACAGAGCAATAATACTGTAGAGCAATGCATTTTTGGGGGGTGGCATCTTATTCCTTCAGTTCTTCACAGCACCACACAGGGCTGCCTGTCTACTAATGCTAGCTCCAGCATCTGTTAGGTTTGATCAGCTTACAGCACAGTTTGGAAGCCTTTAAATCCATCAGGAAAGTTCAGTTTCTTCCTTTTTTCTCTTTTTTCTTTCCACACATGGACTAGAGCCTTTCACACTGGAAGGAAACTGTGGCAGATTTTAAGGCCATCTAATCCGAACCCTGTATATCACAGGCTGTAGAACTTCACCCAGTTACCCATCAACTGAGCCCAACAACCTGTGCTGAACTAAAGCATCTCTTCCAGAACGGCATCCAGTCATGAACTGAAGACTTAGAAAGATGGACAATCCACCACTCCCCTTGCAATTCCCTTGCTCATGATATCGACTTTTCCATTCATCAATAACATTTTGGGCTTGTACAGTGTATTCCATCCAAAGAGCTTTATAAATGTCAGTTAACTAACTACCACTCCTGCGTTCAGGAGGTAGCTATAATTTAGAGATGAAGAAACTGAGGCACGGGGGCGGGGGAGTAAATGTCCTGGCCAAGATCACAGTGCAAGTGAGTGACAGAGCCAGTAACAGGACACAGGAGTCCTGGCTCTCACATGACCCTGAAATCAGCTCATTGTTTTAGTGCATCCCAGTGAAACGCGTTGCAGTTCCATGGAGCCATCATCCCTGCTAGAGACAGACCTGACTGGGGACCTGCAGTCTAAACCTCCTCAGTTTTAGGGGAGTTTGGTTCCAGGTCTAGATCCAGAGTTTGCAACTCAGCTCTGTTTCTTCCAGTGCACAAAACTGGGGCAACAGATCCACTTCATCCCCCTCACCCCACAACCACCTCTGCTCCAGCCACCAGCATGAAAACCCTGGGGAAATTTGGAACCAGATTCTGAACCCAAACATGGCAAGTTGGGCCCATCTCCACGCAGTCCTTTAGCGAGTCTACCCTTAGGTGCCCTTAACAAGCCAAGGCTGTCTGGACCAGGGCGGAAAGCAACCACAACGCTTTATGATGCTCGGCAGAGGTGAGAGATAGACAAAGGATTTTAGTCAGACTGCACTGAGCACCCCAAGGCACCCAACACATTAGGGGAGAAAAATCCATCAGAGCGGAGCGGGGCCGAGCAAGAGAAGCCCTGAGCCAGATACATGGTTGTCTTTTGCATGCTTTACTGAACTCTGGCAGTGCCCGTGTGCTGAGCTAGCCGGCAGATTTGGTCCTAGCCCTGGAGCAAGCGTGACGCCACCGCAGCCATGCTGCCGTTCACACTCATGGTCCCATCATTCTGCTACTGATCCGCGTTCAGCGTTGCCCCGGGACACGAAAGGTGCGATCTCCAGGCTCGCTCCCTGACCTGTGGCTCCATACAGTTATTTATCTCAGGGCTTACGTGCCACAGGAGGCTGCTGGCACCCCTCACCCACTTGCAGAGGAAACTTCTGGGATGTCTGGCTTGATCACAGTCCCACATCTGCTGTGCCAGGTGAAAGGGCACCTGCACTGAGTTACTCATCAGTGGAACAAAATGCCCAGGGACTCATTGGCTGGGCAAGTCAGAGGGGTTTGACAGGGCTCTACCCGTTCCCCCAGGGTGCATTGTACACAGCCGTGTGCCTCCCAACACCATACGCTGCAGCCTGGCAGCACCTTGTCTGGGGTCAACCCTGAACATCCGGCATGTTACACAGACAGTCACTTGGTGGGCCTGTTTCTGAACTCAAACAAAGCCCCGGGGAAGTGTGTCTCACAGTCAGAGCACACAACACCTGGACGTATACGGTTTACGGTCAGAAGGCATCATTATATCATCTGGTCTGAGCTCCTGCCACACAGGCAGGGGACCAGACGTCCCAGTATTATCAGGACCATCCAATATTAGGGGCTTTGTCTTATATAGGCAACTATACCCCACTCCACCCTCAACCAAAAAAAAAGTGTCTGATTTTTCACACTTGCTATCTGGTCACCCTAAGCATACATACAGGGGATTTAGTTCCAGTTCTGCCACTGTCTCCCTGTGTGCCCTCAGGAGAGCACGTACCCTCTCTGTAATCCAGTTTTGCCATTACAGTGTAGAGATGACATGTCCCCCCCATAAAATGGGAGTAAAAATATCTGCCTCCAAAGAAGCATCGTGAAGCTGAGTAACTTTAATGTCTGTAAAGAGTTTTGAGCCCCGGGGAGGAAAGGTGCAGGGAAGCACAATACATAGAGGAATAGGAACATAGGTGGGAAGAGATCAGTATGTATCAGTCAGATGCGCCTTTCTCCTCTTCTGATTTCTAACGCCGCATCTCAATGGTTTGCTTTGTGACCTTCCCTGCTCCCCTTGTGTTCTCATTGCACAGGGTCTCCAGGAATTAGGGACAGGTGCTGGGTACCGCTGTGAGCCTGTTTAACCAGATTTGCCCGTGAAACAATACTTTGCACCTCTCTCGCACCAGTCTCCCAAGGAGCTCCACGTACTTTGGGTATCTTTATTCAGCCTGGCAAGAGCCACAGGGGGCGGCAAGTCTGGTCCTCATTGCACTGATGCTTGAATGGCTGCACGGGGAACCCATGTGCCTTGTCTGACATCACACAGTGAGGCAGTGGCAGAGCTGGGGACAAGAACCTAGAAGTTCCAGCCACCTGCTTTAAACATTAGCCCAAATAAGCCACCACCCCTCTGGCACATGACACAGTGGCTGCCATGCAGATTCGCCTAAGACAAAGTCAGCTTGAGAAGAGAATTGACTTCTCTCCTCTGCCTCGTCACATTGGCAGGAAACTTTAATCCAGAGACTCTCTCCCCCCAAAGACAAGCTCTGTCTCACACAGAATATGAACAAGATGGGACCAAGTCTGTTTGCTTTCCAGGGCAGCCGCTGTCAGGCCGGCCCTGTGGCCTGTTGCTGTTTCCAGTTATTAAATTCTCCAGGAGCTCGAGAGATCACTGTGGAACAGCTGGTGAACAACCTCTGCCAGATACTTTTTTATCCGTAGAAAGCATCAAGTGAACAGTATTTAGGCGAGAAAGGAACTAACAGTTGTATGTAACCAGGCCCTATGATCATGTTAGGATATGGGTCAGTTACACAGGGGGCCCCTGGGTGGGAGCCAACACTATCAGTCCTTGAAAAGCCAGGGCAATGGCAAAAAATAAGAGGGAAATGCTGCTCTCTGATC
Organism: Mesoclemmys tuberculata; assembly: GCA_007922155.1. Classification (NCBI taxonomy): domain Eukaryota; kingdom Metazoa; phylum Chordata; order Testudines; family Chelidae; genus Mesoclemmys; species Mesoclemmys tuberculata. Next base: position 13,124,216 of record ML675640.1, read on the forward strand.
CAGAGGGCAGGCTATGACTGTGATATTGTGGCTAAGAGATCTTTCAAATCCTGATAAAACCTGGATGAGTTAGTTGGGGTTGGCCCTGCTTGGAGCAGAGGGTTGGACTAGATACCTCCTGATGTCCCTTCCAGCACTAATCTTCTATGATTCTATGACATCTTTATTCAGTCCATCCTCATGCAAACTTCCCCTGGGGCCATCACGTGGGCCTTCGGTGACTTTCAGGGGAGACTGCCTGCAAAATCAGGGTATAAAGTGACTCAGGATCTTAAGATTGGGCCAATTGGCTCCAACGGGAGCCTTATTGAGACTGAGTAGGCTCCGGGGGGATATGCTTGCTCTATATAAATATATCAGGGGGATTAACGTTAGGGAGGGAGAGGAATTATTTAAGTTTAGTACTATTATAGGCACGAGGACGAATGGGTACAAATTGGATATTAGGAAATTTAGACTAGAAATTAGACGAAGGTTTCTAACCATTAGGGGAGTGAAGTTCTGGAATAGCCTTCCGAGGGAAGTAGTGGGGGCAAATGACTTATCTGGCTTTAAGACTAAGCTTGATAAGTATATGCAGGGGATGTTATGATGGGATAGTTTAATTTGAGCAATTGATTTTGGATTATCGGCAGATAAGTCTGCTCAATGGTCTGTGGGAATGCTGGATGGGATGGGAACTGAGTTACTGCAGAGAAATCTTTTTTGGGTGCTGGCTGGTGAGTCTTGCCCACATGCTCAGGGTTTAGCTGATCGCCATATTTGGGGTCGGGAAGGAATTTTCCTCCGGGGCGGATTGGCAGGGGCCACGGAGGTTTTTCACCTTCCTCTGCAGCATGGGGCATGAGTCGCTTGCTGGTGGATTCCCTGCAGCTTGAGGTCTTCAAATCTCACTTTTGAGGATTTCAATAACTCAGTCATGGGTTCGGGGTTGTTATAAATGTGTATGGGTAGGGTTTTGTGGCCTGCCTTGTGCGGGAGGTCAGACTAGATGATCATATTGGTCCCTTCTGACCTATGAGTCTATGAGTCTATGAGTAATGGCTGATCAACACTGAGTCAGGGGCTCCAGATGAGCCAGCCGATTAGCACAGCCTTCCTGCTGGGGGGACAGCATGACACAGGCAGTGAAGTGGAGATTTTCTTCTGAGTTAATAGGAGACCCGAAGACACGTTTGCTGGCTGAGAAAGGCACCACACTGGAGCAGCTTTTACAGAAGTACTGTACTGAGTTAAACCTTAGCTGGCTCCCGTGGGTGAAGGAACCTGTATCCGTCCCCAACAGAAGAGTGGAGGAAGGAGAAGACGCTAAAAATTAACCCTGTATGAATTTCTGGCACACGACAGAGCCCTGGACAACTCAAACGCTGCTGCACACAAGGTGCCCACTCGTTCTCCACAGTCACACAAAGCAAAACAAAATTAAGGGACGATCCAACTCCCACAATTTTAATCACCAATTTTTCAACATTGGTGTTTTCCTGAAAACCCCTTTTCATGCGACTGTCTGGGGATCTCTGATTTCATTTAAAAACAAGGATATTTCTAGCCCTGGTAGCTGTGGACAGAAGCTTGAAAAATCTGACCTGAGGGCAGCCACCAACCAACAAATCAAATGAAGCCCGTGTTTATTCATTTTTTTTTAACTCTCATGATTTTTAAGCCAAATCTTGTGATTTTTGAGGTCTGACTCCTGGTTTTTTTTTAATGATTGGGGCTGGCAATCCTGAACCCTTGAACATCCCCATATAGTCTTCACCCTAGACGTGCCAACCTCCCAGGAGGAACAACAGAGCACATCATAGTTTGAGTCTTCCTTTCACGTGGGTGACCCAATGAGGTGGCCAAGCATTGGGAGGGGACCTGCCCTGTGCCCACTGAAATGTGAACCAAGTCAAGTGAGTGTAAATAACTAACTTCTAAAATGAAGGGGGCAAGCAACCCATAACAAATCAATTAATTAAATACATTCCACGCAAGGGCTTGAAAATAAAGCATGTGCAGATCCAAAGGAATCAATTAATACATGGCAGCATCTGGCCTGGTTGAGGATCATTGACCAGCATGGAAAATGTGCTTCCAAATTACTTACAATATTCGTGTTGTGTTACAAATAAAATATCCATCCTCATATTCTCTAATTCTGTCTCAACCAGGCTGATAAATAGAGACAGAGAGAGAGGAACAAGGACATTGGAACAGCAGCTTGATTTCCTTGTCACTCGATTAGTGGACTCTCATATTAATTCCTTGCAATTCTCTGGGTTCTACTTGTTTTGGAAACTTTTGCAATAACTGTTTAAATGAGTCATTTATCAATTAAACGTGCGATTTTGCAAGGCAAATTAAAACCTAGGCGCTTGTTTAATTAATAGGACTCCTTATATTAGATAAATTAGGGAAATTGTTGATGAGCTAATTTGTTAATTAATGGAAGCCTTGGGGCTCTTGTTTTATTAAACTTTGACAAATTATTTAATTTAAAGTGGAATTTCTCCTGCAGAAATGCTAGCATTTTGCAAATTCACTGGGCTAATTTATGCCTGTACTGCACCGTGTGGAGCCATTGACACCAGCGTAGAATGAGTGCTCCACTCGCTTACACAAAGGCAACACCAAGCTGTAGAACAGCTTGAAAAAGCCTGCACCATTCTTGGAAGTGTTTTTTCCCCTGGCTTACCATAAGCAAGCACAATTCATAGCCACCTGGAACTCTGAGGACCGTCATGGTTTTTTTTTAAGTGGCCTCCAATTTTGGGTCCCTTGGACAGATCTGGTAAGTGACCAACACATTTCAACCAGCTCTAGGGGGAGCTTTTCAAAGACACTAAGTTAGCAGTTAGCCTGCTAACTCCCGTTCAAAGTCTCAGGTGGCCTGTCTGCCTTTCGTAGCTTAGAAAATCTTTACCCTAGTCAGTAGATTGCATGCAGACTGCAAAATCCTAAATCCATCCTGTGTTTGTTAATTACATGAGATGCAGGGCATTGTTTCGGTTCCCTCGGGGGATGGTTTTCCCAAAGCCCACAGCTTTTATTTCATGGCTTTTCCAACATTACTTCCTGCGTCTAGTATTTTGGCATTGCTGCCAACAGAATTATTCCCCTGCCATCACATCTGAGGACTACAAACACGCTGCTCTGTTTGCCAGCCACCAGAATTTACAGTCAGTGGCTTGGCATGGAAATATTTCTCTACCCTTTTCCTTCACTAAAATTTATTTCTGCTGTCGAGGAAGAGCATGAATTCTTAGCACCCGCAGTGCCAGCTCTGTCTCTTGCAGAACAATATTCAGGCCTTTTTTCCGGGGAAGGGGGGTGGGGAGGAAGCTATTGATATTGGTGAGAGAGAAATTTTAGGCACGTTTTTTAAAAACAATGGAGGAGCTTATTGTACGTAGAGGGGGCAAGTGAGCTAATTTGCTTTAATAAATGGGTTGTGTTAACTTAACTTCTTATAACTTAATAAAATTCTAGCAAAGGGACAAAAAAGATCCTACCTTTGTCAAGGCATATATGGCCAGGATACAGATCCTTAATGCCATTATAATGCAGCAGCACAAGTGAACTAAAAGACCTTCTGTGAAATGTAGGGGTATTACTAAGATGTGCAGTACACAGTAACATGACATGACTCCCGCTAATCTGGGAGGAGTTCACACCCCGACAGCATAGACAGGGAACTGGAATTAGTTCCAAATGTTGACACCCAGGTCTGTAAAATGGAATCATTCACAGCAAATAAATCCATTAGAAATACGCAGGGTTCTCACCTCCCTGATGAAAAGTGTTGCCTGAGCAGGAATATCATAAACGAGCACAGCTGCTCAGGGGGAGAGGTAGGAAAGAAAAAGGATTATTTCATGTTTGGAGGGGCGGGGGTTCAATGGCTTGTAAAAGGAATGGGTGCATTGAACAGCATGTGTAACTAGGACTTGGGATGTTCAGCCCGTGCTTAAGTGCTCTGCAGAATCAGAGGTCTCCAAATGTCTTTGGAAACAAAAACATTGATATTAATATGGGCGAAATAGTGATAGAGATTGAAAGGTTTGTATGCAGCTCCCAGGGACTTTAGCAATCCACACACACACACACACACTAGGGACGGAATAGAACAGGTAGCTAGAGGGAAAAAGAAACGGAAAAAGATTCTGCCTGCTTTTGTCAAGCCCCTCCAGCCTTTTGGTCCCCATGACCTCAAAATGAATGGCTTTGTCTCTGATTCCCAAACACCCCTAAACCATGTAGTCGCCCCTGCTGTCTGTAGCTTTGACGTCCCACAGCCATGGCTACAGGCAGGGTTTTCCAAACCTGTCTTATGTAGCAGGCTCTGCAACATACAAGGATGATAAGCCCATTTTTATTTTATTTCCTTGTCAAATTGCAACCGGGTTCAGGACGTCATCTCAGAAAGCCACCCCTGCGCCTTCTCTTGTACATCCTAATCTCCTTAAGTGCTGGCAGATAATCACTTTGGCAACCTTTGTTCCTCATACACTGATGTTGCCAACTACCACATCACGCTATTTCATGCTCTTCAGACTACACTGCACACTTCGGCTTAGCTAGTGCTTTCTGGTCCTAATTTATATTCTGGAAAGGATGGTCTGTAAAACGCCATTGCTACTCCCGTTCAAGGCTGCTGCCTACCTGACTAATGCTACCCGCTCCCAAAGACACGTCACTGTCAGAGAGACGGACGAGGGAGAAATGTAGGGCCTTTAGTATGGGGACCAAAGAGCAATTGATACTGCTCCGATCTTCATGGGAAATAAACCCAGCCCTCTGGGATGAATCCAGAAGGAGGGAGCCAGGAGCTATGCATGGGTCCGCACCACACAATCACCATATTTGTCCTGCACGTGTGTATCTAGGCCAGTTTCCCCCAGTGCCCACTAAGGGGAGCATTACAACCTCTGAGGGAAAAACAGACCCTGGGGCAAATTTGCTGCAGATGGGAATTGTTGCAGCTATGCTGAAGTCGATGGAGCTCGGCCAGTTTCCGCCAGTAGAGAATTTAATCCCCAGTGTGAGGCTAGCGCCATGAAATCCCAAACCAGACGAGTTCATAACAGGCCCCAAAATGCTAGCCAGGCTGGAAGGTGTGCAGTTGTGTTGGACAGGTCACCGAGAGCACTACGGAAAGGCCCGCTGGGTACTCCAGGCAGGAATGGCCCCCGCTCCACCGACTTCCAGGCAGGAACAGCTGCCCCCTCTCTGTGGAGAAGATGCCTGATTTCCACTGAACAACTGGTGAAATTCAGCAGCTGTTTCTGGGAAATGAGCCCCTTTTGAGCGCCACTGCTACGTGCCCCAACTCACAACGTGTTATCTGAGGGGAAACACCTGGCTATCAACCAGCTTCACGTTTCACTGGGAGCGTGCCATTCACCTCAAGCCAGAAACCAGCTGAGGTTGGGTGAGGGAGGGAGCAACCGGCTCCCATTCCCTCCTTTCCATTCGCTGCTGAAATGGATTCCCTCCTGCCTTCTGTGCTCAGACCCCTGGCACTTTCAGCCAGACCCTGGGGCCAAACCTTTGGCACCTGTTTACAAGCCCTGCGGTGCCCAGAGCCGCTTGGAATCAGAGCAAAGGCTCTAGCGGGCTAGATAGGCCATGCTCGTTGCCATGGTAACTTGGCACGGTTACCAGGTGAACTGCATCTCTGACCCATCCTGGTCTCTCGGGGACCACCCCTCTAGGCCTCGGGCCGTCATCTCTCACATGGCTAGATATCAGGCATGACACAGCAGGGCTGATTTATGTCCAGACCCCGCAGTCCTGATCTCACCAAAGCAATGACAACGGTAACCAGGGACCAAATCATCTCCTTCAAGCGAAGTAGCATTCGTTCAGAACAAACCCATTCCAAAGAAAATAGATCTTAAAAAGGCAATAAACCAGCTGATACGCACGGCTGCTTTTCCTTAACCCTTACCGTCCTCTGCATCTGGGAAGGGCTAAGGCCTTCAGACGTTTTCCTTCCACAGCGCTTGCCCACCTAGACAGCCGCTGACGAATGGCAAACCCTTCACTGAAATCAAGACACTTTTTAACTCTTTGTAGCGCTTTGACCTGGTAACTCCAGTTCTGGCCAAACAAGATTGGAGACAGGCTCTTTGAAGCCAGTAACTTGGCCCTTTGTCTTTCAAGTATGTACCTAGTTGGTCTTATCTGATCATTACTGTACATTATTGCACATGCCTGTTTGCTCTGCATACATCCCTTCTTGAATTCAAGCTTTCTGGCTAGGGAATCAACATTCTGCTACCCAGTATAAGTGAACAGTCTCTCTCAATAACTGGGTGACAAATCAATATTCTTAGGTTTGTGCATAGTGGTTCCTACAATATTCATAACATTATTACCTGTCAGCTCTATTTGGCACAGTATTTCTGCAGCTAAGGATTCTGGGTTGTAGGAGTTGAATGCAAAGTGACAGTGTGAAATTGCTTGAGAGAAGTCCCGCTGTAGAATATCTCAGCAGGTCCCCAAAGTCCAATTCTGTCCATAGTGAAGAACCTGCAGCCATTCTGCAGGCACCTGGGACATGGTGTTGCCATCAAGGATGGATGGATGGCAGCACCCTGAGATATGGGAAGAGGGTATTGATTGCAATGAGAGAGAGAACGCCCTGCCACACACACACTAGAACCTAAATCTAAGCGGCACAAAGAATGATCAGACTGGGGACTGCAGCAGTGGTGAGTAACTGCTCATCCTTGGCAGAATATCTGGAAAACAAACCACTGCGTGATGTGCTAAGTGATAAATATCTTATTACTGACTGCACTTTATTTATACAGGCCACTACTGTAAATTGTACATTACATTACAAAAAAAGTCTCATTTACTCCAATTGGGCTATGCACAATTTTTCCCCTCAAACCAGATTAACTCAGAGTCCAGTCAACAGCGCCCTCATTTATATTTAGATATTTGAGCCGGCTGCACTAGCCATCATGTTATCAAATAAATACAGGAAGCAAAGCGGCTGCCAGTAGAGAGGCACGGAGAGCCGCTGTTATCTTGTTTTTAATGGACTGTCTGTTCCTGGGATATATTTGCTTTCAGCCCTGAAAAAAAACCAGAAGCTTTATATTATACTGCAGAAGTTTACTAAGTCTCTGGCTCTCTCAGAAAACTTATTTCCCAAGTAGGGCCAAGATCATGCATAAGCATGCCACAAGTAACACAAAACTTTCAATGGGAGTAGGAGATGATTGTGAAAAATGAGCCAAATGGCAAGTTCTTTTCACAGTTTCCATAAGTGTTTGGTCAAATAAAAATTCCAATTTACATTGCTTATGTTTGCACTCTTTTGCTGTAATATTGTTTACTTGCCATATATTATTTATCCACTAGATGTCTCTGTGAGCTTTACAGAATTCAAGGCAGGGTGTGGTCCATGGTAAACAAAAGAGACAAAAGTAGAACTCAAGCTGCGTGGAAACCTGTTTGTTTGTGGCTGTAGTGGTTTTCTTTAATAAACACTTCCTCCTTAAGGTCTGTGATTCCCTATGTCATGCCATGCACTTGCCTTGAACGCTCTGTTAAATCTGTTCCCTGGCAGAAATGAAACAATATATTATAAGCAATTATTAAAGAGAATTCACAGAAAGTGAATTCTGAACACATGATCTTGGATATTTTTGTGGAAGTCTGAATCTAGTGGCTGAATTCTTTGGCCCATTTTGCAATGCTCATCAAGCAGCGCAGGATCAGAGTTGCAACTGGTTCCCTCGGGTCCCCTCCCCTTTTCTCTGCTCAGATGCGGGAGAAAATCTGGCCCTGGGCTTTTTATTTACTGAATCAGGGAACAGACATAACAACAGGAAGCCTCAGAGTACAAACAGAGATCAAAAACTATCTACAGGCCAAGAAATGCCCATGGAAATTACCCAGTCAATAATTTCTTATATGGAACACGTCTGAGAAAATTAAAGGCTGCTCAGAGGTGATTCAGGACCAGAAATGTAATGATTCACATAAAAGGGCTTGCTATGAGTTTTTTGCTCAGTGTCGTTTTTTAATTCATTTTTTACCAAGAAAATACTCACTGAAGTCAGTGGGAGTTAGTGAGTGAAGTGAAAAAGGACCAGGGGATTTGTCTCAAAAATAAATCATACCTAATGCTACAATATCATTCCGAAGTACTGTTCTCTGCTATGGTACCCAAGCATATAAAGGAAAGGGATTATTTTTATAAGGCTGTTGCTTCCACAGCAGTTAATGACCGGACCATGTGCAACTAACGAGAGTGTGTTCTAGGGATGACAAAAAGGGTCTGACACTCTTCTCCTTGTTCAGGCAAACTCCCAGGGGAAGCTTTGTCTAAGGAGTGCTGACTAAATAACAACACTTTGGACTCAGCCTTTAGCATCTTGACAGTGCTGCACAGCCATTAACTAACCGTGCAGTATATGTCCCCTAAGATGCTGCCTAGGAGCACCACTGGGCAAAGCAACGTGGAAGCAGAGAGGACTGGAATTAGCTCTGACTTGTTTCAATTAAGCTCAGTGGATGCCATCTCCCCCTCTTGAAGTCAACAGTTCTTTTTTTTTCTAATTCGGTTTGTCTCTCAATGGCGCTTGCTCAAAACACAACAGGCAGCTTACAAATAAATGTACTGAAAGATACAGCCAGGCAAATGGTGGAATACACAGAGATTTGGGACACAAGGGTTGCCAGGCAGTAGTCACAAACAAACAGTATAAACACCAAGCAAGGAACTCAAACAAATTTGATCCTTGCCCTGGCAAAAAAAAACTCTAAGATACAATCGATTTTGCAACTAATAGGTTCTAGCTGGGCAGGGATGCAAAACCATGTTACTGAAACGTCCCTAGCCTGTTTGCCAGAAGCTGGGAATGGATGACAGAGTTGATGATTACCTGTTCGGTTCATTCCCTCTGAAGCACCACTGTCGGAAGACAGCATACTCGGCAAGATGGACCATTAGTCTGACCCAATATGGCCATTCTCATGTTCTTATCTTAGCTGCACAACTGTACAGCATGGCTCATCTGATGCGTACTCCAGCGTTGGCATAGTCAGGTTTTAGCCAGACACCTTTTCATTTCAAAAGCATTTTACATTTCGAATTGCTAGCTCCCCATAAACATCTGCAGAACTAACGCTTTATCCTCCTTTGAAACCCTCTTCCAAACTCCCCTTTTCCATGATGCCTACAAAAAAAACCCGACTGCTAGCGTTCTGAAATCACTGCCAAGTGCAGTGACCCATACCATCTCAGTGTTTCCTTGTATTCCCCCATCAGTCTGCCTCTATCCATCTGCTGTCTCTCATCTTGGACTTAACATGTAAAGTCTTTGGGACTGTACAGCACCTGACACAGCAGGGTCGTGCTCTACGACCACAGCTACGGTAATACAAATAATGTGTATTTAAAAGGAAATAATAAACCTGATATCAATTCAAGTGTTTTCCTTAGGAGGCAAACCCCAAAGCCTAGCAGGAGTGATTAAAGTGCAATCACTATATAAAAGCTATGCAGGATTAATGATTTAGCTCAAGCCAAATTACAGGTTGTATTTGTAAACTCCTGTGTCTCAATTAGTAGCTTCTGTTTGCTAGGAAGCATATGCCCCACTGCTCCTTGAGGAGCTGGCTGCCCCAGACCACGCGCTAGAGACAAAATCAATCTTGAAATTGAATGAATTAGTCATAGCTGAGCTCCACGGGCCGAAGGGAGAGACATGGCAGTTAACTGGGCTACGGAAGGCCAACAGTCACTACAGCAGAGTCGACAACCTCTGCATCTGGGAAGATTTATCTTTGCTCTCTGATCATGCACGGCGGAAAGGGCTCCCGCACCGATCAGCTTCACTTTAGTTCTTGCCTGCCTCCTCACCAACCAACGGCCGTTGAGCTGGAGGTGGATGACCCTCACGGGGTTAGCAGCTTACATTCAGTTCAGATAAGCCTGCGGCATCTAGATGCTTCTCGGATATGCCCAGAGCTCTGGAGCCAACAATATGCGTGGAAATCTCGCACAGGCAAACTCTCTGCTGCAGGCTCCTGTCCTTGCTGATTTCCGGCCTTTCTGGCAGTATTTAAGCAGTTCTGCTTCTGATCCTGGTTGGAGCCAGAGCTGCACAAAACTGCAAGATAAAGGGGGGAAATAAGAGTGCCAGTGTTTCCAACCCCTCCAAAAGAAATCAGCACAGGCGGGGGACAAGCAAATGGCAGGATAGCTCGGCTGTGGTGATTGTCTCTTGCCTGTCCAGGGATTACCTGGTTGTTGGAGCTGTATCATTATTTATTAGTAGTACTGGAGCAGAGTGTAATGGTTCCAAGCCGAGATCAAGGCTTTGTTGTGCTAGGCCCTGTATATGCACATAGGCAGCTCCTGCCCTAAACAGCTTCCAGACTGAGCAGACAAGGCAGAAGCAGGGTGAGAGAAAGGGAGTGTTGCTCTGATCCCTATGTTATAGATGGGGAATTAAAGCACAGAGAGACAAAGGGTCAAATGGCAAAGCCCCTGTCTTGGTGAGCAGTTACCAGGGACTGCTCCTGTGAGTTGCTACTCTCCAATGCGAGGCAAGGGGTCCTGCTCTGGCCACCGGGGCTTTGCCCAAGGTCACGCACGGAGTCCGTGGCAGAGCACCTAGATCTCCTGAGTCCCTGTCCAGTGCATTCACTCTCCTTCCTCTCTGGTGGCCAGGAAGGAACTTTCCTCCTGGATGTATGGGCAGAGGTCTCTGGGAAGGTTTCACGTGCTCTGGGGATGGAGAAGGAGCCATCTGCTGGGATCAGCTGGGGCCTACGATTTCAGCTGATGGACAAAGTGAGTTCTCTGCAGAACCTAGAAGCGGCCCAAAGAGTTTCAGCGTCAGTGGCCAGTGAGACTCGCACCATCACAACGTTCTGCACACCCCGGTGGAAAGCAGGGCTCCCTCTGCCGCCAGGCTGCATCCAGCCTCCCTCCTGTATTATCCATCACAGTCGTCGGGTTCGCGAACAGACCCTGCTGCTCACGGCTGCCGGGGATGAGGGGCTGCCACGTCCTCAGAAGCAGTGAGGGCCCCAGGACTGTAGTGATGACTAGTAAACTGGGCAAATGTGACAGGGCAGTTCATGGAGTGATGGGGAGCAGGGACAGGGTTTGTCAAAAGTAACTTTGGAAGCAGGGGCATCTGGGAAGATGGAAGGGGACAAATAAATGAGTTCCCAAAAGGGTGAATGTGGCATGAGGGGTCTGGTAATGGCTAGCATTCAAAATTTGGCCTGACTATGAGGAAACGCCTGCCGCTGATGGACGGTGGAAGAGTTCCCCAAGAAAAGCAATGGAGGCCCCGTCACTCAAATGCTTCCAAACCAGGCTGAGTGCGGCACTATAGTATGCTCTGCCGTGGCAGTCCTGCCCTCTCCTGCCAGGGGTCCAACGAGAAAAAACATGTTGGGCTTTTTCACCTCCTGCTGTTATGGATTTGGGAAAGATTGCCTGACCAGGGAGTGGAGGGAGAGGGATTTTAAATCCCGGAAATACACCGGCAGCATGCTCTGTAAGTAGCCTTGGAAGTGCAAATGTACTTAAAATGGCATCCGACTCATCAAATTAAGTGCTTTTGGAAACAAGTTCCAGCCAAAAAAAAAAGAGACAGGCATCCCTGTTCCACGGTAGTTTTGGAAGGTGACGGCGAGTTCCAGATGAGCCCTTTGAGGGGGACTTGACCACAGTGTTGCGATACAGTGAAGCAGCAGTGTGTTTTGAATTGCCTGTCTGAAATTTTCATCTGATGAAAGAATACTGTAATCCTGGCCTTTTGTGGACTGGAGCAACGCCAAGAAAACTGTCGCAAAACACTTATCAACAAAAACACACCAGACTTACGTGTTTGTGATAAAGAGCAACAGTCCATAATTAGCACTTTGAATAAAGCCCGTCAGGGATATGCAGAAGGCAGAAAGTCAGCTCGAAGAGCAATCGAGGATTTGCTAGCTGTTAGCAGCCAGCCCAACACCGCGTTAGGGGTCATGCTGATGAGCGGAGCAACGTCAGCACCACAACGCCAGGTACAACAGCCGCACAATACAGAATGAAATGACCAACCTGTGCGGCAAGTGAATGTGTGATGGCGTTCTACAGAAATGTAGCAACGTGATGGGCGCAATGCTCACTATGTCGCTTCTGGGGTCCCCTGCGGCATTTCAATTTGCACCCTCCAAGCTGACAGGCCAAGGCAACCATGTTGCTGGAAATACGTGCACAAGATCCACGGAGGGCAAGCCACAAGAATCATTTCAGTTCCCAACACACCCAAAGCCATTCAAGAGATTCTTTTGTGAGTGCATCTCCAAAACACATGCCATGGTTTTTGGATGAAAGTGACACCGGGCATGATGCATGCCTCTCCACTGTCCTCGCCAGTTACCAACATTTGCTTGCCATGGTGGGTCATCTACAGACCTATGCAGACCACAGGTGTGATGACACAGCTGCATCTGTAAGCAAAGCAATGGAGTCATCTGACTTCCTGGTCTGTATTGCTGTTTGCCAAAGGTTATAGCCGTATGTTACTCCACTGCACAATGCTCTTCAGACCCCGTCTTGTCACCTCCTGAAAGCCGGCCAACCAGCCACCAATTTGATTTCACTGTTGGGGAAAAAAGAGTCGACTGCACCTATGACAATCGATGGGGGAAAGGCCTACGCACGAGTCGTGAAAGTTGAAATAACTGTCTTACTGCTTCGTACAGCTAGACCGAAACCCAGAGATCGAACATCCCAGCTTCAATGCCCCAGGAACGCTGGCTCCCAAACCTCATTAGCCTGCTTTCCGATCGCTTACCCACCCTGCAGAACGATGGAGTGTGTAGCTCTGTGACCAAAATCCCAGGAGATCTCCTGCCCAACAAGCTAGCCATGCTGAGCTCAGCTCTGTGGAATGAGACAAGGAAGGAAGCCCTGCTACGCTGTCTAGAAATGGTGGATGTAGAGTTTGAGCTCTGGAAACATTCCAGGACAGCCGAAAGCAGCAGAGGTATGAGCGATGTATCACGGGACACTGGTACGCTCTGCACCCACATCCATGACATCTGAGAAGTGCTGTGCCTACCACACCAGCGTTTGCTGCTGCAGCTTTCATGAGCTTTCAGCGGTGTGAAACCCTACCTGTGTGCGATGGAGACGCGCCTGACAGGTCTGGCACTGATGAGGATCCACCACGATGTGGCCATCGCCACCAAGAAAGCGTTGCAGGACTTTGGTACAACAGGATTGCAAGAACGCTGGAGCTCTTCCGGGACCAAGCACGGTCAGTGCGCCTTTAAAGTTTCACTTCTATCTATCCGTGTAAATGTGTGTAAATGAGTAAATGTGTACTATATTTTCCTGATCGCTAACATTAAATTAAATTACAAGTTGTGTTATTATTAGCATCATCTGTTGGGTTTTTTAAATTACCTCTTTTGCTGCTAAGTGTAAGATTAAAAAAATAAGCACATGTGTAGTCCCCATGCTAAGTTAAAGGGGGCGGGAGGTGTCAGTTCTTCACACGATGTGAAAAATGTCTCAGTCCTCACCTCAGGGCTTGATCCATTATGCAAAAACCTCAGGTTCGTTGATGTCGTTATCACCCCCATTCATTCCTCATTGAGCTAATGACATTACCCTTCCATTTATCATTACAAGCTACTCAAATCAAACAGCTCTCCCGGAAATTGCTACTTGATTTCCTTGTTTATTCAGTGAAAGGGTTTTGTGTATTTTGGATAAAACGCCATCCGTTATTCTTCCCCCTCCTCACCCATTTTCTAACACTTCAGCCTCAGATCAATAAATTAATGCAAAATTATCTAACAAGCACTCAGCCTGTAATTTATTTTTCATAAGCGATAATCTAATTCCTTCTGAATGTTCCGCCTTTGGGACTGGTGTGAATTAGGAAGCTATTCAAGACATTTCTCCGATGTTACTTAGGCAGAAAACAACATCAGACTGAAAATAATAATGTCAGGTTCTTTTCAAAGATGGTTTTCAGAGACCGAAAACATGTTTCGTTTTAATTGACATGCTGGGTTCTTTATTTACTAGTTCACTCTGGGGCCCATCCCTTTGCAACTGACTTCTGTTAATCGCTACAAAATGCAGCTTACCAAAAGACTTGATCCAATGTGGATTGTATTGTGATCCACAATCAGACTTATCCAGGCACCAACTTCAGTATTAGTTATAGGAGACTCATAAAACATCAACTGATTTCAATCTAGGGCTTTAGTCATTGGGACTTTAGCAAAGCTTTTGATACAATCTCTCACTGTATTCTTGACAGCAAGTTAAAGAAGTATGGGTTGGATGAATAGACTATATGGTGGATAGAAAGCTGTCTAGATCATCGGGCTCAATGGATAGTGATCAACGGCTCAATGTCTAGCTGACAGCCGGTAACAAGGGGAATGCCCCAGCGGTCGGTCCTGGGGCCAGTTTTGTTCAACATCTTCATTAATGATCTGAAGGATGGGGTAGATTGTATCCTCAGCAAGTTTGCAAATGACACTAAGCTTGGGGGATGGTAGATACACTGGAGGGCAGGGATAGGGTACAGAATGACCCAGACAAATTGGAGGATTGAGCCAAAAGAAATCTGATGAGGTTCAACAAGGACAAGTGCAGAATCCTGCACTTAGGATGGAAGAATCCCATGCACAGCTACAGATTGGGGACCGATGGGCTAGGCAGCAAAGCTGCAAAAAAGGATCTGGAGGTTACAGCGGACAAGAAACTGGATATGAGTCGACAGTATGTCCTTATTGCCCTGGTCAGGGAGAAGGGCAGGGAAATCTGGCAGTAGGTGAGGAAGGAGACAGAGATTTTTGTACGAGGACCCAGTGCAGGAAACGCAAGCCACGCTAGTGGGCTCCTTAACAGGTCACTGTGAGCCCAACATGTGCACATGCCCTGTAAATGTGCCACGCTTGCAAAATGGATCCTCCATCTGCAGAACACGACGCATGCCAGGTGCTTTGCTGAGAGGGCGTAAGAGGACCGGGAGGGAGATGGGACCAGAAACGCCCAGAGCCTGGGGAAGAGTCAGAGGGCAGCAGAAGGTGTTTACAGTCATCATCCCTTCAAAATGTTGGATTTAGGAAGGTGGAGGAGCCAGCGAATGGCCCGCTCAGCTGCCAGAGAGGGGAGAGTCAGTGCCCATGTGCTAAAACGTGGGGGTATCTGTGCAGGGCACAATCCAGCAGCCACGGTACTGCCTCAGCTTCTAGCCATAAATCTTCCTCTCTCCACGGCTGCTGCGTGGCAAGAGCTGAGCAGACAGGGCCTGGGATGGCTCCTGAGAGCTCACAGGGACATAGAATAACAAACGCTGGAGGGAAAAGAGACAGAAAAGGGCCCTGCTCACGCACTTTAAGGACAATGTGGAAATCTAGGAGCTGGCGATGAGCTATCATGCCCCACTCCTCAAGTTCCCGGCGGTGACTCCAAGCCTGCTTGGCACAGACTAAAGATGATCAGCCCCTCTCTGCTGCCGGGTGACCCGTGTAAAATGAGCTGGGGAGGGGTCCCGGCGCCACGGGTGTCCACCTTCCCCAGCTCGCCTCTTCCCATTACGAGCTGCGCATCAGATACCACCCACGAGGCAAACACCTTCCTGGAGCCTGCCTATAGACCTCCCTGTGGTCTGAGGTGCCCTTCGTTTGGCCACTGTCTCTATGTACCCACATCACTCCTGGGTCACACTCCTGGAGGCCGCTCGCTGCAGAAACCAAGGCCTAAGTGGGCCAGGGAGCCCGCGGCAGGGGTGAGGCACCGAGCTCCAGGGTCAGAGCAGAGTACGTTTGCTGAGACACCGGCTGCGGCATCCTGACTCTCTTCAGAAACAGGTTGATCCAATGCCGAATTCACTTAGCGACGTTTTCTGGAGGGCATCGGCCTCGCTGGGCCTCCCCATGGGCAGACAGAGCAAGGGAGGGAGCCTCAGCCCTGGGACACTAGACCCTGCCCTAGAGGTTTTTGGCGAGAGAACTTGCCCACGGCTTTGCGCCGTGGGGCTCGATGAAGCCGAGCGTCCAAGCAGCCGCCACCCTGGGCTCCCTTCAGAGGGCGGTTATTTTCCTGAACAGCACGTGGAGAGCCAACGCATCATCTCTGCCATCATGGACACTGGGAGGGTGGGAACTTTGTGTGGGATCAATGCAACTTTCTTTATCTTGCCAGAGAGGGCTCGTCAGCTTCGGAGGCGGAGAGAGATTGTGCTGCAGTTTGGAAACGACGGGGGAGAGCAGCGGTCTCAGGCCTGGATCCTGCCTCTCCCAAAGCTCTATGGGCAATGGACAGCAGAGGACTTGATTGGCTTTTTATCCCCCTAAAAAGGTCCTATACCTATAGAGCCGTCCCAGGCCCTGCTGCAGAATTAATTCTGGATTCATTGCAAGTGAATCTGCAGCTTGATCTGTTCCGAGATCCCGTCCGTCTGAACGCTGGTGGAAGCTGGGCTTAGAGGTTATTTTTTCAATCAACTCCCACCTGTGGTTTTCAGAAATCCCAGGCCTCTAATGGAATGAGCTGCAGGCCTGCACAGGGAATCTCAATGCAAAAGCCGAGTAGTTTCAGCTCTGACTGCAAAAAACCAAGCAGTCTTCTGTCACGGAAACACAATCTCACCTGACCCCGAACTGCAACTAATTCAGTCCCAAACCTTTTGTCATGTGTTACAGTTTTCAGAAGAAGTAACAGGGAACTCTGCAACCCAGTGCGGGGGAGGGAGACACATACACCCGTCACGCCCTGGCACTGGAAAAGGTGACGTGTACACCCAGTCACACCACGGTGCGAGAGGGGCGACGCACACCTCCAATCACACCACGGGGTGACACGTACACCCATGATGCTGCAGCACCCAGGAGGACGGGGTGTACATCCGTCCAGTCTCTGGAAAGGTCCTGTCTTGACCCTGACATGGCTATGCCAGGGGATGAGCCTGGCTCTTACATGCTGTGTTCAGTGTTGCTGTAGCCATGTCAGTCCCAGGACATTGGAGAGCCCAAGTGGGGGAGGCCATATATTACACTGCACCCACTTCTGTTGGTGAGACAGACCAACTGTCTGCTTCCCCATGCTGCTCTTCAGGAAGATCTGAGGAAGATCTGAGGCTCTGTGTAACTCAACAGCTTGTCCCTTCCACCACCAGGAGGGGTCCAGTACAAGATGGCTTTGGCAGGCAGGACGCAGGGTAACCAGGCCAAAGTGAGTACAGATTTTGCCTCCGCCAGCGGCAGCGAGTGCCTTCCCCCTTGTTCTGTCTGTGCCAGCTGTGTAAGAACGAATGCCCCTTTCAAAGCCAGCGTCTTTTTAATAAGAACCTACAGTGCTAAATTGCATTTCTGTCTTCTCTGTCTCCTGACCCAGTCATGGCTTTAATGAGATTCTCCCTGGCTGACACATTTGAACAGCAGCCGCACTGAAAGCTCAATGACTTACGCTATGCAGACGAAGAGAAGAGGGCTGGCCTCCAAGAGGACTGAGTTCTATTTGCCCAGAAGTGGAGGGAGAAGCAGGTAATCTAATCAGCGCAGGGACATTTCCCTAACGCCTGCTGTGAACGCAGCTGTCAATCACTTTTGCAATAGAATGGTATTGATGATGGAAACACTCACGCACTGCAAACAGCAGAAGGTCCTGAAAATGGGACAAGGTGGCACAAGTCCCTCTTTTGCTGTGGGAGGAATTCCCGCTAGCCTTGATAAAGAATGCGCAGGATGCAGTCGGCATGGTCAGTGTAATCCATATTTCAATGTGAAAATCATCAATAGCACATCGCCCAATGTTGTTCACCTAAGGATCGGTCGCTTTGTTATTCTGCACACAATCATCTGACCATTCAGCCATTTCTCTGAGACTCTATTGGCCCAAACAGGGGTGGGGTTCTAGTCCCAGCTCTGCCAGTGACTTGTTCTGTGTCCTTGGGCAAGTCACATTCCTACTCTGCATTTCAGTTTTCCCATCTGTGGAATGGGAATATTTACCCTACTTTATAAAGCACTTTGGATAAAAGCCCTTTCTAGCCACCAAGAGTTGCTTAATTACTCCCAGGGCTGGAAAGGAACCAGTAGCAGAATCCGTTCTAGCCCACTGTACTGAGTTAGGCACAGAAAAGGTATATGGTGACAAAGGGAAAGATGGAAGATTCACACAGAGAGCAAAACCAGAGCCAAGGGGAAGCAGAAGAGTTTACCACCTAACAAAGATCTTGTGCTGTTTCCTCTCTGGGCTAAGGCTGGCAAAGAGCATCACCAGGGCCTGAGAAAAGCACCAGCACTGAGAGTTAAAGGCTGGTCCTTCCTAGCACATGTGAACACTGGGAAGCCAGCAATGACAGAGTTAAATGCACAATGGCTCTAAAAAAAACCAATTTTGTTATTTTCTCCTCCCAGGCCGGTTTTCCTTTCCTTACAGAGGGGATGGCTGCAGCTGCAGCTGGCCCGAGGCCTGAGCCCCAACGTCTACACTGCAGTTTTATAGCTCTGTGAAGCCAAGTCAGCAGATCTGGGCCAACCGTGAGCATTTTACCCAAGTGATCCCATTTCTCCCCTGATGAGCGAGGGGTGGAAACGGAGCCCCCACAGCGCCTATTTTCCCAGCGGGTGGTGGGAAATGGAGATGCGTTCCTCTTACAGTCTGCATAAACATTTCTCCTTCCACTTAGCATCTAATGATTCTATGCTTGGCCCAAAGGGGAGACACGTTGCAGCGAAAAGCTAATTCGTCTGAGAACCCACTTGGAGATTAGTATTAGACAGCCGGAAAAGGCGGATTTGCTGGGAACTTCTTGTTGATTTTAATGTGCAAATAAAGCCATAACGTGGTTTTGGAAATTCAGCTATGAACGGGATACAGATGATCTAGATCTGTTGCTCTCACTGTCTCTCGCACTGCAGAAAATGGGCTTCCGGTAGTTTACCAGTAGGCAAAGCAGACTAGAGAAGCAAAGCTGGGTCTCTCTGCACACACTAGCCAGCCTGTTCTCAGACAATCCTGTGCCAGTCACAAGCTGGTTTGGGATTTCTCTCATTGGCTAGGCTCTGTCATTTGCATGCGCTGAAGGGAAATGGTACCATAGTGTCTTTTATGCTGGAAAGGTCTCAGCCAATCACAATGATGCCCTGTCCTGCAGAGGGCATTCCATTGGCTAGCATGAGCTCCAGACACGCCCTCCCAGCCGGGGAGATGGAAATTGAAAAAGCCAGAGCCCTAAACGTGCAGTGCTTTAAACACCCATATATTATGTAAATCACTGCAATGTAACTGGCCGCCTTGGTTTCATTTCTGCCCAATCAGAACTGTCAAAATGAATAGGGTCCTCCTCAAATTCTCAGCTGCAGAGTAAATATTATTTTAACTCAGTTATGCAAAGAGATAGTGTTGCTGGCCATTTCAATATCATAACAACGTGACTGCTCCCTGCTAGTTTAGGAGTTACCGAGCCCCTCTGTCTCCAGGTGGATTTAGCTCAGCCTACATGGATACCTCCCAAAAAGGATGCAAAGCAGCCTCATCAAGCTGAAGGCCTTGGATCATAGCATCAGCCTATGCTGTGCATTGGATTTCTGCAAGCAGCAGTGACCCCCGGTGGGCCTTTGAAATGCCGCACACTATTCCCAGGACTAGGGCCAGATGCACAGTTCGCTCAGCAATGGTCACCCTCTTATCTGATTGCAAAACCGAACTCCATATGGAGGGTGAGCCAGATTCTCACCCAGCGTGAGCAGGCACGACTCCACGGCCATTAAGGGCGCTCTGTTGATGGACACCAGCAGAGAAGCCGGCCCTCTGACTTTCCCCAGCCGATTTGCTGCCAGCAACTGTCCGATGCATGTTTCGTGCAAACCGATTGCAGCCCATGAACTTTTCACCACTACGACTCATTTGAGGCCACGGCAGCCACAAATTTGATAGGTGAGCAATGGGGCCATGAGACTAAGTCACATGGCATTGTGCCTGCGCCCTGATTCGACGACCTGACCTTTCTAAACAGGCCCGACTAACTCAGCAGCCTCATTAATAATGCCGTGAATCGTCAAGCCCCCAGGTTTCACCAGAGAGCGCTTGTCCAAACGCACCAGGAGACATGGCACCCTCCAGCCCAGATTCTAGGCCTTCACGACCAGCAGTGTCTGCCTGAGCCCTTTTCCAACCCGCAGCAACCGAGCGCAGCTGGACACATTTCACCCAGCCCAGCCCTGCAATCCACACGGGAGCAAACGAGAACCCTGGCTCTGTGGCTCGCCCAGCTCAGTGGCCAAGGGGCAGGGCATAGGTCGGACTGTCCCTCCGGGCTTTTTCTTCTCTAAGTCATGATTAAACTAAAGCATCTCAGGGCTTTCCAGGGGAACGTTGTGCCCGTCAGAAGAGTCAGGCCGAGAGCCCTGGAGAAGGAAGCCCCCTCCCTAAGCACTGGCCCTGCCCAACGTGCCTGCCCCTGACCTGGACGTGGGTCTCCACGACTCATTCCTCCTGGCCACTCGGCGGAACAGCAGTTAGGACTGAGAGAGGAGCTCTCACCTTCACTCTGCTTTACGGCGAGCACATGGAGGCAGAAAGGTTAAGTCAGTGACTTAAAAGGCTCGTCACTAGGGTGACAAACAACCCATTTCTGGCTCCCAGGCCTGTGTTTAGACCACCCTCATCCCTGCTGAAACTGCCAATCAGCAAGCTACTCGTGGTGGAGTTTGGATGACATAGGAATCCAGCCACTAGGCAGCATCGCGATAGACACCAAGCGGCCATTGGGGGTAAGTAGGGCACAGGCAAAATCACCTGTGCCTTGTCCACACTACTTGGTGCTACCCCCGGGGGAGTAGCATGGCGCTTACGAATTTTCCCACTGTGGATGCATCCCATGTGATGGAGAAGCTGCAAGCACAAGCCCTGAGGTCCGTGATGCTACAGCATGGCTGTGGCCCAGTGGTATTCTGTCGACGCTACAAAGAACACCAGGTCAGGGGCCCCAGGCACAACGATTGTCCCCTGACCCAGTTAAAATAAATAATAAAGACGAAGCACAACTGGGACCTAATCACGTCCCAAGCCCTGCCACAGAGACCGAACCAGACTATGTTGCCATGGAGAAATAAACGGATAGGGAAAGAAAACATGCAATGACCATGGCTTAGGGCAATGTTTTAGCAGAGGTATAATAAACAATAATAATAGATTTTAAGGCCGGAAGGGACCATTATGATCACCTAGTCTCTCACCCTGCATAACACAGGCCACTGACTTCACCTGTGAAAATTCCTGCATCTAGGCCAAAGGTAAAGATTTGCTACGCAGAGGCGTTGGTAGGGCCCAGGGAAACGTATGCATCTCTCTTGATGCCCATGTCAAAGAAGCTACTAGAAATGCAAGCCTACAAATGAGAAACAATCCCCCAAATCAATAAAGCATTGACCCTCTCTGAGCACCAACGTTTAAACCACTGTCCTCGTGCATCTTTTAAAAGCAAGGATGAAAATGGAGTTGCTGCATACACAGGCCCCAGAGTAAAAGACCAGCTTCCTGGCCTGATAAAATTCACTGACATCCATAAATATTTCAAGGCAACTAGTTTTCATCTCTCCCATCCAATAACCATAGCTCTTCTCCCTGCAGAAAAGGTGGGGAGGATTAGAAAGAAGTTGCCGTTGAGGAAAAGCAAATAATTTTTGTATTGGTTTTGAAGGGGAATATGGGGGTGTTATTTATTATTTGGCCCTATCTGGATTAACAGCTTGTTAAAATCAAAAATAATATTCACAAGTACACTGGCCTATTCCTCCCATTCATCCCATAATGCTCTTACGTTGGTGATCTCTTTGAAATTCATAGCAGATTACAATGTATATACAAGTTAATACTTTCAGTGTCTTACAGCTAGAATGTACATTCAGGGACAGGGCAATATAAAGAATATACACAGGCAGGCATCTTGCTTTAGACATCCCACTCCACAAAAGGCAAATGAGGCTGATTCCGCAATCCCCGCACCCTGTGTGAATGAGGATTGAAGATCCGCGCCCTGGTGCACGAAAACTGTCTGAGGTTTGCCCTCGGGTGGCAAAAATAAGCACATAGATGACGTCAACGCTTTTAAAATCGGCCGTCACCCACTTCTGTTTGGTTGTTATTGTGTTATTAAAACTCCTGGGTTCCGGCCACCAATGTGTGGACGACTATCAGCATAGATGAATCCACGTGCATCTGTCTGGCCATAAATTTACACAGACATCCCAACTGCGAACAGCCTCCAGTCTAAAACATACAGCCCGACCATTCGCTGGGAACACGAGCGCCTCTCGGATACAGTCCCCTGGGCACTCCGGTTTGGAGGGGATCTCTGGGGCCACTGTTCTCCAGTGGGTGTTATCCTGACCCAAAGTCCAAAGCTGCCCATGGGCTGGGGCTGGACTTCATGGTCCCAGAGGAAGATTGAAATCTTGTACGGGGACTTCCCACTTGCGATAGTGCCTTTGTCACTGCTTGGCCGCTGCTGACTCAGCTTTCCCTGGGGGTTGAGCCTGAATCTGTCCCCACTGCCTTATAAGGACGAGGCCATGAGGGGATGCTCTATATTTAAAGGGACAAAGGAGAAGGTGGGCTTGTCCCTTGGGGATCTGTGCTGGGAGGAGCCCTCCCCCCAAAATTTGCCCTCTCCCACGCCTGGGGTGCCACAGGGATCCGGGGACCAGGGCCACAGTGCCTTCCCTGGTGGAAATCGGGGTGGTTGGAGCTGCACTGACTCATTCCAGGGCCTGTCTATGCCCATGGCAGCAGGGTCCCTGCTCATGCCTCCCCAGCTCTAGATCCACAGGTCTGGGGCTGCCTTTCAGAATCACGAGCCTACATTTAAATGTCTGCAACAAAGCTGCTTCCACGATTTCTCTCGGCAGACTTCTCCCTGGTGTAACATGCTGCCCCCTCCCCCTCACCTGCCACAGATGGTGCTCAGAGACCTCTGCTTGTCCCCCTGTCAGCAGCTCCGTGACTCGCTCTAGAGTCTCTGGAGGAAACAGAACTGTCCCTGTAGAAAGGGGCCGCCCATTGGCACTGAGACAAGAGGAGTGTTTGCTCAGCTCCGCTGGAGAGCTCTTTTCAAGGGCACAACAAGGCATCCATCAATCACTGGCTTCAGCAGATTGTGTTCTCAAGACATTAGGATCTCGTAAATACAGACAGACGGTATAATTAGTGCTGAGTTAGAACAGGAAGAATTTTAATTAAGGTGTCACCTGCCTGGAGGGCACAGTATGCCCCCAGCCCACACCAAACGCCAGATATTTTGGATGGCCCACGTAATGCATTTCCCAGCTATCCCAAGGCCAGCGCTGTCCTGCATGGACCCTGTCGCTTTCACATATGGTTAATTTCAGTGTCTTGCTGCAACCTGGCACAGCCAGAAAGCACACAAGATGTCGCTTTGCTCGGTCATGCTGCTTTGGCAAATTCCACTGGCACCAACGGCATGGAAAAGAAAACGAGCGTTTCGCCTCCCACTGGCACCTTTGTGACATCAGCACGGAGATATCCACCGGCCCTACCACCACAGAGTGAAATCCCAGGGGACAGATTTCATCTTTCACTTTTTAGAACAAGGTCTACTAACTTTACAGTGCAGAACTGAACCCACACACACACATTTTTGCAAACATCAGATCTCTGTATGTCGGTCAGTAGAGAAAATAGGTATTAAACACGTACAAGAAATAAAACAATAAAAACGCTTGTTAAACAACAAAAGAAATGTCTGGGCTGTCCAGTGTCCAATCTCTCTCACACACACACTACATTGTCGTTGGCCTGCCTGACGTTTCTATGCCCCTTCATTCTGAAAGGTGATGAAGAACTTTTCAGAATCATGGTTGGATGGAAATTATTCCAACCACCACTGAAATGCAGCCACCTCTGGGTTGGAAGATGAAGTTTTAACAGCACACAGCAGCACTATACAACAGGAAGCCAAGAAAAGCATAACCAAATGAAACCGGTATAATAGAGAATTCGGGTGGCAAAATATCATTTCCCAGAACACGGAGCCAGCACCCCTGTTCATTTTCTTATCGCGCTCAAACCGCTAAATTTATCTGTAATTCTATGGAATTACGGTTCAGAAAAGCCTCTTCTTTTGTCTCTAAAGGAACAGGTTTTGAATTTCTTTGCCAAAGAATTAGAGAGAAATGAAAGCCGGGCTTAAATAAAGAACCATTGCATTTTATTTGTATTTAACAGCACCCTTTGTGCAAGTCTTAGCCAAATTGTAATTTACAATCATGCACCAAATTTTACAGTACATAAAACTCTATGTACCGAATAAAAACCTACCCTGAAAACTCGCTAGCTCCTCCCATAAATTACGGAAGAATGGTGCTGTTTTCAGCCCCACCATAAGGGGGTTTCTGTGTGGACAGCATGGAGGGGCTGGGACACTGCATTGAGGCAATCATTCCTGTGACGGGGGGAAATGGCAGAGTATTCATCGGATATGTTACACCAACACCTCCCCTGCTGGTCTTATGGGCACAAAGGCCCAGATCTCTGGCTATGGCCAAGGAACACACAGCACAGCTCCAGAGGGTGGGTGCAAAGTTGGCTTTCAGCCACCCGTGCATGCCATTTCTTGGGCCATTTGTGTCCACCGGATCTAAATCAGAGCAGTTGGTGCCAGCTGACACAACAGTTAGGAGGCAGCAGACTGCAGAGAAACTCCAGCTGCACCTTCTCTGACCAGCACCCCCAAACCCAGCATCCAGGAGAGGGAGTGGGATGAGACCCAGAGCCTCATCTCTGTGCCACGCCAGGATCCTCGCCAACTCTCCTGGCCCAAGGGCTGCTTTGCACAGTGAATGTCATGTAAAAGTGGTGGTGAACTTGGCTGAGAACAGGGCCAGATGCATTGCCTTTTAAAACTTTGTTTTCACCATGCTCGTTCTTTAGGCAGATAGCCAATTTCTTCCTTCATGCCTGGGGAGATTTTGCCTGGAATTTTACATCCCGTTCTTGTCCACACCTTTTGGGAAAGAGATAACTTGGTGAAAAGTCAAGTACAGGATCACTTGGCATAAGAGACAACTAGGGCAGGGCGTGGGCGACATGATCAGACTTGACAAATATTCCCAAGACGCAAACCCCCAGGAAAGAGAGGAGTTAATTAGATTGTCTGGGGGAGAATAGCTAGCAGACATGGGATGAAATGTTATAAGGGGAAATTTAGGCTGAATACTAGGAAAAGCTTCTCACCACTGAGATGTATTAGGCTGGGGTCTCCCAAAGGAAACCTCATTTCTTGGGACGTTTAAAACAATGCTGGACGAGACGCTTCGAAATGTGCTATAGCACCCGTCCGTTAAGTGACCCAACAGGACTTTTCCATTTCTAACTCCAATGATACGGGAAAGTCAGACAAAGTGCAAGGCAGGAAATAAAATGGGAGGCTCAGAGGACAGAGGGCAGGCAGGAGCAGTACTTATGTTGTGTAGAGAGAGAGGCAATTTCGAGACACGTGGTCAGAATCCGTGTAGAAAATAGCCTCTCACTGACAGTGGAAATGAAAAGAGGGAATTCTGCGCAGTCTCAGCCAAGGGCAAGAGTGGAAGCAAAAGGAAGGAAAAGATTTGGGGCCCAATCCAGCTTCCTTTGAAGTCTTCCCTTTGACTGCAATGAGATCTGACTGGAGATCCTATGTAAGACGTCCAAATCTTGCAGTTGGCCACTCAGGTTTGCACTGAGGTGCCTGCGTACCTATTTCACACCCCTAGATGCCAATAAGAGAAAATAGCTGCAAGATCTGGATGTTCCACATTCGAAAACCCCGGTTCCTGTCCGATACCCCACTTGAAAGCAATAAAGGAAGCTCAACACTTGTCTGACACCCTAACGCCGGTGCCCTATTCCAGAAGGAAGCACTTTCCGAAGGAAAGGCAGTGTCTGAATGTGAACTGCCAGGACACAAACGAGCACCGATTCCACAACACCGTGTGGGAGGTCTATGCTAGCAGCTCTGATTTACTGTGTGTCAGGCAATGGAAGTACTCCGTGCCAACAGATCATTGCACCCTCCACTGACCCAGTTATCCATCAGAGAGCAGCTCACTTTCCGAGCGGTCGTCCCCTGTCACTCCCGAATTATAGATCTGCTCAGCGGAGTCACAGGAAATCATTGTTTGTTTGCTGCCTGTGCCTCAGAAATTCAAAAAACAAAATGAGATTGGTGTGTTTGCTTTAGATCATGGATTTTTCCTCCCTGCTGAAGAGGGAGCACATTTACTTGGAGTGCCTCAACCCACCCACCTCCCAGTACTGCAGATGAAGAAGAAATAATAAGTTTTCATGTCCGTGTTGGTGTTAAAGGGAGTAAGATCAGGTTTTTGATGGAAGAATTATAAATCCAAGCAGGCTGGCTGCGGTACAAGTCCAGTGTAAGGCAAGGATTGGATTGGACTTTAAAGGAGATACATCAGCCTCATTTAAGGCCAAAATTTAGAAACTTTTCTTATTCAAAAGAGGCGGATTTACAAATGCTAATGAGTAAAATTCATCCCTGCAGGTCTTAAATGGTGTCTACGTCTGTTGCACTGGGTGCGAATTTCACTCTGTATTAATAGAAATGTTTCCTTGGATATATCGAAACCAATTAAACCACAATGTATTTGTGTAATTCAATCATTCCCTTTCAGCCTTGGAACCCAAACCCACAAGCAGTTACGCCTTGGAACCAGGAAGTGAAACTGACTGCAAACAAAAGATTCCCTTTCCACGGGGAAGAAAGTAACAGGAAGTGGACGTGCATGCAGCGTGAGTGGTGCAAAAATAAGTGAGCACCTCTCCAATTATTTCTCATGGCAAGGGATTGTTAGACGCACCGGTGCGGAAAAGATACTGTCATCAACTGGCAAGAATGTACGTTAACTGCTTCCCTGTGCTAGATATTTCTCAGGCGCGTGTGTCATAGGCACTGCAGTGGTGGGCATTTAGGAAGATTCTCCTTTAGTTCCAGTGGCAGGGGCAGCAGGATCTAAGTTCTATCCCTGGCGTCACTGTGGTATGAAGCACCATGGCAGCCATGTGGATTTTAGGAGGCCAGAAATTGGCTGCAATGTGATTTTTGCCTTGGCACTCTCCTTTTCAGTAGAAGAGAGGACGCTCAGAGATGGGGTAGAAGAGGGGGATGAGCAGAAGCAAAAGGAAAGGAAGAGAAAGGAAACATCTGTGTTTGGAGGCTTCCCTTCTCAGCAGAGGAGCAGGAGGGCAGGGAGAGAAATGCGGGACACGTTACGACTATTTAGACACCAAGATTTACGATGCCGTGCAAATGCCTGTGCCTTTTGCTCCCATCTTGCACCTCAGTTCAATTAAATTTAATTGAATTGATTTCTTGGAAGAAGATGCAGCCAAGCAGAGAGTTTATTTACAGCAGAGGGTTTCAAACAGCTGCACTAATAAAAGCCAGCAAAGGGAACACAAACATGATCTAGATGAGGCTCGGTGCAGGAGAAGAACGGCCTGTCTGGGTTGAAGCTGACACCACGTGCCTGCCTCCCATACCCAGGATTTACCTTCCTCTGAAACATCCCCAAGTTATAGCCACCAGCCATTACTGACACCAGGCCTTGCACCCCAGTACTTCTGTGCACAGCAGATTTTCTGCAACCCGATTTGCAGCTTCTGTCCAGTACAGAACTGAGCAGTGCCCAGCTTTAAGCATCTGGCTCGACAAGCTTCGGTCCTTGCCTGGCGCCGGGGCCTGGGAGCTACACTGCCATAGGGATGCAACATGCATTTGGTGCTGCTGACAGGAGTCAGACTGAATTTGATCCCTAGAGAGTGGCGTTTAGTCCCAGAAAAGGCATAGCATGGGCACAGTGGGTGCACAATTCCCACGTGCTGCCCCCCAATGAGCATCTTCCCTGACCTGCAGGGGCTGCCTTTCAGGGAGGTCGGTGTCAGGGGTCTTTGGCCTCTCTGCTGGCATTGACAGCGAGGGATAGGCAATGGTGTGTTTGTGCACTGCAGACCCCTGGGCTGAGATCAGCCATTCATTTCAGCACGCAGAGGGCACGAAAGCTTTGGTCCATCCAGGCCCAGTCTTGCAGGGTCCTGTGCACAACCAATGGGCGTGTAAAGCTCCTTCCTCCGCCTTTGATGTCAGCTGCAGCTGAGGGACAACGCAGCCCGAGCCCATGCTCCAGTGCTGACCCTATTCCCCATGCAGACAACGGTCAGGCTCCCAGTGACAGGGCACAGCTGAACCCCCAGGTGAACACCATGCAAAAGGCCAGATTCCAGCGGGTGTAAATCAACACAGCTCCTGGAAGCTTCTAATCCACTGCAAGGCTTTCTTCTGCGTGTCAGCTGGGGAGCTAGTGTATTTTCTTCCCCTGCCTTCTTCCTGGGTTAGTCTCTAAATGTCCTTCCTGCTAAACAGAATGAAGAGAGCGGGGCTAAGAGCAGAAAATCACCCTGTATTCCAGATGGTCTGAAAACCCCGGCATTTGGCAGCAAATCATGGATTTTGCTTTTACAGTGCTGAGTTTCAAATGCAGAGAGGTCAGACTCTATTTAGAGAAAGCAGCAGTATGTTCTAGGCTTTTATCTCGGCTAGACTGACAGTGTAGGTGTGCAGGGCTTAGGATTCCAAAGCATTAGAGAGAGGCAATAATTTTATACTGTTTGCTATTCTTGACACAGTCTTTGTCCTGAGAATTGTCTCATTTCCACCTTCTTGCCCCTCAAATCAGTTCCCTGGTTCGGGTTTCTTGCTGCCATCAGACACAGATCAGACACTGGAGACGTTTGCATTCTTAGGCTCTCGCCCCTTCTGCAAAAGCCGGGAAGCAGAGCCGTGTAGTGGTGAGAAGGGAGAAATCAAGACAGCTGGATTCTATTCCTGGCTCTGCCACTGACTTGCTGCGTGACCTTGGGCAAGTCCTGGCACTGCTCAGTGCCTCAGCTTCCCCATCCCTGAAATAGGTATAATGCTTACTTACCTCACTGGGGGGTGGCTTTGTGGTGCTCTGTCAATCAATGTCTGTGCAGCCTTCTAAGATCCTCCGTGAAAGATGCCAGAAAAGGGCAAAGTATTACTTTTTAATATTTAGTCTTTAATTACAGTCATGTCATTAAATTGTCATGTTGCCAGAAAGTCACTTCTAGCCCCCACCCCACCCCAGGAGTCCTGAATTGTCCTCTGCATTAGGTCCCTCCATTTTCAGACCTGCCCTTTACAAGACCCAGACACGTAGCCTTGAAATATTGGTGGATTTTGTGTGTAATCAGGGCACTGGCCACATTGCAGTAGATTTCACCTTTGCATCTTCATGGATCTGTATGTGTGGAAGTGGATTCCAGATCTGCACTTCTTTACAGGTCCATACAAGGCCCGTGTTCTTACTGACAGATGGACTTCAGAGTGTTCAGGAGTTTGGCTGGGGACGTCTAGATACTCACTGGAGCGCTTTGGTGTGAAGACAGTTCCTGGTGAGATTTGGGGCATTCCTGGGTTCCATGGGTTCAGAACTATTGCAGGAACCTCCTTTTGTGTGCTCTTTTGGCACTTGCACTCCTTCATGGAACCAGGAAGTGGAAATGTCTGTGAAAATGGGAGAAATCACAAGTCACTGAGTTTTTTTAGGCATTCCAAGAAGGTTCAAGGTCTGGCTGAAAGTCCTGACTGGCTGTCCCATTCTTTTTACTCCCCCTCCCACCATCTTCCCCCTGGAACGTGCCTGGTTTGGTCTTCTAGACACTAAAGGTAAAACATGCAATGTGGGACCTCCAATGGTGTGTATGCTACATGGCAAGGCTGAGCGCTTTTACGTGTAGTTCATGGTGATTCATCAGTGATTGAATGAGCACATTCAAACCCCATGTGGGTGAAGAAATGGATTTGCACACATCAGACCTATTGTTTGTATTCACAGGGAGGAAGCATGTAAAAGCTGCATGGAAAAGATTGCTCACTCAAAACCATGCGTGTGCAAATGAGGGCCCTTTGAAAACAAGTGTGCAGATTGGAATCACTTCTTCCCTAACATAAAAGAAACCAACATGTGAACTGGGAACTGCCACGCCTGAAACTCATCCATGTGGATTCTGCTGCTTGCTATCCATGGAGGCACGAGGATTTGCTTAAGGTATGAGACATGCTGTGCACAGGAATGACAGAGCGTTCTGCAGCTAACAAGCTCTACTTAGCCTGAAAGTTGTCCGGGCAGAGGCAGAAGTTTTATTGTATGGCTGTACAGTGCCTGGCACAGCAGAGCCCGGAACCCTGATCAGAGCCTCTACACACTGCAGCAAACAAATAATAATAATTCCATAAGGGATCCATCCTATGGTTTGATTGATACAGTGGTAAAAATGCCGGAAGCTGGGGGAACCTTACCAATCAAGGGTTCCCCCTAGTGCAGTCATTTTCAACCAGGATACTCATAACCCCGGGGGGCGTGCAGACATCTTTCAGGGGGTACATCAACTCATCTAGATATTTGCCCAGTTTTGCAGCAGGCTACATAAAAAGCACTTGCAAAGGCAGTACAAACTAACATTTCATACAGACAATGACTTGTTTACACTGCTGAAAATACTATCCACTGAAATGCATGTACAATATTTATATTCCAATTGATTTCTTTTATAATTATATGGCAAAAATGAGAAAGGAAGCAATGCTTCAGTAACAGTGTGCTGTAACACGTTTGTATTTTTAGGTCTGATTTTGTAAGCACATAGTTTTTAAGTGAGGTGAAACTTGGGGGAACACAAGGCAAATCAGCCTCCTGAAAGGGACACAGTAGTCTGAAAAGTTGATAGCCATTGCCCTAGTGCACCATTGGGAATTTCTCTCTCCATTTCTCTAGTGTAAACAACGAATGCCGCTGTCCATTCTGTCCCCATTCTGTGGATAAAATAGGTGGTTGCTGTCTCTGGTACTGTTGACAAGAAGCAAATTGGAGGAGGAACTGATTCAAAATAACATAACCCACTTCGGAAGCCAGCTTTAGTTTTTTAGGGCAAAGGCAGGCTTAGAAACACCTTTCACACACTTGAGGGAAGCTGAGCAAAGAGACACTCTCTGAAAGGAGACTGTTTGTCGCTGGTGCTGTCTCATCCCAATGTGCAATGCCAAATATGCCATCAGAACAAGGATGAAAGAGATCTTCAAGACAAAACAATTCTCTGAGGGTCTCAGCACAAAGGGAAACTGAAGCACTAAGAAGCAGTCATTGTCCTGAAGGCAAAGCTCTTCCAATCTGTGGTTTTGTCACAGCTGGGAATGTACAATGTGGCGCTTGTTTTTCTTCCTGAGTGACACACATGGAGAAGGAACACTGTACCCGATCAAGCCTGCCTTTTGCTACCATTGGTAACCAGGCTGCATCCTGTGGCACGTTAGATCTAAATGAGGCCACAATCCCTGGTTTAAGCAGCGGAGCTGTGTTGAATTATGCGGCGAGGTGGAAATTACGCAGCGAAGCTGGCTGATTATGAGATCGTTCAACAAGCCTCCGTTTTACTGAAGTGACTCTATAATTGCAGCATAAAGTAAAAATTTCCAACTCCTGCCTGAAAGCGTTTGCCCTGCAGCTGAGAATAGCACTCAGCATCTTCTAGCGTTTCCACAGCAGGCCACACTCTGAGCAAATGAAATCCCTGCTTGAGGAAAGCATTGCCTCAATCCACAGCATGGCTAGGATTCTTGTCCACACAGCAAAATGACATGGGCCAACTGATTTCAGGAACCAAACCATGTGTGGGGTGAGGCAGTTAGCAACGTGGGGAACATGGTGAACCATCACCTGTTGTAGCTGATCATTAGCCAAGAGCAGTACCGATGCAAATTGTGGTTTTAGCCCATCAGCGAGAGCAAGGTAAAAAGCTGCCACATGGGAAGGTGCAAACAGCAGCGCTGCCACAAGTTGCCAGTCACTCACAACAGAAGAGAGCCATCGAGGGAGAGACAGTGCCACACAAGCAGCGCAGTGAGAAAATGCACGTACCAAGTTTTCTATGAAGGAGCAGGTGATAATAACAACGCCCCATCAGAGCAGCTTCCTTAGAGCTAAGACGTCAAAGCAGGTGTTTGCAATCCCTTTTGCTTACAGACTTGACACATGTGTATGCACACATGTGCATCCATCTGCTCTGCTGTGGAGCTGCCTATATTTCTGTGGCAAAATACCTCATTGTGGACAGGTTGTGAATGTGGAAGAGGCTCGGATTTACATTAAGTCAAAGTTGCAGAAACTTGCCTAGTGCGTGCATCCCATGCAAGGGGAAAAACTTGGAGGGAAGTGTTGTAGACCAAACTGGGATAAACAAGTATCACCAACAGGTTATTAAGGAAAAACAGAAAGCCTCCAAGGAATGGAAGAAGAGATGGATCAGTAAGGAAAGCTACTTCTTGGAGGTCAGAAAGTGAGAACTGCTAAAAGCCAAGCAGAGCTGGACCTTGCAAAAGAAATTCAATCCAATAGTAAAAGGTTCTTTAGCCATATAAATAAAAAGAAAAGACAGAAAGAAGAAATGGGATTGCTAGGAACGGAAGAGGGGGTGGAGATTAAAGATAATCTAGGTCTGGCCCAACACTTGAATGCATAATTTGCTTCAGTTTTTAGTAAGAGTAATGAGGATCTTGCAGACAATGGAAGTAGAAATTACTACATCTGAGGTAGAAGCCAAACCCAAACGGCTTAACGAGACCAAATCAAGGAGCCTGGATAATCTTCACCGTAGAATATTAAAGGAAATGGCACGTGCAATTGCAAACCCAGTAACAAGAATTTTTAATGAATCCATAAACTCAGGGGTCACACACCA
This sequence comes from Mesoclemmys tuberculata, assembly GCA_007922155.1. Lineage (NCBI taxonomy): Eukaryota > Metazoa > Chordata > Testudines > Chelidae > Mesoclemmys > Mesoclemmys tuberculata. Next base: position 13,157,037 of record ML675640.1, read on the forward strand.
TGAATGGAGAATTGCAAATATAGTACCTATATTTGAGAAAGGGGGAAGAGTGACCCAGGAAACTACAGTCCCATTAGTTGACCACAGTTGCACGTAAGGTCTAAGAACAAATTTTGAAAGAGAGAGTAATTAAAGACAGAGGTAAAAGGTAACTGGGATTAAATACAACATGGCTTTATGAAAGGTAGATCAGGCCAAATCATCCTGATCTCTTTCTTTGAGAAAATAACTGGTTTTCTAGACAAAGGAAATGCAGTAGACCTAATCTACCTGGATTTCAGTAAAGCATCTGACACAGTTCCACATGGGAAATTATTAGTTAAATTGGAAAAGATGGAGATTAATATGAGAATCAAAGGGTGGGTAAGGAAGATTATTTTCTACAATAATTTATTGTATTTATTGACTTACTTATTTCCAGGTGTGGCTGCTGAGGAAACAGTGGGAGAGCTTCCTGCTCTCAGTGGCGTGAGATGAGATCTCCATTTAAACCGGACTGGTTGCTGAGGTGTTTTGCAGCCCATAGGGATCAGTGTAAACAGGTTTTAAAGCTGTTTAGCAGGGAAGATAAAAGCCAGGTGAATATTCCAGCTTCCCAAACCTGAGCACCTTTCAGGATCTCTTTTACCTTTGGAAACTTAAATAGACAGAAGAGTAAAACTGGACAGAGTAAAATGATAGCTGATAGGGTGTTACCCTAGAAACACAGCTCTAATCGTGTTTTGCCACTAGATCGACTTTCACCAGAAAAACGGCCCCCTAGTCACTTTCGCAAATCCAGCCCACAACCTGCGTTCCCAGGACTGCCGCCGACTTCACCAGGGGTTGTGGCAGGAGGGCAGCCAGTCCCACGAAGTCTAAGGAAATGTAGACACGGGGTGGAGCCTCACGTGATGCAGAGCAGCATCGCTTCATTGACTCTGCTGGGCTACTGCATCTCTGGGTATAATGGTATCATCAGGCCACAGGAGGTTCGTTTCCCAAACACCAGGGCCCATCCCCATTTCCCCCACCCACCCCAGAGCGAGTGGTGCTTTATTAGCTTTTAAGCCCCAGAGTATCAGTTTCATCTCACTGGGATTTGGGAGTTTAATTTAAACCCTGTGTTTATGGAAGCTTCCCATTATCAGGCAGCGCTTATGGGGTGGAGGCGGGGGCAGGATTAACAAGAGCTTTGGGCAAGCAGCCCAAGGTGATCAAAAGATTGAGGAGTCAGAGATTCGGAAATGTCAGAACTTTAAAAAAAAAAAAAAAAAAAAGCTCTTTCCACTCAAACAAACAATAATCGAGGCTCTGGCAGCTGCTGATTAAATGGACGGGGACTGCAGAGCAACTGATAGTGTCTCATGTGGGGTACAGACTCCGATGGCATCTGCCTAATAGTACATATCAGGGCTGGGAGAGGCCTTGTTTGCACTGGGCATCACCCCGACATCCCGAGGTTTAGCAAGAGAGGAACAAAGTGGCAAGCACTCAAATATCGTCCTCTTCCACCCTGAGCATGCAGGTGTGACACAGAAACCAAGCGCGCGGCCATACTGATGGGCCTACGCTCCACCAAGCCCATTATCTTGTCTCTGGCAAGAGACACCGCCAGATGCTTCAGGAGAAGGTAGAAGCAACCTGGTATGAGGCAGATCCACATTAGATCTTGTCCTTATGCCTAATAGCCAGATTGGCTTAAGCCCTGAGGCCTGGGTTTCCATCAACCCTCCCAAATGCGTGTGACCGTTACCCAGGGGAACTCTGGATATCTGTGTTAGCCAGATAAAGGTCGGGTGCCTTTAGGAATCTGGGGACTCAGCAATCTCCTGGGGCAATGATGGCCACCATGGTGGCCAGCGGCAGGGTCTGAAATGGGGAGTCTCCACACAGGGGCTCTGGGTACATCATAGACATGGATGCCCACTGGATCGGGCCGGGCTCCCAGGGGAACGCACAACACACAAACCACTGGGTTACACTGGCACCCACAATCTATGGACCTGAGGCCGGGTCTGCACTGGATGTTGAAGCACCAAGTGTAACTAAGCTGTTGTAAACCGCTCGTGTAGACACATTGCACCGGTGTACACTGTGACTTGCACCCGGGGGTGGAGGGACATCAGCATAAAAGGGGAGAAACATGTAAATTCAGGCCCTGTGGGATTCAGCTGGTTGCAATTTGATATGGGACTCCCTGATTCGGCCTTTACCTCGCAGCCTGGAATGCCCTGGAGGTGTCCGTCTCCATAGCCCTGGCTGCCACGATTACTTCGCTAGCAGCTAGAGGCACCAGTACACTAAGAGATGGCCTGAAGAGCTTAGACAAGACAGGGCTAGACGAAGGAAGGGAGGAAGGGGTGCAACACACAGGCAGAGTGATTGGGGCAAGGCTCTCAAACATCATGCCAGTTCCATAATCTTTCCTTTTTTTGTCTCATAATGGTTTTCTTGCACTCCCCCATCTGTCTGTATCCAGTTGGCGTCTCTCCTCTTATACGTAGACTGCAAACCCCTTGGGGCAGGGACTGCTTTTCTGTTCTGTATTTGTACAGCAGCTAGCACAACGGGGCCCTGGCCCACGGCTGGGGTTCCTAGATGCTACGCTCATCCAAATACTAATGGTGCGGTTCTTGGTTGTGCGGGCCTGTGTGTTCAGCCAGGCACATTATACATATAATGGGGCAAGAAGAGAAGCCACGATGCTAACAAGCATGACGGAGGACGGCACATCAGACATTGAGGTGAGTGAGGACGGGGGATAGGAAGGCAAGTGGAATGCAGAGGGCATTCTCGTTTATTATCCGTTTGGTGCCTGTGGGGTGACTTCCTGCAGATAATTCCCGCTAGGGCTGGGCCAGGCCTTGGGGATTTCATGAGAGCTGTGTGCTTCCCTGTGCAGAGCAGGCAGGAGCAATGAAACTGGCACTTTCCCATTTCACCATTAAGCCTGGGGGTCTTTGATCACAGAGCTCCCAGCGACCCAGGGCCCAGCCCCGTCAGAACAGTGACCTGCAGCTGTTGCCGGAGGCTGTTTGGTGGCAATCTGAAAGGCTGCTCGGGGCCCAGAGTGCAATGATACGGTGTGGCTGGCCCACATCGCAGCAAGCTGGCATTCAGTGGCCACTTTTCAGCCATCTGAGCAGAGGGGCCCAAGGACAAAGTGGGCACACAGGCCGACTCAACCCTTCCGGGGGTAGCCTCCAGAACTCGGCTGAAGGTGGGTGAAGCTGGCCGTGGTGGAAAAAAGCCTGCAGTGCTCCTGAGCGTGCTCGCTAGGGAGAAGACATCGCATCTCCAGACTGTCAATCACCAGTCCTAAGCTGCCTTCTATAAACACAGGGGTGCTGGGGACAATACCAAAGCCTTTGATCTTCACCATATTTTTAATTTAAAGAGCCCCAACGTGCTGAGCCTGTGAATCGCTTGCTTGTGCTGACTCAGGATTGTGTGTTTGCTTATTTCCCTCCATTAGAATAAGAGAGAGAGAACATGGGTGGGGGGAATCTGCTTTTCTCCACAGCATCCTTGCTCATTTCCATTTCTCATGGTTGCTATGGGGACCAAGGATCATACCTTCAACAGACACAATTTTTCTCTCTTTTTGGTCCTCCAAAAGCCTTTCAGATCCACCAGCACCTGTAGACACCACCTCATCACACAGCTGCGTCCACACAGCCGGGCCTGAAAGTTTCAATCCTGTCAGCCACATCCCTCTCTGTCCCTGTGCTCCCGAGCATGCTGGAGCTACAGTGATCAGGACCCCGGCACTCCAGGCTCTAAGCAGAAATCTACAACCACAAGGAAGTCAGGATTTCCAAGTGTGGTGAGGAAAAAACCTTTGAAACAGACACAAGCTGCCCAGATGGGAAGGGGAGAGACAGTCCTGACTGAATTAGAGAAACAGCTTCCTTTGAAAAACATCACACACATTAATTTAAAAAATCCACAGACACTTAAAATCTGATATTAATCAGAGCTGGGCTGATGAATGTGCGGGGAATATCCCACCCTGAGGAGGGATCACGGTCGGAGGCAAATGGAATCTGGACTAGAGCACGCTCCTTCAGCTCAGCTGTAGAAGGAGCTCTCTGCACCTGTCCTTGTCACCTGGAGATGGGCCAGCACTGGATGGATTTTATGAGCCTGATTCTGGTCTCCCACGGGGCTAAAATCAGGAGCATCTCCATGGAAATCCAGGACGCTGTACCGGTACACATGCCGTCAGAGCGAGAGCTGCCCCAGGCCACGCAAATGCAGTGTTGTCCCCCTCCCTCTGTCTGAAACTGTGTCTGTGTAAAGGACTAAATTCAACCCTGGAGTAAGAGGAGCCAGCTGCACTGTTGTATTAGTGGGGAAAACTGCCTGGCAAAACCCTATGAAGCCAGCACCTTGTTCTCCTGGGATTCCCTGCTGCCGTGAGGCCTGCAAAGAACTGACAGCTGTCAATGTCTCAGCCAACAGTCAGCTGAGATTAGTTTTACTCTGATCGCGTTCCTCTGATCTCCCCAGCCCTCTTCCCCCTCTTGTCCGGAACCTCGACTGCATGGGCTCTGGTCCGGGGCTCTTTGATTGGTTTGCATACCACTACACACAATGAATCTCCAACCCTCAGTGGGGCCTTTCCCTGCTCCTGTAATACCCCTCATGGGAACACCCTCCTCACACGGCACACGTCTGCTAGTGTCCAGAGGAGCCAGGCAGCATGCAGGAAATGTTCTCTGCCACACAGGCTGGCAGATCCATGCCACAAGCAGCCCCAGGGCCTGAAGCTGGGTGGAAGGTTCCTTCGTCTCTTTCACCGGCAGCACCCAAATCTCTTTTCTCCACATTACTTGCGTTGCAGGTGATCTCCAATCCACGGGCTTCAGCGCCAGCGTCCCCATAGTGCTGACGGTGGGTTGGATGCTGAATCGTTCAGAACGAGCAACAGTTCCCTGCATTAACGGCCCAACCCTCCTCGCATGGTCAAACTCCCACGGTGAGCAATGGGAAAAAAGTGAGGAAGAACCTGACTCTACCCCTAGGGACCTGCTCATCCCACAAGATGCTGATTACCTCCTGGGGCTGATGAAGTTAATAGGAGCTGGGGATGTTGAGCACTTTGCAGGATCAGCGCCCTTAGAGAGGAGACTGGTGAAGATTGACATGCAAATCATCAGCACTAAGTGTAGCTCGCAGGATTAATGTATTTCCAAATTGCCTGGCATGGACTCACATTAGTCAAGTATATGTGGCAGTCAATCCAAAACCTCTAGTTATTATACAATCAGCAATTCTGCAGTAGCTTCAAGGGCAGCCTGGAGCCAAGGGCTGATGAGAAGTCACTCGGTCATTCATTGTTGAGACTTCTTTGATGCAGAGTCCCCCGTGACATACACCAAAGTGGTGAAAAGCCCCCCTAGTGAAATGCTGGGCAAAAGCATTTGTCATTATGAGTCCAACCCAGAAGTTTTAGGGGTGCGGTGGACAATGTCAGAGAAACACCCATTTTCTGACCCTGGGAAACTTGCAAAATTGGGCAACTTCCTGGACAAATGCATTTCTGAAATTGTAACCTTTCTCACATGGACTTCACTGCAAAATGAGCCGGTTCCTGAGGGCAAACGGGGTCTCTCGGTCACTCCAACACAGGGTTGCCACTGTCAGGCAGAACACTGACATTTCATTGGAGGTTTTCCCCACAACTTGGACCTGTTTGAAATGCCTGAAATCTGAAAAGTTCCATTTGTCAAGGTTTTGAATCACATTCGACCTTCCATACCCCTGTGGGCACGAATGTACTGCCTGGGAAACCCACGTCGGCGGGAGCCACGTCGTGGGTTCAGTGATTCTGAGCCTGATCATGAGTGTCCACCCTGATTTGCAAGCCTGGGTTTACAATTGCAGGACCAGGGTCCCGCAGCGGGGCTAATGCCTGTATCCACACTGCAGTAGGCAGACCCCGTGACGCGGGTCTGCAGCTTGAGCTGTGCCAACACTGCAGAATGACAGGGCTTGGACCTATCAGGGTCCTAAAACCCAGGTTCCAAGTGCTTGTTGACCTGAGTCATGCTAAAATGTGGGTGGACAGAAGAGGCGCTTGGATTCAAACTGGAGTCAGAACCTGGGCTTAGAGTGCAGTGTAGACACACTCTTTCTGTCTTAGTGCCTTTTAAGCATCAGCAGCTTGCAGCCAACCGGCATAGCGGGCTGACAGCAAGCACGAGAAATAAAGGGAATTTCTTCCACTCCACGTAGGACTTCCTGTTCCATTCTCTCAAACGCCACTGAATGGGATCTATCCTTAGACTGGTGGCTTTGTCACTTGGGCTTGGTTGGGACGTGCTATACAAAACAAGCCTAGCTTCCCAACATTAAAATTGGAAGTCACTAACGCTTCTGTACAAGCTTGCTGTGATTACACAGCGTGCTGCTCCAGCATGGCGTTTGAAGTTCCTTTTTTGTTAATTTATTCCCAGTGTTACAAACCAATCTGCTACAGAACCCTGCTTTGGGCATTTATTAAGAGCGCCAACAAAGACCTCTGTTTCTGTCTCATCCTCTTCAGAGCTTTGTTCCCTTTCCCACATATGCATGGATGTGTTTTGCCTTTGTATTTCTTTGGCATTTGTATTGAGAGCAACACATTTTTACTTTCATTGCACGCAAGGCACACACCCTGGTAGTGGGTGTCTTTGCACATTGCTGTAATTGTCTTCACCTACAGCCAACAAACCTGGCCTCTGCCTTTTGTTTACCTGGTCCTGTCTTGCATACCAAGGCACTTCAGATGTTTCACTGCTTGCTAATGCGTCTATTTGGGAAGTGCCCGTTTTCATTAGTCTGCCAAATATGTACTATGTTTTGTGATATCAAGTCCATTTCTCACAATAAACCTTTCTCTGACCTGGTCAGCAGTGACATACCACAGATAATTTGGTCTCTTCTTAGTCCGTCTTCTAACTGTCCAAAATCACATGACTTAGTCTTGGTATGCAGATTCGATAACTTTGCAGTCATTGGGGTATCATGACAGGTAGATTCTTGCCAAGAACATGTGCTTTTCCCAAGTGATATTCTGACATGGATCATAGTATTTTTGACAGTTTTGAATGACTTTGCCTGCGAGTTTACAATTCCCTTCACCCTAGCACTGGAATGAATCACAGCTCTCCAAATCCTCTGGGCCTGGATTGCCACTCTCCAATTTCTCTGCAGTACTAAGACATGTGGGGGGTATTAATTTCCTCCGTTTTTGCAAAGATTTAATTTCATGCTATCTCACGTAATAAAAGTGTGATGCCTCTGGAGAGCCTGTAAGAGATGGCTCCTCTAGTTCCTGACACGAGTTAGGGTTCTGCAAGATTAACACCATCACAAAATTGATTCTAGTGGCAAAACTATACAAGCTTTTACCTAACAGATATGCTTCTAATATAAAAATAACAGGAGCTCAGCAGGAAGAGCTTTCAAATATGCTCATTGCAAACAGCATCAAGGCAACTTTCAACCAATATTAACAGTCCCCAAGGCTATGCCTTTCACAGCCTTAAACTCTGTTTTTCATGCTCACTGCATCTAAATGCAGACCAAGTCCAGAAGCAAAAAAAAACCTGCCATGTTCCTTACAGGAGGAAGAAAAGCAGAATGAATTACTGCCATCTGGTGGCTACATGGCTGCAAAGGGTATTTTCTCCTTTGGATAAATAGTTGAACGTTACTGAGACAGGGATGAAGGAACAAAACGTCAAACTCCATTGCTAGTAATAATAATCATCAAGCCTTTACAATTCAGTTACTGGGATATGGCCTTAATGCTTCTAGTCTATGCATCTATAATTATATAACTGTCATGACATGACCAATAGAGCACGATTTCTAGTGCAGTCACCATGGGAGTCAATGGTGAAATTCAAACCGTTCTGAACGTTTACACCCACTTTTGGCTACTTCTGCTGGAGATCCTGTCTATAGAACCTGAGTAGAGGCCAGTGGAAGGAAAGTAACCTCTGGGCTACATAAATGTACAGACATGAAGCCCTAGACAATAAAGTGTAACATTCTTCTAAATGAACTGGAGCGTGTGTATCTGGGTACCATGGCCTTATGAATCGGAATAGTTAAAAAACGTCCTAGGCTCTATACTACTAATGGCGATCGTCCTTTAGCCCAAGTCATGGTGGCCTGTACTTCTGGAATTCTTTCTCTGCTTCCCCCTTGTGAAGCTGTGAATAATCATGGTGTGCAACCTAACAACAACTGCAGTCCTTACGCTGCCATGGATTTGTCATTTTCTTGGCATTTATACAGCATTTTATAAACATTGACTGAATAACCCTGACTCCTGAGGGGTAGGTAGGTAGGTGTTATCCTTGTTTTTCACACATAGCAACTGGATCACAAAGACATACTTTTCATAGGCCAGTGAAGAAGTTAATATCAAAGCCAGGATTAGATCCTAAGCATTCCTGGCTACTGGTGTTGTGCTCATGCCATTCGATCAAATCTAACTGCCTCACCAATGACAGATTGTAAATGTTCTTCTTAGCACCCAGCTTGGGACTGTCTGAAGAAAAAAAATAGGGCCTGTACTGATCTGCAGCTGTTTTCTACTCCTCAATTATCCATTCTTCCACAATTAGGTTTGGGCGCAACGATCTTGCACCCAACGCATTAGGTGTTTGAATTAGGGTTTCTTTGAAGAAATGTTTGGCTGATCCCTCGAAGGCTATTTTATTGTTTCGCAATTTGTTCCTCCACATTTTGTCACAAAGGACAGCAGCACGGTCAAAATTAATAGACCACATGGTAATTTCCTGCTGTAGGGATTGCCTTGGGCCCGGTTAGGTGCTAAGAGACCGTCTAGCTGAGGCGCTGTCAGTCTTTCCACGCTCACCGAGTGGCCCCCTCCCTCAGCCCAGCCACCCAGCAGGGGAGGAGAGGCCTGGGACCGTGGGGACAGAGGACAGGGAGCACTGCCCCCGCCCCGGCCCAAGCAGCCCCAGCCAGTGGTACACACAAGGGGCCCCAGCAGTGTGGCCATGCCCCAGCCCACGGAGAGCCTCCTTGGGGGCCCCAGCTCCCAGAGCCCTGGGATTAGGGCCCAGCCACAGCCAGGCGCCCAGCCCCAGGGCAGGCCCCAGCCAGCGCCTCTCCCCCCGCGCCAGCAGCAGTAGGCCTGATTCACCTCAGCCAGCTGGCCACGCCCTTCCTTTTCAAGCGGGAGCCGCTCCCGCCCCCCGCGGCCGATCGGCGCGTCTCATTGGCTGCCCGCTCCCGGAGCGGCGTGAGCGCTCGCCCGTCGCGGCTCTCCACGCGCCGCTCCGGCGCCGGAAGCGGGGGGGAGACGGGGCAGACGGACGGGCCCGGCGGCCAATGACAGGGGGAGAGAGAGGGGCAGGCGGGAGCGGAGTAGCCAATGGCGGCGAGCGGGGGGTGGGGCCGGCCTGAGGCGAGCATCCGGGCGGCAGGTGAGGCCGCGGGGGCCGGCCCGTCCCTGCCGCCGGGTGTCTGTGGCGGAGGCACGGCCCGGCCCCCCGCGCCCGCAGGCAAAGCGAGGGGCCGGGGGCGGGGCCAGAACCCGGGCCTGGCGCGGCGCCCTGCGGCCGCTGAGTGCGGGCCCATGGCGGCGGCGGCGGCGGGCGAGCCGAAGTGCACGGCGCTGTGGCCCCGCGCCCGCTGGGCGGCCCTGCTGGCCGTGCTGGCCGGCTCGCTGCTGGCGCTGTGGCTCCCGCTGGCCGCCGTGCAGGAGCAGCGGCAGGCGGCGCTCAAGGGCCTCGCGTCGCTGGCCAGCCGGCTGGGGGCCGCCTGCCTGGGGGTCACCCGCTACGCGGGGCCGGCCACGGGGCTCAGCGTGACGTCGGGCGCGCTCGAGCTGCTGGTGCCGAAGCGCAAGGCCTCCGCAGGTGAGCCAGGCGCGCCTGCGCCGGGGGGGCCGAGGCGGCGGCGCCCCAAAGACTGACGCGTCTCTGCAGGCACCGGCCCGCGGGCGTTACCAGCGCCTGGCCCTGCCAGGGGCTCGGCTCGGCTCTTCTGGGCCCGCCCGCGCTCGAACCCGGGATGTGGCAGTGATGCAGCAGCCTGGGTGTTGGAGCCTTTCTGCCATGGTTCGGAGGTGGTGCCATCCGCTGCGGGCTCTTTTCCTAGGATGGGCGGCGCTGCTGCTGCCCGGGAGGGCTTTGGGCAGGTTGGGGGCTCGGCGGTCGCAAGAACTTCTAGCGCTGAGTCCTTGGCTGCTTCAGAGCCGTCGTGAGGCCGCAGGAAGGCGTTGGGTGCTGCACTGGGAGAGGCCGGGGAAATGCTGCTTCATGCCAACCCCCTTGCGTGCTTTGCACAATTGGCCGAACGCGTCATCCCATGCACCAGCCCTGTCTGGAAACGATACCAGGCGAAGCGGACCAGTCATCTGATTGTAATAGCAGCATCTCTGCTAGCTGTAGTTTGAGCAAGAGGCCTTCTCCAGCAGCAAGCTGTGCAGGCAGAGAAGGTCCTGATCTACACACCGTTTTCTATAGGCTAAGCTCAGGCGTACCCGTGGAGGGCTTTGCTGGTAGAGCTGTAGCAGTGTATTATACTGGCAAAGCTCTCCTAATGTGAATAGAGCTAATACCAGCAGAACTGTATTTCTGCCAGTATAGCTTATTCCAACCCACTCCACCCTGAGCAAAAGCAGCTCTACCTGCAACAGCGCCGTTTTACTAGGACAGTGGTTTTCAAACTTATTAGGCTGCGTACCCCTTTCCAAATCACGTCGTCTACCATGTACCCCATCTGATACAGGGTCATAATATAACCATGATTCAATTGCCAAGTTTTGCTGAATAAACTGTGTTGTCTGTCATTGCAGGATTTTTCTCACGTGCCCCAGACGAGAGCGCGCACACTCCTCGGGGTTAGCGTACCCCCGTCTGAAAATCATTGTGCTAGTGGAACTGATTCTACACTAGAGGCTTTGCTGGCACAGCTGCATTGGTTTCAAATCACACCCTGACCAACATAGGTGTGCCAGCAAAAGTTTATAGCTTCTAGTATTTGCAACCTACAGTAAAGTTTAGAACATAATTCTTTATAATATTGCCCTGGGCTTGATTGATTTTATTTTAATATGAACTAAAGAAACATTCTTAGGGCTTTCTGTAGACACTATGGTGATGGGTGCTAACTTCTTGTTGTGCATTTCAGAAGTCAAATTGGAAGCCAAAGCAGCCTTGAATCAAGCCCTTGAAATGAAGCGGCAGGGAAAGCGTGAGAAAGCCCATAAACTCTTCATGTATGCCCTCAAGATGGATCCAGATTATGTGGATGCTCTGAATGAGTTTGGCATCTTTTCCGAAGAGGAGAAAGACATCATTCAGGCAGACTACTTGTACTCCAAAGCACTGACCATTTCTCCTTGTAATGAAAAGGCTCTGATCAATCGAGACCGAACTCTGCCCCTGGTTGAAGAGATAGATCAGAGATACTTTAGCATTATTGACAGCAAAGTTAAAAAAGTTATGTCAATCCCCAAAGGCAATTCAGCTCTGCGTCGAGTGATGGAAGAATCCTATTACCACCACATTTATCACACAGTTGCCATTGAAGGGAACACATTAACACTTTCTGAAATACGGCACATCATTGAGACCAGATATGCTGTTCCTGGGAAAAGTCTCGTGGAGCAGAATGAAGTAATTGGTATGCATGCTGCCATGAAATATGTAAATACCACACTGGTATCCAGAATAGGCACTGTAACCATCAGTGATATTTTGGAGATACACAGGAGAGTGCTGGGCTACGTAGACCCAGTGGAAGCTGGGAGGTTTAGGACTACCCAGGTGTTCGTAGGACATCATATCCCACCGCATCCTCAAGATGTTGAAAAACAGATGCAGGAGTTTGTACAGTGGATCAATTCTGAAGATGCCATGAGCTTACACCCTGTGGAATTTGCTGCCTTAGCTCATTATAAACTGGTATATATACACCCCTTTGTAGATGGCAATGGAAGGACCTCACGCCTGCTAATGAATCTTATACTAATGCAGGCAGGCTATCCACCCATCACAATCCGTAAGGAGCAACGAGCAGAGTATTATCACGTCTTAGAAGCAGCCAATGAAGGAGATGTGAGACCTTTCATACGCTTCATTGCAAAATGTACTGAGACCACTTTAGATATGCTGCTTATTGCCACAACAGAATATTCAGTGGGTTTACCAGAGGCTGATGGCAGCACTACTAGATACAAGCAAACTATTCCGGTCAAAACTTGAATGTCGTGGCGATCCAATGACAATGTGTGGAGCTATTCAACATTCCTGTTGAAAAACAGCTCGACAAGAGGAAAAACGAAGTCACTTTCTTAGCATTTCATTTATTTAAAGTTTAGTAAATTAATATACTTTTTTCATATCCATTACCCTTATGCCAAGCCAAACTGTGACATGTTAGTGTTGAATGTGCACTAGGTCCAGCTTGTCACTGGAGGAGGAAGGGGAGAGACATCCAAAGTGAGGCTAATTTGCAAGTGTGATCCAACAAGCTGTAGTAAATCTAATTGAATTACTTTCTACAGTCTTGTTTGGGAGGGCTGCCTAAAGCCAACACCTTGTAATTGCCTTGATGCCAATTCTGTCTTCATTTGTATAGTACAGGGCAGGCCAGAGTACCCTTTCTAAAAGCCACAAGGTGGAGACTAATATTTTGTTGCCTTATTTCACTTTCCAACAAAATCCTTCAGCCACTGTTGCAGCACTTTCCTTAGAAGCTCTTTATTAGGATTATTAGTTTACAATTGTCCAAAGGCTCAAGATAGTCTTTCTTCCCTCACTCCATTGCTAATGTGCCATATTGCTCTCTTGGTAGTTAACCTAGTCTTGGTAACAGCTAAGATAAGGGCATTTTTTTAAATTTGTACATGCGGCCATACTATGCAGAGTTAGTGTCTGTTCGGGTGAGTTATGTAGCAAGTGGGAAAATTAACTTTTTTTTAAAGTGGGTTTAACACCTCTTTCCAGGGGATTCAGGAGCAATTGATCAATTCCTCTGTCTAAATTTAAATCAACTGGATTGCATGTTGACTTTACATTGTGTATAAGAACCCTATACTGCCTCCTGCAGCTTAGTACAGATAATAGCATACTTAACTCTGCAAGCAGCAGTTGTCACCCAAGAGATGTGCCTCTTGAAATGAACACTCCAGTTGTGTTTGAAAATAGGTATCTTCTACAAACCATGGGAAATAGGTGTTCCTGTATCTGATATTCTACATTAAGTGCATTTTCATTTTAAAATAGTACAAAAGGCTACTAGTTCTGATGGAGGGCTTTAACGAATTCTAGATTTCCTTTCTGGTAGTGTGCTTGAGCTCTAGATGACATCTCACCAATAATGGGGAGGGCTTCTTTATGATGCTATAATTTTGCAAGTACACAGAAGCACATCACAAATGGTTTCCTGCACTCCAGCTCCAGTAAAGTCTAGTACTAGAGTCCAGTTACTGTTTGTGTAAATGCTTAAGTTGGCAAAAAGCTAATGAAACAATATAATGCTATACTCTCATCCCTGCTCTTGATTTGATATAAAAGGCATTTGAAGCCTATTATGACAGTAGCTCCTCCTACCTCTTGCCTGCTAGTTGTGAGACAGTCTGACAACAATGTAACAGAGCCCAGTGCCTCCCCATGGATTATTTATAGCAGCATCCTGAGTCAGAGAATGCAACAAGATCTTTGCATGTTCAGTAACTGATAGGTATCAGAGCCAATCCATTTCTGAAGTCACAATTAGCAGCTTTTAATTGTTATGCTGCCCAATGGCTTACTATACAGAATAATTTCCCCCACCCTCGGTCAAGTATCATTTCTCACTTAGGGCCCGGGCCTGAATCCCACTTAATAGCAAGTTTCATAATAAAATCAGGAGGCCAATAAAGTATCAAGAGGTGTTGCCTGTTAGTACATGCTGGTTCATGTCATGTAGCAGGACAGTGTACTAGACATCACAGATTGGGACAAACAATGGGGAATTTTTAAAAGCATGCTTATTTTTGTACAAGATGTGTACAAGGATTCTGCACTTTAGCTATTTGTGAAAAGTTATTTTAGTAACAGATTAATAAAGTATTTTACTATGTAAAACTTTGTTTTGGGATATTGCTTAGCACAGGTTTTTTTAAATACAGTTTTATGTAGTAGACCCTGGTTCCCCAGAATCTGTGTCCTAGATGTAACTAACAGTTATTGTTAACGTCTTGGACACTCAGGCAGATGTGGGCTGTGCTTAGTTACAGCAAGACTTCCTGCCCAGTGCCTGGCCTTTTTTTTTTTTTTTTTTAATTAAATGTAACTACGTGTGGCTATAATCTACTGCCCTCCAACCCACATTTTTTATTTGCTTTTAGATTAAGATTACATGATGAAAAATTACTTAGTGTTACAAGCACGGGTACATGGACGTATGCTTCTATACCAGTGTTTCTCAACTTTTTTGAGACCAGGGACTGGTTTGTTGCCTTCCTAAACCATGTCAGGGAGATCTCAGGGACCAGCACCAGTCATTTAGAAACACTGTTCTAGAGCACTGAACAGAACTCATGGGACAAACGTGCGTGGACCTTGTTTTCCTCCCCTCTCCCCATTTCCAACTGTGTCACCCACAAGTTATGATTTGGCAGTTCTGTTGTAAGACTACTGTGGTACATAATTTTAACTTTAAATAAAAAAAACAGCACAACTAAATAGGTACTGAAAACACTGCTTACCACAACAATGCCTGTATGTTACAGAATAAACCTCAGCACCGTCTCCCCAGACTCGTATGTTCTAGCATCTGAAATTTCCTCTAGTATTCAGCTGGATAATAGTATGTCATTTTCTCTTACACGCAGTGTAATGTATTAAGTTTCCGTAACTCAGTTTCAGTAAAGCATTTCACCACGTTGATCACTGAAATGGTTTAGGATATTGAGATGAAATATGATCTAGTTAAATACATAACTGGCATGCTGGTGGACTCTTGTGAGAATAGCTAAGAATCACTATCACAAAGGTACCTTACGGTTAGTACAAGACAGACACCATAGATCTAAACAAAAGCGACAGTATTGTAAAAACCGTTGAGAACTTTAGTTTAATAAAGCATAACTTGCACTTCACATTGTGTACAAAACAAAGGTCAAGAAGCTGAAATCATACAGAAACCAACTGTCAAAGACATGGAATAGTCATTTAGCAAACGATGTCAAATGGTCCGCAGCAGCGTGTACAACTTTTACATGAAACAAAATACCAGCTCTAATATTGTTTATTAAGCTTAAAAATAATAGCTTGAATGTCATTTACAAATACACAATATAAAAACAGACCAACATGAGCGGAACATCAATTGAATACATTGTTATAGAATTCCCTCCCCTCCCTTAATACTAAAATAGGCCATTGTGGTGAAGTAACTAGCATCTGACATTAATTTTTTAATTGGAAGGAGGTGTATGGGCCCATGACTTCTGAAATAAAAGTCAGTGTGTGTGTAAAATGTGTTGTATATTGCCACAGAGGCTGCCTATCATCGCCAACCAAACCCTTGTGACCAGTGGGGCTCTACAATCACAGTATTAAGTTTTCACTCAACTGTCTCATTCTTTAAAAAAATTTTTAAAAAAAAAATCCGTAAAACTTCATAGTGTACCCACTCTGTAAAGTGAAGGTTTCCCCCCATTACCCTCAATATGAGGGATCATTTAAAGCCATTTTACCAGAACAAGAAACATACCTCTTTGCTCTCAGAGAAAAATAAACGACTGGATTTGTACAGCCCCATTCTGGATCTTGGTGAATGCAATAGTCCAGAATAGTATTTACATGAGTGTGATTGGCTGTTTCTCTTGCTAGCGTAAGTAAGGACACAACATGGCTTCCAAAAAGGCATTTCTCGTTTTACTGTTATTCACTTCTCCAGTAGCATCCTGGCAAAATCTGCATTGGACATCTTTTTAGGCTCCTCAGTGGATGCAGATGAAGTTGCTGGTGAGTTCTGGACCATCCCATTTTCAGTCTTTGTCACAAGATTGCTCTGGCGCTGTAATGCACGAGGCACCATTGAAAGCTGAGTTCTGCCCTTCCCTCGTCTAAAAACAAAAGGCATGTTTGAGAATATCAGAGCGCTTTTGAGGGGGTGTTTTTGGTGCATTAGTTTGAATCATAAGAGGAAACAAACAGGTTAGTTCACCACAAGGAACATCCATTTAACTTCTGGCCACTTCTTGGTTGTTTTATTAACAGGCAATGCAGTATTTACACTGCTTTCATTTTGTTGCCCTACAGTGAATTTTAGTGCTGACAAAAGGCGCCTGACAGCCTGGGAGACTGAATTCTCCTATTTATCCACGGAACAGATACATAGCAGCAGCACACCATTCCTCTACTAGCGTGCCTTAAACCCTTATCTGTGGGAGCACCTTTTAGAGATGAAAGGAGAATTCAGTCTTCTTATCCATTTCAAACCCTGGCCAATTTGCCAAGACTGGTAATTCAGGTCAGTTTTGTGCTTAGATGTTCACATCAGAGATCATCACCTGGTACCTTTCAGTCACTACCGCAACGGCTGGATTTGAACTAGCAATCTAGACAGGCAAGTGTCTCCGTCCCATTACCAACCCTGTAACTCAGCCACTCCCTAAATGACAACAATAAGGCACTTATATAGCACCTTTCAAACATTATCTTCACATGTCCTTGATGAGGTTGTTCCTAAGTATCCCTGTGTCACAGACCTGTTGTTTTCTAAGCATCACCAAGCAAAACATCGTATGAATACTTACGCTCCATAAATCTGTCGTGGTACCATGGACTGCGAGGCTCTCCCTGCCTCCGGTTTGTCTGGGAATTTTCGGAGAGGTGGATTACTGATTGCCACCTTGATGACATTTTCCTTAATCATCAGGCCATCCATTTTCAATACAGCCTGGGAGGCCTGTGCTTCGTTTTCGTACTCTACATAGGCCAGGCCCTAAACAAGGAGAGGCCAGACACAACCTAGTTAAATGTCAGTGGATATTTTCTGCCTCACAGCACTTAGTCAACTAAGATGATTGATGTGACAATGGTAGATTATAGACATGACATAGGGCTGAGATGAAGTCCCACTATTCATGGTGGAACTGCAGGTGCGCTGAAGAATTCAAAGACTGTTTAGAGAGCAGAGCCTGGCTAACTCATACTAACGAGACCCCTTTTAATTGAAAATGTATTTTGTAAATTAGTAAGTAGTCACTCAAGGATGCTGCAGTCGCAGAATGCTCTTAATAGCGAGACCTCACTGCAGCAATCTGCAACCAGGCTGAGATCACAGGGTTTGAAAGAATTCTCAGATGTACAGATTAGCACAGTGAAAGTTATTGAGTCTATGCATTTATCTAGCAGCTACAAGGGCAAGATCCACATGAAATCTACTGCAATTCTTTTTACTAGGTTAAAACTTCCACTTAGGAAATCAGGTCCATTACCCTGCGGCATTAGCAGTTACTTTAGTTTCAAGAGCAGCAAATCTGTTTCAGGCAACATCATCAACACTGAATGGTAGAAATGGTCTCTGAAGGGTTGGAGAAATTTGTCCCACAAACCACATGGGGATACTTTTAAGGTATTAGTAGCAACAAAGCATTCCCCATAGGCAATGGTTCTCTGTGCAGCTTTCACTGTGTAACAGCTGCTAACCATACTGCTGGTAGTCCACATGGGGTGAGAGTTTCCCCACTCATTCAAACTAAACATGGGTAAGGAGAGGCTGCATGGAGGCACTTCCTCCACAGAATGCAGGAGATCTCTAGTAGCTGTCACTGCATAGTATGATAATGATACGCACAGTGATTTCACCAAGTGCAAGGCTATGCCTTTCTGCTACCATTGCTCTTCAGGAGGACACTTTCATAAGGCCCCATGGTTTGTATGCACTTTGAAGGCTGGATAATCTTGGAGGACGCGTCATTCTAGATCATATAAATATATTCAATTTTAAATGTGACCTTCTTTAAGTTATGAATGATTAAATAAGTCGTATAGCTTTTAAGGAGGAATCCCTGCTCAAGCTAACCTCCAAACCCGGACTCCAAAGTAAATGGAGCATGTGGAGAGCATCAATTATGAGACCTGCACTGGGAGCCATTCTTGAAAGATTGCTAAGAGTTTGAAAATCCATTTTAAAGCAACAGACACATGATTAGCAGGACGATAGTTGTTAGAGTGCCTAACACACGTAATCATGTCTATTTTTAGTAAAATGTGGGAGGGCAGCATTTTAAGGGAAGAGCAGCTGATTTAAAATCTCTCATTTAATGAACATCCATAATTTTATACAGGGTGCAAATGTAACAAAATCTGTCATGAGACAAGGTGGATAATTGCTTATTGCCACATCCACTGCTGGAAGAGGTATTGAGATCATTAGGGTCAAAGAATTAAAAAGAGGAGTCGTTTTAAAACTAGTTACGATCACAGCTGAATTTTCATATATTTATGTTAGAAAGATACTGTCAGATGAAGTTAATTTAAAACATATTCTTTACAGACATTACTAAAACCAGTTCCTATAACAAATTGAAAGCACTATGAAATATCATTTTCCCCATTTACACCAGTACTTTTTGCATTTCACTTGGGCAACAAGAGACTCAGTTTCACTTTCTGGTGCTCATGCTGAAACGTTTGGGGTATAAATCCAAACAAATCTGGTTTTGGATTAAGAATAACTTGTAAAAACATTCCAACTCCCTTGTTTGATTTTAAACACAAAATCAATCTTTCAGACCCAAATTATCCAGTAGTTTCCCTTTGAAGTTTCTTTTAAAATGTAGATGCGCATTAACATTAAATTAACATGAATGTTGGACGCTTACCTTAGGTTTTCCAGCTCGATTAGTGACCAGTCTAATGTCTTTCACGTTTCCGTGTGCTTTACACAACTCCTCCAGCTCTTCTTTAGTGCAGGAGAATGGCAAACCAGAAATAAAGAGTTTATGCTTCTCCAGCGCAGTGCTGTACCTGAACACCTGGAGTAAAAGAGGGACACTAATTCCTGTCCAGTTGCAGACATTCAGAGAACCTATGTTCAACTCATGCCGTAACTTACACAAACCATTAAATATCAATACGAGACTGGGCTGTGTCTTATGTGATTATAACAGCATCTAGCACAACAGGGCCTCTCTCTGATTGGTGCTCTTGGGCTCTATAACAATAGAACTAATAGGTATGTACTTCTAAGAATTCACAATTTGAACTCTAAGCACATGAAGGTTTCACCCCAATGAGTCTCTATAAGCTCTGCTTCAAGTTCAGGAAGAACATCCCAAACTGTGTCTGTCTGCTGTATTTTGAGTGTTAAAATAATATATAATATCTAGCCAGTGTTGCAAATTCATAGAATTATAGAAGATTAGGGCTGGAAGGGACATCAGGAGATAATCTAGTGCAATCTAGCTCATAGCAGGACCAACCCCAACTAAATCATCCCAGCCAGGGCTCTGTCATGCTGGGCCTTAAAAACCTTTAAGGATGGAGATTCCACTACCTCCCTAGTTGCAAATGCACACAAATTCTTTGCATCTAACATAAAAACATTAGCCAGGCTTCAAGGACACTGCATATACTTCTACACTGCACTTTGGGATCCGATGTGGATAAAGTTCACTATATACAATACCTGCAAACAGTTACTTCTGCCACATCTGGCACAAATCTTTCCCTGTATTATTAATTATGTACCTCACAGTAGTCGCAGCCTCTTGAGAAGCATCTTACAGATTATTTGGAAAAAAAAATACAGCTAGGAGGCTTTTGAGAAGCACAGTTACCGCACCGAGTGAGTACACAAATGACTAAGAATTTATTTAATTGTGGAGGGTCAGAGATACACTGATCACTGCTAAAGTCAGGTCTAGCACATGGTTCAGTTACCCGAGAAGATACAAGAACTGTCAAGGGCTTCAACTGCTGGAGGCTCAACCAGTCAAGCGTATTTCATTTTACCTAGCACCATCCAAAGAGATCATGTCATGGGTTCTCAAGCCCCAAGGCATCACACTTACTCTCCCTTACTTATGGCTAACCTGGGGGAAGGCACTTTTTCTGTTCTAACAAGAGAGTACCCAAAATGTTGAGAACCACTGGACTAAGGTATCAAACTATTTTCTGATAACCTATCGTGTTAAACTGTCACTAACATGCATTATGCATATCTAGTGTGCAGATATTTTTAAAAACGTAAACTCTGGACTGCCAGTATGAAAAGATTAGTGCAGGGTCCATCACCTGGAAGAATTCTAGAAGAGACTACGCATGCTTCTAGCTTTCCTATGCAATCTCATCAATAAGCTTATTTATTCAGTGATTTTCAAGTATTGTACCTTAAAATCTGGATTCTTGTTCTTGTCAACACAGGGAGAAACAAACATTGGCCTCCCCTCCACAATCCTACGATCCAATCCAAGGGCCTGTAGAGCTGATTTTTCATCTGTAAATTCTACATAGCAGTAGCCCCGGAAAGTCCCCCTGTTAGAAAATATGGGGCGGATTTCCATCACTTCTCCACAGTTTTCAAAGAGCTCTTTCAGTTTCACTTCAGGATCTGCCATGCTATAAGAAAGGTTGCTGACAAAAACTGTGACATTATCTTTAGTACTGTCATGAAGAATTTTGGGAGCTTCTTTTCGGCTTGCAGCTGCCTTTTCCTTTTGTTTAGAGGAAGTATCTGGTCTCGCAGATGTACTTTTCCCAAACAGGCCAGTTTCTACCTCCATATCTTCCACCTCTTCCTCAGCAAGCATACTGTCACCATCTCCCCTGTGTCTCTTGCTGGGCTGTTCTGCTGTTTAGTGAAACCAAAGCGTTAAATGATTTAAACTTTCTAGCAAACAGCAGGTTTTTATTTACTTATTTACTTTTATTTATTTATTTTATTTTATTTTATATTAAGTGGAAGACTGCCCTCCTCTAACAACATGATCCAGGGACGTGCTCAGCACCTGAAATTTCAAGTCCAACATAAGGTCCTAAGACAGGTGAAGAGCAGTCATCCTTTTGGAGCTGGAGAGATAAGTACTGCACACGTAGGACATTGAAGGCTTTAAAGCAGTGGTTCGCAGCGTAATCAGCACACAACTGCGGCCCATGTGACATCCTCAGTGCCATACAAGTAGGGGTGTGTGTATATGTGCGTGTGTGTGTGTATATATATGTATATGTATATATAGTGTGTGGATGCAGCCCACACCACACAGAGAGCTGCATATACAACCCGTAATGGCAAATGGGTTGTGAACCACTGCTTTAAAGGGACACAAGATTAGCAGGCAAATTTCTTCAATTTACAGTCGCATCATACACACTGTAATTCTGTGTATGTGCATGTGTTTCTCCCTCCCCACAAACAAGTGGGTATAAAATTCTTTTAAAAAATAAGCAGTCTTCTGAAACCACTGTGAGTTAAGATTGTGTGTGTGTGTTCCTCCCTCCGGGGAACATTCCACAAAAAACCTTTGCTTCAATCTTCTGAGATGCTATTATAAAACAGGAAAATGCAGATTGTTTGAATAGTTTGGAGGACATACATAAGAAGTCAGGGGAAAATGGGGAGAAGTCAGCTAATTGGAGTTTAGAGAATTTGTGTTTATATGCAATGAAATAATTGTATAAGCTAGGAAACATCTAGTGAGTGTTCTTTTGAACTTATTTTGATTAAGGTAATTTAAGTGTTCATTCAATATTTCATTTTATGATCACTGATAATCAAAAAAATGTAGTAGAAGCGGTTTCATGACTGATATGTGATAATGAAGTAAGATCCCTTTGGAACACACTGCCCTGAACAGACTCCAGTAACAACATTTGCTTGATCCCTGCTGACTCCTGAGGGGCAAATAAAAGTCCTGCTGTCTTAACTGGTGAAAAATTTTAAGCTACAATTTATACCTTCCTCCTCTTGCCCCCATTCTCCATCATCGTCGTCATCTACTTTGCGTTTGTCTCCAGGTTTCATTTTTTTAGCCTTTTTTGAAGCTTTTTTCTCAGCCCGAGACTGCTTTCGTTGTTCAGCTTTTTCTTCTTCCTGCTTCGCAAGAGCAGCTTCCTTCTCAGCAGCCTGGAAACATTTAGGATCATTGTAAATCACTGCAAACTGAAGCAGATTTTTTCTAAAGCATTTATTTTTAAAAGTGTGCTGCATGTTTCTATAGCAATGAGAACACATTCTTCCACAGAGCTTTATACTCACAGCCCAAGTGGGATAATCACTTAAAAGATGGATCTTAACTGCTCATTTCTTTAGTTTTAATCATCACGTTGAAACTTGTATAGAGTACATTAACTAATGTCCAGGTCCAGAAGAAACTAGTTATATCAATACACTAAGAAGTTAGCTGTTTTTCATCTTGAAGATATTTCAAGATCAAGGGGGGGGGAGGAGGGTTGACAGGAGATGCTTAAGTCAAAACACTCCTGTAAAGATGACCTTGGAATAACTGTTCCCTATTGAGATCTCAGACCATTCATATAAAGAAATTCTGACCTTTACTCTTTGTTCATTAACTCGAGCGAGTCTATTTTCTGTTTTTTGAACAGCTGCATCCCAGTCTTCTAAAGTGCCTATAGAATACAAAAATTATTTTCAATCTTCCCATAATTTGAAAAAAAACACATTTATTAAAAGTAAGAATGATGCTTTTGGTTACGTCCCTCAGCATTACCTATTGTTAGACACAATGGAAAACAAAGTCCAAATCTATCTAGTGGCCTTTAAAAGGATTAGAACAAAATCAAATACAATGGAAGCCTCTTGTAAGATGTGATGCAAAGAGCAGTGAAGTCAACTGAAAGAATCCCACGGACTTCAATGGGCTCTGGTTCAGACCCACAGTAAAGAATTTTTCCTGCACAGAACTTCACTCAAAGTAGGTTTCTTTCTAAAGTTTAAAAGGTTTTAAAGCAAATGCATTGCGTACCAGAACAACTCTGGACTGACATTCTACTTCAGGAGAACCACAACTTCACTAGCTCAGGGTTCGCTACATAGGAGTTCCACTGTGTTCTTGATAAACCAACGAAGTGGCATGATAGTGGGCTACAGAAGTTACCTTCTATTCTCTCAAGAGCTAGCAGCACCTCACAGACATGCTCTGGGTAGTCACTTGTGCACTGCACAGCTCGATGCAAGGCCTTCCTACAGTGCTGGGTATCTCCATGGGCCCTGTATCGGGGAAGTCCAACAATAAGGATCCAATTCTCACAGCAAAAAAATAGAGAGCAATTATTTTCTCTGCTTTCACTCCCAGGTAACATTCATAGCCCATTACTATAAAATTTAACAATTCTATAGCATCTTTCCCTAGATCTCAAAAGCACTTAAACATTGAATGAATATGACCAAGTAAACCACATCAGACCCATCTTGCAAATGGAGAAACTGAGGCAGAAATTAAATCATCGCTCCATTAAGTCAAGTTCTTACCGTTCCAAGTTATAGTACTCTAACCACATATTGGCATATTTGGCGTTCCCTTTAGTCATAATGCTGTCCCAGAGTTCTCTGGCCTTCTGCATATTGTTACACAGGCGAGCCTAAAAGGCAACATTAAAATATTCAACATAAGGAAGAATCATTTCTTCAAAGCACACACAGACGAACCCAGAAAGGCACATTTATCACACTTTGCAAACCTTGTAAGTGACACACAAGAAATGTCAGAATAAATTCTTGCTATTGAAGGCCAACTTCTCCACAGTTAGAGCTGTAATCGCAATCTTGGCCTCTGGTTTCAGTTTATATATTATGTAAGAGCTCATTTAAATATTTCTGAATTTCTTTAATTTCAAATGTTATTATTCGTGATTGTACACCTTTAAGAAAGATGAAACAAAAACATCTTTCTTCATATTTACACAAAACAACAGATGCGCTATTTGAATAGAAAAGTTTCACAGCCAGCACCACACTTCATTAGCTCCTTTAATTTGGGGAAATCAAAGTACTTTCTGATTATACTCAACAACATATCCCCTTTTATCGGTAGAAAAAAATGAAAGAGGTGACTTATCCAATGTTGCACAAGTTTGTGGCAAAGAAAGGAACAGAAACCAAGAGTCTTGTTTCTAATCTGAATCAGACTGATGCCTACTGAGGGTCTTTGAGCTCATGCCTTTTAGGTATACCATGAGTGGTTGATCAGTTTGGAGGTGGTGTGGTGGAATAGGGAAATAGCCTCGGCTACCCAGATCACTGACACAAAGGCATAAGTGGTACAGAGGAAGGAGTATGTACACCTCTATAAACATACATTTTTTAAAAGGTAACTTCCATTAGCAACACAATTTAAATACAACAGATCGATGAAAATATTACCTCAATCCTTGCCCAGTTCTGCATTATAGTGCAGGATGGATCCCCACTTTCACTAAAACCTTCAGATAAAAATAAGCAGAGTTGTTTGACACATTTAAAAGGAGTCGTTCATGAGCAAAGTATTTCTATTGCTTCAGTAAAAGACTTGCATTCTAGATTATATTACTTAGAACATTATCAGAAAATGAATATTTCTCAGCCTCAAGATAACGCACTCAGAACAGAAAATAAGCCATTTTTGGATGAAAAAGAATGAGAACATTTCAAAGCCCTGACTTACGTTCTTCCACTTCTTGTTTTAAATATTCCACTGCACGTGCAAATGAAGACCTCAGCTCTTCTAGTTCTTTACTTGAGTCTTAGAAAAACAAAGAGAAATATACCTTCACCTTAAAATAATTATTTCTATTTCCTTTAGTGTACTGAGTTTCTTCACTGATGTCCAGCCCAAAGAAGAAATCCACTTTCACCAATATAAACTGTATTTGTTTTTTCAAAAAGCATTTTTTACGTCAGCAGAAGTCATTGCATGGGGAGTTTTTAAAGGACAAATAGAACCATATGAGATATGAGGAGAGGGAGAGAGGGAGAGTGTTTTGGGGCAAAGCAATCTATTCTCCAGCTAGGAACTGATTTAGTGAACTATACAAGTTGTGTTTTAACAGATATCAAATGATTATTTCCTCCACAGTTAACATCATCTTAAACAGAATTATTAGAGCCTCTTTAAGAAAAGTATATGACCATTTCTAAGGGCTACACAGAGCAGAAAATGTAAACTAAGGTGAGTTATTCACATAAGTTTATATATAGTTACCTTGTGTAAAATCCACCCTTCTTCTTAGATAATCAAGATACGCTTGCCAGATCTCTACATAATCCGTAGCCTGAATAAAACCAGCATTCAAAGCCTTTTCAAAGTTTTCTAGGGGGAGGAAAAAGAAACACATTTGCTTTTGTTCCCTTTGCCAATAACTGAAGTTAGTAGATTAGGGGTTGAGAAAGGTGCTATTTCTCAGGTTTTATTAATCAAAAGGTACACTTCAAAAAACTGAATGATGCAGTGGAACCTATATATAGTAAATTCTGATCTGGCAAATTTGTATAAAATTGCAAATTTGTTTCAATTCAGTAATGTGCAATTATGGTTATAACGAAACCTCTGCTTAAACATGAAATTGTTCCAGGACATAGACTTGACAGTAAAATGGTTCCACTGTGTTTCCATTAATCCAACCTAGTTTTAGGGATACTTCAGAAGGGGTTCATATTCCTTGTTGAAGGTGCACATCACCATTCGTCAACAAGAAAACATCCTGGTCCAGACACTTTAGAAGCTGACTGCAGTATTTCCTTACCAGAAACAATCTGATGATCAACTCTGTGCCTCTCCATTGCCAAAAGGTACCGATTCCACAGCCCAACCGTCCATGGACAGTTCCTAACAGCTCGGTCATGCGCTGAGAGTACCAATTCTTTCACTTTCAACTGCCGGTCCTAAAATAACCACAAAATTAATTTAAGGGTAAAAACTAGCCCACTGCGTCTCTCATTAGACAGCCTTCATCCCAGATGGAACCAAAAAAATTGCTGCCTTCAAAAAAGAAACCCAGAAAAACACATGTTTTGATTTCACATGAAAGTCTGAGGGTTTGTCCTCACTGACAGCAGCAAATTCACAGCCGTCAGATCGATCTATCTGGGTCAACTGATCGGCAGTGAAGACCCACTCAATTGATCGGGAAGTCGATTCAATTAAACCACCTCCCCAAAAGGCGTAGTACTGTGTCGACAAGTACATTTCCCATCGGCAAAGCACAGTGGAGATGGTGTGCTAAAGAGAAGTTAGGAAGTCGACAGGAGTTATGCAAGCTACTCTGCGTAGCTTGTGTTACTCCCATCAACTGCCACCGAGTTCGCCTGCAATGTAGACCAGGCCTGAAAATTGTAGTTTCAAGCTGACCATCTCAAAAGGGAGAGGAGATACACTACAGTGTAACGGGGTAAAACAGACTCTCATTCAGTGAACACAAACCACCACCGATCACTGGTTAAGCTATTCTGCTACATGACCAAAGTTAAGGAGACAGTTGTAATAGACACATTGAATAAATCCCCAATAACCTCTTAGTAGCTTAGAGTATAGTTTCTCAACCTGTGGTACGCGTATCCATAGGGGCACATGAGACACAGGCAAGAGGTACCCTGGGAAAAACAGAGCAAAGGGGAGGCGGGCAGCAGCCCCTGGCTTCTGGGGAAGGCGGGTGGCAGCCCCTGGCTTCCCGCTCAGTCACAGCTCCCAGCTTGGAAGCGGGAGGCATCCACCAGCTTCTGGGGGAGACGGGCAGCACCCCACTGCTTCCCAACTCCCAGGTGGGAGCCTGTGGCAGCCTCGTGTGTCTTGTGAGCTGGGCTCGCAGCGAGGTGGCAACTATCCGTGCCCCGGCTCCGAGCCAAGGGACAGCCTCCAGCGCCCCAGCTTGAAGATGGGCAACAGCTGCCTACCCACATCCCTAGGTCCCGGCCGGCATGGAAGCCTCCTCTGCCCCAGCTCGGATTGGATGGCAGTTGCCCACCTCTCAGGCTGGCAGCCAGGCGGCAGCCTTCCTCCCTGGCTCAAAGCCCAGTGCCCAGAAAACTTTTCAATTTCACCACTCTAGCTGAGAAGTGAAATTGAAAGCCCCAGATTTCACAAGTTACCCTCTTTTCCTGTCTCTCTCACTCACCCTCCTTCCCTGTCTCTCACCCCTTCCTTCTCTCAAATCTATGGCAAAAAATTTGGCACGGTGCTTTATATCCCCGGCACTGGCATGCCGCTCAAAGCCTCCTAGCTTTGGCCAACATTACCTCTAGCCCAGGTACATACTTGAGTTGTGCACTCCTGATGTAAAGGTGGTAACCCTACCCACACTAGATCTGACATCTGTCCTATCACAGCCTTATATACTCAGCCCTTCTTCCAACATATGACTCTGTAAATATAAAATCCCGTGGAAAACTGAGTGTTGGGGGTACTTATTAAAATTTTCAGAAGTTAGGGGGTACTTGCTACTTAAAAGATTGAGAAACACTGGCTTAGAGAACAAGAAAGAAAATATAATTTGGCATCACAGCATAGGATGACCCCTTTAAGGGAAGTGGGTATAGCACCACCTGTGTCTAACTCGATACCTCACGGGAGGTTAGAGAAAAGACCAGGAAGCAGCTCAATATGGGTATGTCTTCACTGCAGAATTACCCTGGGCTCTTACTTGGGTGTTGTCCCAAACCCCCTTCCCACCCACCCACAAAACGCATTACGAGAGACCAGGAGGCAGGACCCAGTTCACCTGTTTTGATCAATGTCAGAGTGTGTGTGTTTGAACAATAAATGCACCCCTGAGAAAAGGGAACGGATATTGGTGGAAACCATATTGATGCAGCTGTCTTGTTAGGTGGCTAGCCAGCTTACGTGAAAGTGGGAAACTGAGGAAGAACTCGAGACAGTCTGAGGAAATGCTTACGGCTACAAAATAGGGTAAAGATAAAATTCTTTTGCTTTCCTTACCAGATATTGATTGTAACGCGCCCACAGATCCGGCACAAGGCAGTTCTCAGCAAGGGCACGCTCATAGATTAACTGAATGCGTGCTGGATCCCCTGCCTTCATTTCAAAGTCAATATAGGTTTGATATTCCGCTAGCTTCGGTGTCTCAGCAACCAGCTGGAACACAAAGGGGAGTTCAAAAAGGAAACAGTCATACTTGGTTAGGAAGACAAGCAGATCAACCTTGAATCAAAACAGCATTTTAGAGGCCAAGAACAATATTCTGAAGAATAAGAGTTTAGCCTTAAAACCGTGAGCAGATCTGGGAGAATTCTCAGCAGTGGAACTGGATTAAGGCCTTTGATTTTTCACTGATCTCTGAATACAGGTCAGGCTCTGAGATGGTTAATACACATAATTCTATCCCTACTAGGCCAGCATGTCTGGAAGGTCTTGAAACCTAACAAGAATTTTACTGGGTACCATAACAATATTGTAGAGTGATTCGTGATACTGGTTTCACCGTACAGACTACTATTTCAAGCTGCTATAAAATTCTCAACAGTGTTTACAATAATACAGACAACTGGAAAATTTCCTTTATGCTGCTTACTGTTCAGAAGGGTTTTCAAAGCCACCGGTTTACTTCTGTGGTTGTTTAGGAAAAACATGTTGTTTAGTAATTCTTAGTCTCACAACAACACATGCTTAAAATAGTTACCAGTGCCTCTTCATATGGTTTAGTTTTTTCCATCTGCTGCAGTGCTTTCTTGTAGTTCTTTATTACTGCTTCGGGTACAGGATCCTCTGACCATTCCTCATATTCAGCATATGTGGCTTCCATATCTATTCACATATACAAATAACCCCAGTGACTAAAACAACTCTTTTACAAAGTAATCTGAATTCAGCACCATGAGTTTTGATGCTGTCATGTATATAAACCCAGACTCAGATGTAATATAGCTCAGCCACTTGGTTAAAGGGCTCAGATATATAGCACACACTAATTCAAACTCAAGATGAACTGCTTTAAAAATCAATGGTTTATAACAACAACAAACAACAAAAAAGAAAGAAAGAAAAAAAAGCAAGATCACACTAAGGCTTTAGGAAAGAGAGAACACAAGCCAAATTGTTTTCATGTGCAAATCAAACAAAAAAAGAAGTAAGAACTGTGTTTACTTGGCGTTTGATTAGTCTCTTAAAAGAAGGGGACACAGAGGATACCAAGTGAAAGTATGATGGAGCTCGCACCCTTACTGGACATGGGGGAAACACCAAAAGCTACCATAAAGCACCAGCTAGTATGTATTCCCAACCATTAACCTAGGCTCTTACATAAAGCCAGTCAGGAATTTTTCAACAAAAAGTTTCTTGAATCTGCTCCAAATTAGGAAGAGCAAGGACCTGAACCCAGGTCTCCCACATTCCAGGTGAGTGCCGTAACCAGGAGGCTATGAGCCGTTCTGGGGCATGGACTCTCTTCTTCCTGCTCCCCCTTTCAGAAAAACGTCAAACAGCATCCGTTTCATCCCGATGTACAATGGGCAAAATGGCTGAAATCGCAACAGTTTTAGTGGGATGAGAAAACTGTTTCCCACCCAGATCTACTCTTATGCCATGCCTATCACCGTGGCATATCCATGCCTTATGGTCTTCTCTTTAAAAGTTCCTAGTTTCAATTATAAGACACATATCAAAGCATGTACTGAAATAAAAGATTTTTCGGCTAAATCAATTTACTTAAGTGTTGTGAAATTAAATCATCAAGTAAATATTTCCAAGACAAAGCAAAGGCAAAAAGTCTTTAATGCTCTCAGAATGACACATCCATGACTGATAATTTCAAGGATACACAGCCCTTACAGCAGTATTTTCTGTGACATGACCAAAAAGAGAACAGTGGCACAGTCATTGCCCAAATTAAAGGAGAAATTATAGCCTTCCCAAGTGCATAGGCTCTTACCTAGCAGTGGGATCCCCAGCTGGCGCCTAAACAGCATGTGGATCTTCTCAAGCTGTGCACGGAGTGTCTGCTGCTGTTCAGGGGAAGGAATACTGCCAGCAGCTGGCTACAAAAGAGACATACTGAGCATTACTCAACTCCCTTGGGGCCCGGATTGCTAAACAATAAACTAAGTGCAATTTTAGATAACATGGACCTGAGATCTAAATGGCAATCCTTAAAAAGCAGACAAGGCAAACAAACATCTCACGTGACAGAACTGTACAAGACCACAAGAAAGATGCTCAGCCTGGAGATCCAATGCATGCAAGAAGCATTTCTCACCAAGAACTGAGGGGTACATTTGTAAATTACGTTTACAATCACAACAGGTTTTCCAAGCCTACTATAGTATTCAATGAAGAAAGTAACATGTGATAATTGCAATTCACAAGCGTAATGTCAGTGACTGCAGGACAATTTCTAACATGATTTAATAAATCCCTGAAGATCACACACCAAATGTATCCTCTTTAAGACTTCCAAGTACCCTGACAACCCTGACTATAGACGAGATTCCTTAATACCAGGATCTCCAATTACCCCTACTTAAATAGTTATTAGCATTCTGAGAGTGGCTTTTTCAATGTCTTATTTTGTAAACTCCCAAGAAACAGGAGTGGCAATGTTATTGGCCATGCTGTGGGACTATTATTTTAGGCTTTGCGCTTGCGTATATCAGAGAGGAAATATGCTCTGGAAATGCTGTCTGGAATCCAACATTCATTCACACAGGAGAGAAGAATGAACGATTTCTGTGGAATGGTAGAAAGCCCCCAAAAGACAGTGGGTGAGTTATGTTGATAAATATTTAGTGAGGAAAAGCAAATGTTTAAAAATTAAATATTTCATTTCATTTAAAACTATTTTTCTGGGTGCCAAGCCAATGCAAAAGCAGGAAGGAAACTGTCTGGACTGAGGCGCCTCACTGCCTGCATCACAAACGATACTACTTTCTTAGAAAAGTACTAATAGTAACATACTATTAATTCATGACCCCATCATATGCTCACTCCTGATAGCAGAAAAGTCTGGACTTTACCTGTACAGTTTCCAAGATGGCATTTTCAAACTCACGGTAAGCTTCCCAGATTGCGGCTCCTTTTGTCACATGTAAGCCAACAGCAGTTAGAGCTCTTTCAAATATTGAGCGAACTTTCTCTATCCCTCCTTCCTGACCAATGCCACCAATCGAATACTGAGCATACTCAAGCCAGATTTCAGGACCTAAATAAAAGTCATCAGAAAAATGAAGTCAAGTCCTAAGGAAAAAAATCTCCCTTCTGCTTCCCAAACCATCTAGTGTTTAGAGCACATACGCAGTATTTAATACACATCAACAATACACTTTCCTAGCACTCTACACTTCCACAAAGGAAAAGGAGAAACAAAGATATTCTTTCATGCGGCACTCTTGCACCAATGCAATGTGACAGTTACTGTCCTAGTCAATAAGGGAACAGCAACAGACATGATATCTTGATTTTAGTAAGGCTTTTGATGCAGTACCATGTGACAGAGTCATAAGCAAACTAGGGAAATGTGGTCTAGGTGAAATTACTATAAAGTAGTGTGCACAACTGGTTGACAGACCAAAAGAGAAGTTATCAGTGGATTGCTGTCAAACTGGGAGGGGATAGCTAGTGAGATCCTGCAGGAGTCAGTCCTGGATCCGGTACACTCCAATAGTTTCATTAATTACTTGGATAACAGAGTGGAGAGGAGGCTTATAAAATCTGCAGATGACATCAAGCTAGGAGGGGGCTGCAGAATTCAGAACAACCTTGACAAATTATAGAAATGGTCTGAAACCAACAAGATGAAATTTAATAAAGACAAGTGCGAAGTATTTCATTTAGGAAGGAAAAATCAAATGCACAATTACACAATAGGGAATAACAGGGCAGGTGATAGTTGCACAGAAAAGGATCTGAGGGTCACAATGGATCATAAATTGAATGTTAGTCAACAATGTGATGCAACTACAAAAAAGGCTAATATCATTCTGGAGTGTATTAACAGGAGGGCGATATGTAAGACACAAGAGGCAACTGTCCCACTTGGCACTGGTGAGATGGGGTACTGTGTCCAATTCTGGGTGCCACACTTTGGGAAACATGAGGACATATTGGAGAGAGTCCAGAGGGGAGCAACAAAATGATAAAAGGGTTTAGAAAACCTGACCTATGAGAAAAGGTTAAAAAACAAGATAAGCTTAATCTTGAGAAAAAGTAGACAAAGAGGGGGGGACCTGAGAATAACCTTCAAATACACTAAGCACTGTTATAAAGAGATGGGTGATCAATTGCTCTCCATGTCCACTGAATGCAGGACAAGAAGTAATTGTCTTAACCTGCAACAAGGGAGATTTAGGTTAGATAGTAGGAAAAGTCTAATTATAAACGTTAGTTAAGCTCTGAAAGAGGCTTCCAGTGGAGGTGGGTGAATCCCCATCACTAGAGGTTTATAAAGCAAGCTGGACAAACACCTGTCAGGTATGGTCTAGGTCTACCTGGTCCTGCCTCAGAGCAGGAGGCTGGACTTGACTTCTTGAGGTCTCTTCCAAACTCATTTCCATTATTCTAATTTCTCTGCCTATTAAAGGCTTGGGTACTCTGGCGATGGGCAAGGTGTAGAAAGTGGAGGATGCTAGAGTGCATATCTTTCCAGCACAAACCCTAAAAAGCAAGGCACTCAAAACCCCAAGCGTAAGCCACTCCCTAGTTCCCCTTTTCAACCTCAACTATCTCACCCTTCCCATAGTTCACATATTTCCACCTGACTGCGAATAGGCACCCTTAAATGCCAGCCATATTAACTATTATGTTTCATGTCTTTCAATGACTAGTGGGTTGGTGTGGTTTTCTTAAGTTTCTCTACATGTAGTTTCATAATGGTGTGTAAGTTAAGAAAAGAAAGATAATAGGCTGAAAATGATGGATGCAAGATTTTTTGTAAGAGCTGGCCAAAAAAATTCTATCAGAACAGTTTTTGGTCAGAAAATGCTGTTTCTCCAAAATAAATTCTTTTGTGAAATTGCATAGATGTGCAATTCTTGTTTCTAACAATACTGGAAAAAACACTGACATTTTTAGAACAGGAAGTTTTTATTTTTTGTTTCTAAATTTACTCTAGTCCTATTAAAATATACATAAAGATTTGGCTCAAATCAAGCCAAAACATTTCAAATGGCCCAAAACAAAGCTTTTTTCAGAACTTTGTTCATCAAAAAATTTCAAAATATTGGCTTTTTATCCCAAATCAGGACAAAAACACTACTGAAATCTCAAAAATTGTTCATGGGAGGGAAAGTCCATTTTCCAACCAGCTCTCTTCTGTAATGCATATGAAAACTCTATACACTTGAATACCTGCATGGGGAGGGGGGAGGGTGAAGGGAGATGAGCTGGAGGCAGATAGGGACAGCACAGATAAGCATGAAAGGACAAAGAAGTTGGCAGCAGGGCTGCAAAGCAAAGCTAAAGAGCATAGCTCAGCACAAGAGCTCCCATATGAGTCCATGGCCCTCCACTATGTTCCCAGCCCTGCAACAAAACCCAATGGGCACCTCATCCACCTCCTCTCTCAAGTTCCACAAGTCCCCATGTGCCCTTCCAAATAAGAAAGTTAGCATACTATCTTTCCCGTTAGCTTTGAGTGTTTATGTTTATTGCTCTAATCAAACTACCCTAAAAAGGGTTAAAATCAAGAAAAATAAAAAGTAATGTTTGTTGGAAATGGAGATGGACATGCTGGGTGAGCAAGTCCATCACTTTTCCTGGAGATCAATTCAGTTATGACAGATCAGGGAATGATTCCTTTTGTACATGATTTTTAAATGTTCGAGAGTGGCTCTGCCTGCAGATGTGAAGAATTAGCCATGAAGCCACTAGTTGTACCTCCATAATATCTGCCAATTCATTTCACAGCTAGCTCCACCATTCCAATACGTGAAGAGAACCTAGTTGTTCAGGGCACTAATTAGGTACTTAGCAGCAGCCATCGCCTTGTGAACAGGGGTAGACAAGTACCAGATATGTCATCTCTCTTTTAATGAGAGTCCCCATGGTCCAATGCTGTAAAGTGAGGACAGGCTGATGAACTTAGCAGCTTGGTGTCTTTGTGGTATTAAAGGCAACTCACTCTGAAAAAGCTCACACAGACAGTGGGCAATAATAAAACACAGTAAAGTAAAGACACCAGGAACTAACAAAATAAGGTCTACAGAAAAAATGCAAGGTGCTGAAAATAAGCCTTTTAAAAACACTTTTGAATCACAAGAATAAATGCAAGATTCAATAGCTTTAGGGAAATACTCCTCATCAGGTAATAGCTTGATACAAAGCCAGAAAATGTAGCGTTAACCATCTGCGGCCCCCTGAAATCAATGAAATGATGGAATAGATCTGAATCATTCAATGACTTCTCTCCAATTTGCACAAACTTGAAATCTTCAACTATATGTGACCAACGGACTGTGAGTTATTGCTTTTAAACAGGTATTCTTTTCCTCCCAGGTCCAAAACAAAACTATGGAGGCGTATTTTTCACACTAATACTTCTGCTCCAGTTTCAGTATTAACCATAGGAAGACACCTTCCTAGGAAAAAGAAATCAATGATTTGAATGCAAAGCTACAAATGTTTATTTTGTCGAATGAATTTGCAACGTACAGATATAGTCTTTCACAGCTCTCTCAAACAGCTCGTAAACCTTCTCTCGATCGGAGCTTTCAGAAGCCATTCTTATCTCATCCTTCAACCAGTCCAGCCAAATTTCTGTAAGACAGCAGGAACTTTAGAGGTACATTACCAAGAATATTCAAGAGAGTCCAAAAGACAAGAAATGGGTTTAATATGGCATCACTAAATAGAATTGTTTGAATGTCTGATTTTTTGGTAACTTTTTTTTGAAGCTTTACAGTTAACGATGGTTAATTTCACTACAGCTTTGGCCAGTTTTTTACCACCGTGGCACCAAATATATAGGCAAAATTCTATTTGTAAAGGCAGAATATTATCATGCCTGTGTGAAAGGAGTACGACTGGTGCCAGTTCTATTCCCAGTGAACAATGATCCACAGCACAAGGGATCATCAGCACAAATGGTACCCTTCTGGATACTTTCCAGATGCCAATAACTGAATAGCCATAAAGGTTGGTCCTCCCCCTTGCTCCTGGAAGAGGTCCTTCCATGTTAGGGGTGAGACATCAACAAGGCAGTGCAGGGAAGCTTACCCAGCTGCTGGCTGTACCATAGATAAATAAAACACTTCAGGCTCCAGCACTATATGCAGCTTTCAACAGCATCATATTTAGAAGATTACAAAATATTAACCTTTGGTAGGCATTTGTATGCTCAACACTGGACATTAATGCCAGACACATCCCCATAACAGTAACCACCAAAGATGTCTGATTTGGTCTTACAGACTTCATGTTAAAATGCAACACAAATATTTTATAAAGTGATCAGTTTAGCTTCTAAAAACGGTGGGAATTTCACACCGATAACACTGTAGGGTCAGCTGAAATCATCCTGTACCTTCAGTAAGTGGGAAGAGTTCACTCATCTTCTGGCGAGCTCTTCTAAGCTTTACCAGCTCTCCTTCCTGGCGAAGCAGTTTTATCAGGTCCAAGTGACAGTTATAGTCAAATGCATTGATGGAAAGCTTTCAAAACAAGATTTAAAGAAACATAAGACAAAGAGTACATCTAGAAGTTTCAGCAGGAAATTAGGATGCACAACTCCTGAATCCTATTCTGGACTGTGCCATTGACTCTATGAACTTCAGTGTCTCAGTCTGTTCATGTGAGATGAATACAATACCTCCCTAACTCATGGGGTGGTCCAAGGTTTTGTTATCGTTTGTAAAACACTTTGAGGGCACAAAATGAAAGATGTTAGGTTTATATAGAACACTTCTAACACAGATGATTGAATTAGGTTCTCAGAGCAAGAAGCCACTGTTTAATAGTGTGGACCCACAGATTATAAGCATAATAAGACAAGTGCCTACAAGCCTCACTGCACACTTCTGTGTATTGACGAAGTTGTCAGTTCAATTGTAAAAATGGCATGTACGTGAACTGCGTTAATCGCTACTTTTCGATAACATCATCATACAAAATTGAGAATTTGCTCTAAGTAAACTGGTATAAAAATCCAAAGAGCTTCAATTTCTCCTACAATAACTAGAAATAGCCAACAAAAGAAGTTCTCATGTACAAGATACAATAGTTTCTGACCTGTCAAAAGATTTAAGTTCTCTTCCCATGAAGGTTCTGTTCTCCCTTTTCTGAGAATGTGTCAAGCTCAGAAAAATCCTTACACTTGTTTAATTTAGGGCAGTGGTTTTCAACTTTTTTTCATTTCTGGACCTCTAAAAAATTTCTAAATAAATTTCTAAAAAATGGAAAATAGTTGTAGACCACAGGTTGAAAATCACTGTTTTATAGTAACGATAACCTTTTGTGGACCCCCTAGACATAGTCTATGCAACCCTCCCCATTTTCCCCAGGGTCCAGAAGCCACAGGTGGAAAACTGCTGCTTTAGGGTCAACTTTGCACTCCATTTCAGCAATAGAATTAATGCTCAGAAGAATTATCAAACTACATTAGTCCTTAAAAATTGCAGCTCCTTGCTGCAATCATCAATTATTTCGGTAATCAATGCATAAAGAAAACCCTCTGAAATTAGCAGCTATTCCAGAGTTTGCTATAGCAATTAAATTACTGAAGGATTACACAATAGATGGTCTACAGGTTTAACATTTTAAAATTACCACTCAAACTGAGAGCAAATAGCACACTTTTGTAGAATTACTGAGATTGAGAATTGCCCCTTTAGTTGGAGATAAACTAATAAACAACGCACATTAAGATTAAAACATGTAATTTACATACATGTCATATGACTATAAAACTTGGAAATTCATAGTTGATTTTTTAAAGCAGTTCCAGCGTGTGAGCAAAGAATTTGAGACAGCATATAAACCAGAAAGATTTCTTAATCCTTTCCCATAGACAGCACAACTACACAATCCGGATTAACACTACAAAATAGATATACTTGAAAGGAGAATTCCCCATGCCTAAAGTTTAACGCAGCATACTCACGTCCTTCCCCAAATTCACCCATCAATAGTATCACATGCTCCTTATTTGCTTCAGTCCATTTGTCCACGAAAATCTCTCTTTCTTCACATAATAATTATGCTCCAATATTTAATGAAGGATACTGACTCCCTCACCTATTTATTCATTTGCTATGTAGCGGTAGCAACACTTCCTGGATCATTTGCATCCCAGTAGTACCCACAACCTGCCGGGGGCCCTGCTCTATATACGCATGAAGACAATCCCTGCCCTGAAGACCCTTACAGTTGAAGACAGCTAGCAATGCAGAAAGGGCAAAGCATGATACTGCACGTTCACACACACCGCAGAAAGTGTTTTTGATCCTTCCCCGTACAGACTAGCCCTCAGGCTGGATCTGTACTGACTAGCCCTCACCCTGGATGCTCAGACACCGGGAGGGGTGCCTCGTTGCCTGGCCAGGAGGAACCCAGCTCCATTCATAGTCCAAGAGGAACTGAAGGCGAGTGGGGGGGGAGCCGCTTGGGATCTCCCTCCAGAAAGCACGTGGGCCGGAGGTGGCGGGGGGTGCGCTGAAGTGGAAGGCGTTTCCCCCACAGGGCGCACACGCGCCCCCCCCCGGCCAGGGCAGTCCCCACCACGTCACGCCGCGGGTCTCCCAGGAAAGTCAGGAGCAGAAGCGAGGGCACGGGAGGGGCGGGGAAGGGCCGCCCCCAGCCCGAGCGCGCACAGCCGCAGCCCGGGCCGGCCGGGGCCCCACGGCGGCGGGGCGGGAGCGGGGCAGCTCCCCCTGCGCGTCCCGAGCCGCCGCCGCCTTAGCGCCTCGGCCCCGCAGCAGGGGCGGCGGGGCTGCCCCGAGGACGCGCTGAGGGGGTCCCCCCGCCCCCACCTGCTCCTCCAGCCGCTGGATCTCGGCCTCGTTTTCCTTCTCCTCATCCTCGCCCTCCGCCGAGGAGTCCGAGTCGCCCTCGTCCCCGCACTCGCCCTCCGACTCGCGAGCCGCCTCCCGCCGCAGCTCTTCCTCCTCCGCCGTGGCCGCCGCCGCCATCTTGTGCAGCTACCTGCGCTCCGCTGCTGCGCAACCGGCCGATGCCCAGCGGGGCTGCCGGGGGCGCGCCTGACTGAATTTGCCTCCCCCGGGCGCAGCTGCTGAGCGCATCCCCGGAGAGAAGAGCGAACGCCTGCCTGCACAGCCCCCCGGCACCAGCCGGTCCCCTTCCCGCTAGGGATTCACGGTCTTTTCGTGCACCGATTCCGTCAGGCATCTGGGTGGTCGCCTCGGACCCTGGGCACGTGGACCTCAGGGAAGGCCCCCCCCGCTACGGCTGACGCTAGGGGAAGGACCCAGGCTTAGCCGCTCCGCCATCTTGTGTGTGGCAACACTGCCCCCCAACACATGCTCAAGGTGAGCCAAGCCAGCCCGGGCTTTTTCTGAATTCCCGATCAGCATTCAGCTCCAAAATCCAGGGCAAAGGGCTCAGGACCTTCTGCCCCGTCCCCTCCCCCTTTATCCTCCCGCCATCAGTGCAGGATTCATTATTATAACTGAAAAATCAGTAAACATGGTTGGTGTACCCTGGCACTGGGGCCACTGCACAGCAAATTAAAGAATCTTTTCTGTACTTATAAAGTGCTCTGTCAGCTGCAGCCCTGGAGATCCTGCGTGGGCATTAAATATAGCAACGTTTACTGTGTTTGCAAATCTACCCCCCCAATCCCACTTGCCCCCTGCACTGTTACAAGAACTGAAAAAATAACTATTTGCAAAGCTCTCCCCATCCCCTTCGACCACAGTGTTTAGGCTGGTGTCTAAAAAACTGATACAATAGCAACACATCATGTGCTAACACGATCTTGGAGGTGTGGGGACCCGGAATATTAATTCATCAAAAAACTTGCACCTGCGGTTTGTACTCACTCCCACCAAAGCCAAACAAGACAGCAAGTAGCCAACAAAACAGGCCCACAAAGAGCTATTGTCAATCTGACTGTATTTAGCTTTCTGATCGTGAATCTTCACCAGCTAGTTGTCAAACTACAACGCTGTCCAGGACAAATTCAGGCTTGGGATAAACAGCACGAAAGCCAGTCATCCTCTGTCAGCCAGTAGCTGTTAGGGTGAATCCTTTAGACCGGGCTCTGAGAACATCAGGACAGAGACTTTCAATTGCGCTCTGAAGTAACTGGGGCGCCAGTGCCAAAAGCAGGCACAGGATAATATGTTGCTTAGCGTTTCTACCAACCAGCTGGAGCTTCCGCAGGGTTGGTGGCTTTCTTCAGCCCTAAATTCAGTCCCCACCCATCAAACACCTCCGCAATTTACATGCATGAACCGCTGGCTGCATGGAGGCCATGGGCAATGCAATCGAGCCTGGAAGGCACCAACGCTGCCACCACGGGCCCCGGTGACAGCTGGAGGGGGGCGTGTTAGCCGCCTCTGGAAGCGGGTGTTGTGAAAACCGCGGCTCCGGGCGCACGGGGACGTGGAGGGCTAGCTTTGTCCGTTCCTGGGCACGGCGGTGCCCGGCCCTGGAGCCCGCCGCCGGGCCAGTCACCGCCCCCCGGGCGCAGCCGCGCCCTAAGCCGGCGGGGCGGGGCCGACAGCCGCCTCGCTGCACCCCGGCCCAGCAACGACTCCGAGCGCAGGGCCAACAGGGGTCGGGCTCGTGCAGCACAACAACAACACCCTGCGCGCGCGCGCGGCTCGGCGGGCAGCGTCACCAGCGCGCGGGTGGGTCGCGCGCGCAACCGGCAGAGGGTGATTGGCCGGCGGGCACGCGACCTCCGACCCCGCCCGCGCGACGCGACGTCCGCGCGCTCCCGTCCCTAACTGCGCTGGCGGCGGGGGGCTGGCCTGGGTCGGGGCCGAAGATGGCGGCGCTGAGGGTGGTGACGGGGGGCCGGGCTGCTGCCGCTCTGCTGAGAGCCGGGCCCGTGCGGCTGGCGGGCCCCGCCGCGGGCTATCACAAGAAGGTCGGTGAGGGGGCGCGGCGGGGGAGGGAATCCTGTGGGTTGTGAGGGGGGCGGGGGGGAATCCTGTGGGTTGTGAGGGGGGCGGGGGGGAATCCTGTGGGTTGTGAGGGGAGCTGGGGGGGGCTCCTGTGGGTTGTGAGGGGAGCTGGGGGGGGGGGGGGGGTCCCTGGGGGTTTGGGGGGGGGGGGGGGGGGGGCGGGGAGAAGGGGGTCTGGCCGTGTGGGGCAGGGGGGCTGATGAGCCCCCATGCACTGGCCGTGAGCCCATGTCCTTGAGCAGGGGGCCGCTGTGGGGGGCGCCTTGCCATGCCCTGAGCTTTGCCTGAGGCACGTTTTAAAGCAGGCAGGCGTTTGTGGGCGCTCTCCCGGCCAGGAGCTGCAGCCGGCGTAGTCACTGCTGAGCAAATTCCCTTCCAGGTGGTGGATCACTACGAGAACCCGAGGAACGTGGGCTCGCTCGATAAGCGTGCGAAGAACGTTGGCACTGGACTAGTGGGTGCTCCGGCCTGTGGAGATGTGATGAAACTGCAGGTGAGCTTTCGGATCCCTAACAATGCCCTGCTTATTTCTGGGGGGCTAAGAAAAGGCTACTTTTGTTGTTGTTTAATGACTTTATAAGTTCTATACAGTTAGTTTATTCACTGAGAAAAAACTTGAGCACAGTGAATATTATGAACGGACCACAATGGTTATGTTGACAATCATGAGGTGGTTGCAAGGAAGAACAGTGAGACGTGCACGTAACACTACAAAATGGAAAGCTACGGAATATGAACTTGTTAGTCTTAAATGAGAACCACCGGAGCATGGTCTGTCAGAATTCTGATCTAATGTGAGTGGTGTTTGATGCTAGAGAAAGTTTTCTATCTCATTTATGCATCAAATAGTACTTTTTGCATACTCACTTTCACTGTTTCCCCTGTATTGTCATTTTCCCCATTGTTGTTTTTGTGGGTTCTTCACACAACTTGAGGCAGAAGATTTTCCTTAAAAAAAAAAAAAACCTGGTAAAAACACAAAGAACCAGGATTGTTCAGGGGCAGGTGGTCAGACTTGCAGACTACTTCTAACACACCTTTTGGAACTAAGTAGTTTTCAAGTGGATTATGACCTCTGAAGACTATCAGTAACTGTAGGCTTAAACCATTAATAAAATGGCTTACAATTTAGTTCTAGAAATAGAAAGTGCTTTATACACCATTCCTCACCTTAGTCATAGGCCCTGTCCTGCTTCCATGAACACCAGTGGGAGGGGAATCTTGCCCCTGACTTCTGTCACTAGGCAGTTTAAACCTTTTATCCAATTGATTTCTCTTTAGTTATTTTAGTACAAGACTGTGATCTAAACCAAACTGATGTCATTGAAAATCTTGCAGATTGAAGTGGATAAAAATGGAAAAATTATTGATGCAAGATTCAAAACGTTTGGCTGTGGATCGGCAATTGCCTCAAGCTCACTGGCCACAGAGTGGATCAAAGGAAAAACGGTAAAACTCAGTTTGCACCTAGAACAGAGCA
This sequence comes from Mesoclemmys tuberculata, assembly GCA_007922155.1. NCBI lineage: Eukaryota > Metazoa > Chordata > Testudines > Chelidae > Mesoclemmys > Mesoclemmys tuberculata. The sequence goes on from ML675640.1 coordinate 13,198,498, forward strand.
GATGACAGGAGCTGGCAGTAGTCTCAGATGTTACTGTTAATGCTACACCATCCATTATCAGAGACCATGTGGAAAACAACTGTCTGAAAAGCATAGTATGGAGTTTCCATGTTACCTGATGTGAATTTTTTTCCAGAATGAGGGGGATTAAGAATCTTTTCCATCCCTATCAGCGGAATTTGACTCTTCTAGTTAACTAGTTTTAATTTCCGATTCTGGCAAGGGAGACCTTACCTGGGGAGCTTGAACACTTTTCAGAATGGTTATGGCTTATGTAGCAGAAAATGTTTTCTTCCACACAAACATCATAATTCTCCCAACAAATGAGAAGCTCTTGAATTTTTTTTTTTTTTTTTTTTGGTTTCTAGCTATCCTTTTCCTATCAGTCTAAAACATCAAGTTGTCAGTCTTATTCACATAGTACAGTACAGATATAAATGCACAAACTGCCATTACAGGTTCCTTGTAGGGTCACAGCCTATAACACTAGTGTATGCCTTGACTTCAGTCATCTGCCACTGTTCATTTGAAAACCTTTTCCTTAAATCTGGTATCTTGGGATGGATTGGGAATGGGAAAGATGTTGACAGGTGTGGTCATGTCAATTTGTTTATATACAATCCTTTAAAATACTTTATCATTATCACTGAACCCCCATCCTGAAAACTAATCGTCAAAATACCCCTTTCACAAATTTGTGGAGAATCATGCGGTCGGTGACAAGCAGCCATAATTGTATATTAACAGGTTTATAAATTTCAGGTTGACGAAGCCTTGAAGATCAGAAATACTGATATTGCTAAAGAATTGTGCCTTCCTCCAGTTAAACTACACTGTTCTAGTAAGTCACAAGTTAAATACGGATTTAAACACAAACTATTCTAAAAATTAAAACCTATATTTGACCTAGCCCAAAAACATGGGATAACTTACTGCAGCTTGATTCTAGAGGTTTTGTTCATTGGGATTTCTACGTATTTGCAGAGGACTTACATGGGTGTGTCAGGATGCACCTAGTGCAGTTGTTCTCAAACTGAGGATCATGAGCTGTCCAACTCCGAACGCAGAGCAGAAGTAAGGGTAGTGCTAAGTATGCTGTGAAAAGTGATATTGACAAAGTTTCTTTGTACACCTCCCCCCATATTAAACAGTAACTATTTAAAAAATAACTTTTTTGCTTATAACAATTTGACAAAAATGTGTTAATTTAAAAGCAGTAAGAAAAAGTAAATTCATTTTAAACAGGACTATAAATTTAGCATTTAAGTGTTAAATATAAAACCCATGTTTTTAATTTACAAAGGGGGATTGCATTTAGAGGCTTGCTTTGTGAAAAGGTCACCAATACAAAAAGTTTGAGAACAACTGACGTAATGTTACCTGTGTCTTGAATCTGCCATAAGTTTCTCCCATGTGAAGTGTCCAGTTCTACTGATCTGGTTTTAAAGGTGACCTGCAAAAGAAGCAAATCCAGGTCTGGCTGCTCTGGGATGTATAATGAAGGCCTGGAAGACTTTCTGCTTTTATTTTTACATTAGAAACCAGGTCTTTCTTTCATCTAGAAGAGTCTGTGGTGACTAGAGAACTAGTGAAGTGACAAAGAGCCAAAAATGAAAGCTGAGCATTTGATCAGAAGGAAAGTCTTGTCTGACCAGTTTTCCTTTCTCCAAAATATTAGTCATGGACATTTAAAGATTCAGTACCCCTTTCCCCTCAATGTAGGAGTGAGTTCAGAAACAAAGATCAGAGTTGACATTTCTGATGCTGATAAGGTAAAGCAGAAACCTCCACTTTAAAAAACAAAACAAACCCTCACTACTTAATGCCAAAGATGGCATAGGTCCTGTTTTTTAAACAACTCCTTTGTTGGCTCCCTTGAAAGGAACATAACACAGATTAAGAACATTGAATAAGTTAAATGTGCAGTTGGTTGGCAAATTGGGGAAGGGGTCTGTCTAAAATTTCAGTTAATTCCTGACAGAAAATTAAGAGCATCCTCTCAACTACAGAACAGTGCAGGCAGGAGCTGGGCAAGTGTTGCTGCAAAAGCACTCCTCATGTTCTCAGTTGTGACCTACAGGAATTCCTAGCCTTCTTTATTTCTGCCAGTGTACCTGCTGCATAGTCTGACGGTATACCTGATGAAAAAGCATCTTCTGGTTTTTGAGAAAGTGGAGCTCCAACGATTTCTCACTTTTGCTTTTCAGTGCTGGCTGAAGATGCAATCAAGGCTGCCCTTGCAGATTACAAGTTGAAACAGGATCCTAAGAAAGAAGAGCCTGAGAAGAAAGCAGTCAAAGCCTAAAATGTGTGTGAGACCGTAAAACTTGCTGTCTCATTCCACTTAAATTTACAGTGCAATTACTTTAGATGTTAGAGATGAGAACCAGTGCAGTACTAAATGAAGCTGTAAGATACGCACAATGTTTCACTGTTCCATGCATATTAAACCACCGTTGCAGTGCTCAAATTACTGGAACATTTTTTTGAGCTTATTCCAGCACAAACTATTGTCCTATTTTGATTTCATATTAAGTGTATGGGTGAGGGAGACAGTGACTGAGTTCTGAGTGTGCTAGGTGAGTTTTCAGCAGTGAAAATCCTCAGGTTTCAAATGTTGGAAGGGCTGAAAGTCATAGACTAAATGTATAGTTTTGCTTAAAGTTTTGTATAGAAAAGGGTTATATTGGAAAGTGATTTTTTTGCCTTGGTCTGAATGTTTGTGCAAGAAATTGCAGACCAGTTTTATTGCATATGCTGTGCATAATATATATTAAACAATCTATGGTAATTCCTGTTGGGTACAATTGTGTTGGAAGTCCAGTTCCCTCTTTGACTCTTAAATACTTGTGGTGGGACATTCATATCCATTCACCCTGCAGTCTGGCTCCCAGTTATTTCAAAATTTAGGAAATATCTGTTTAGAGGCCTCTTTAAAAACACGACCTCATTTCATCCTGTGTTCTTGCCCAACCAAAAATTGAAAGGGCATGCAATGGCCACTAGAGGGCAGTACGTTCATAAAGCTGTTACCAATAGGCAAGCACCATATACTGCTTTTTCCAGTTCAGGTACCACTTTCACCATAAGTGTATGTAGTCATTTAAACAAGGGGTACCAAATGTGAGGGAGGGGGAACTTTGAACACTAGGCCACATGTAAGTGGTAGGGTCTACCAAAAGTTTTGGGGGGGTTCTCATTAATTTGCATTCATATCTGAGTTTAAGGAAGACATTCATGTGTGGGATAAGGGCTGTTACTTCCAGACTATAGCATACTGTAATCTAAATGTAGGGAGTAAACAGAACTCTCCATATAGTTCTCATTTCCTATCATTATTAAGGCCTTTGAGAACTTTAAAGTCTAATTGAAATTGACATGTTTCAGAAAAAGGGACCTACAACTGACTTCAAGGAAACAATTCACTCTCTAGAACTTTCATAGCTTCTGACTTGAAACAAGTAGAAAGCTAACCACCCTGTCCCTTTTTGTAGGCATTACAGCTCAGGAGGGATTTGAAGAATGAGGTAGTTTTCTGGAGGTTTACAGGGAACTATTCCCAAACACAAGGCCCACATGGAAGAAAGCATGAAGGTGCTTGTTTCAAAAAAATGAACAAGTGGGCAGCCAAGGCAAGCATCATTGGCCAGTTAGAGGCAGGAGATAAAATTTTGATCATGAATAAGAGATACAAGGAGGGGAGGTTTTTAATAGAGCATGGTGAAGCAGTAGAGGGATTCATAGAGGCTTAGCAATGGGCTGGAAGAATCTTGTGCAGTGATCTTGTGAAGTGTATAATATAGCTCTAGAGTGTACAATCTCCACAAAATGAAGGTGGGAATGTCTGTCCTAAAATAAACTCCCTGGACAAGATGCACTTTTTTATATGCTTTTAACTTGCAATACACAGCACTGTTCATCCTGTAGGATACCATAGAGCTTAAGTAGTATAGTATAGGATACCATAGAGCTTTAGTAGTATAGCTGTTTCAGCACCTGCAATTCTTCATTTTGAAAATGACATCTAATTATAGAATTCCTGCTCATTGGTATTACAGACCTCAGCTACCTCTTGTATTGTTTAAAATCCTAACCTTTGGAAACTCATTACATATTTAAAAAACCCTACATTAAGGATGCAAAGGCCACCAATTAAAAATTAGGAAATTCCAGAGTTAAGGTTACCTATGGAATCTTAATTCATTCACCATATGCATTACAGTCTTAATTACATGATCACTCAGGTCCCAGACAACTTACATTGGCAATCCAAACTTAGTGGATACTTTGACCTTAATCTTGGCGCCTCTGTTCCCCATCTGTAAAATGGACAATGCCCCCTTTTACAAGAGTGTGAAAATACATTTATTTGCAAAGCATTCACATACTATAGTGATGAGGCGGTAGGAAAACTCATGAGAAAATTAATTCTTCAGAAAAGAGTGCAGATACTGAGCAGGAGAAAGAGCACAAAGCCACACCCTGAACAACAGAACATTAAATAGATGTTCATTAAGTGAGCACCATCCATCACAAGCACTGAATGAGGTAGGGGTCTTGTGGGGGAAAAAAGTACAAGAGCATTAAACATCAATGTATCTGCACTGGGAGGCTGAATTCAGCTGGTGCAGGCTCTGCAGCAGTCCACCTGGCAGCAAGCTTGGGAACTGAAACTCTCAGGCTTCCCACAGGTTGCTGGTTAGCTTGGGTTCGCCCAGCTGATGGGGCAGTGGGCAGACCAGCTGCCTCCCTCTCCGGGCTGACAGTGAGGGGGCCAGGAAGCTAGCAAGCTGGCTTTGGGCTCTCAGGTTCCCTGACTGACCAGCCCACTGAGCAGGGTTGGTCACATGGCTCCTGGAATTTTTCCAGAAAAGCCCTTTGGATTCTTTTATTTTGTTTCCTTCCTTCCTTCAGAAAACGTTGCTTCTGACTTTTCATTCTGATTTTTAAAATGCAAATTTTTTCACAGGAAGGAAATTCTGGTTCCCTCCCAACCTAAAGAGGCAAATTAAAAACACATTTTATTAATAAATCCTTGTTTGGTGGGGCCTTGTCTCATGTGTTTTGAGTCTTGGAGGCTGGCATTACTCCAGCTGCTTTGTAAGCCTGTTTTAGGGCAGGAACAACATGTTTGCCTATAGGCAGCATTAAATCAAGGAAGAAAGCAGGCTTTCCTATCAAATTGTACACATCCCCTCCTTTCGGTATCCTATAGCCAATGCACAGGGCACGAAGGGAGTAGGGGAATGGGCTACTACAACAAACACGTTCCTTTTCCAGTCTTATGCAGAAAGAGGGTGCTGACCCATTACTCCTGCAGGCACTGGGGCTGTTCCTGGGGGGGAAACAGGAGAAAAAGCCTGTTAGGGGAAGGATCCTGGAAGGCAAGAACCATCAAACCTAGCCCAGCTCCAGTAGGCTGGGATTGACTACGTCAGAGCCTGCACCACCGGTCCTGCCCACGCTGACAGGAGGGCACGTGCATGATTTGAGCGTGGGCTCCAAACCAAGCCCACCTGTTTCCCCGACACGATTCTCGAAGGGACCTGCCCCACCGCCTCCCTGTGCATGATGTCAAAGAGGCGCAGCTAATGAGGGAACGGGAAGGGTGTGGCCTGCCTCTCCTGGCTATCGGTGGTGCTGCAACAATTTTCACAGTGGGGGTGCTGAGGGTGGAAGCCATGTATTTGGGTTGCTATTCCTACTTCAAAGCAGAGGGTACACCACCACCCCCAGCACCTCTAGTTCCAGCACCCGTGCCGCCTAGCCCCCTGGCTGGGCTGCGTTATGCCTGGGGTCCCTCCCACCCAGATACACAATCTGTTACACATCCGCGGGGCACGGCCAGTGCCTGGCCGCAGGCCGTCCTCCCAGGGCCTGAGCCTTTCGGGGGGCAGGGACCTCCCGTGTCCCTCAAGCTGCAAACTCACCCCACAGCCTAGCCTCCCGGCCTCCCCCCTCTGGCTTCCGCTTGGGAAACGTGTTTGCAGCAGGTGGCTGGAAAAAGCTGTCCTCAGTGGAGTACGGTAGCAAACGCTGCCCCAGGGCCCCCACACGGGAGAGGGGAAAGGGTACACTTTACTAGGGCCCGGTGGGCCTGGCCCAGGCTGCAACCCCCATTACCATGAGGAAAAAAACGTTTTCACGGCTCATGAGCTTATTACACCTCTTGTTAGGGGGCAACAACCGCTCTGTTGAGGTGCCCGACTTCCGGCTGTACATAGGATCCAGCCCGAGGGACGACTCCATCTTGGCTCTGGACTCCATTTTGGAACGGGCCTCCGGCAGGCGGGCGGCCGCCACTTGGCAGGCTGCCAGCAGGCAAAGTCCGCCCGGCGACAGCGAACGGCCTCGGAATCGGTGCCATGTGCAAAGCCCGAGCAAGGCGGGAAAATCCCCGCGGCGGCTTGGCTGAGACCAGCCCCCGGGGACGCCATGAGGGGCCGCGAGCGCCAGGGCGAGGGGCTGCGCCTCCGAGCGGCCGCCTGGCGCGGGGCCGGTGCCCTTGCGCAGCTACGGCGCGAGGCGGAGAAGGGGACGGAACAGACTTACCCAGAGGGAGCCGGTTCCAGCGAAGGGGGTCGCGCCCAGCACTCCCTGGGAGGGAGAGAAGAGAAACCGTAAATACCTTTGCAGGTCGCGGGGAGCCGAGGGGTGGCGTGCTACGGCGCTGGGCCTGGGGTTCGCTCCCCCGGCCCGTCTGGCGCCCGTATGTGTTCAAGTAGCCTGGGACCTGGGTGCGGAGCGCGTTGCTGACACCTCCCAAAATAAAGGTGGTTGTTGCCGGGATCCGTCTCAGGGAGGGACCCGGTTTCAGGCCAAACGGACCAGGGAACATTTTTGACTAGCAGTATGGGATGAGGGATGGTGAGGTGTGTGTGGGGAAGGGGGCCCGTGTTACAAGTTTGTAGCGGGCCTGAAAAAATTATGCTTGGGCCCTGGGCTTCCCCCCTACCCCAAGTCCTTCTGCTGAGTCATTTTTCCCGACCTCCCTAGAAAATAAGCACGTGGGAATCACCGTCTGCGTTGCCCACTCTCCCCGTTTTAAGTGGGAAGGTCTCCGAAGAGCCACAGGCCCCGGCGGGTGCCCTAAGCCTGCCGTGGATTCAATTAGGATTCAAGCTGCTACCACACCCGATGTGCCCTCACGCCCACTGCCAAATGTCTGGGTTAGAATTTTGCCATCTGTCTCAGCGGGAAAAGGCGCAGGCCCTCGCTGAAGATCAGTGCTGTGTGAATTGCAGGATACAACGGCACTAGCAGGAGTATTACAGTGAAACTCAGCAATGTCCCAATGCATTTAGCAAAGCCCTTCAGTTTCAAGACAGTGGAAACAGCCACAAATATGGAGCAAAGAATGTTACTCCGTATCCCCAGAGCACAGAAATCTTACCCAAAAAGCTCAGCGCTGCTCCATCGCCTTTTGCCAGACCTTGCTTCTATGCTGTGTCCATTAGCAAACGTGTCATCTTTCACTTCCGCTCTGTGTAATCCAAGCTGGGAGCTGAGATATGGAACCAAACTACATTATGTCCTGCCAGATTTCCTCATGGTAACTGGTTAATGCAAAAAAAGAGGCACTTTATGTGCTAAGAGCTGCCAGGTTTTTTTTTTTTTTTTTTTTTTTGCTGCAGTTTATCTGGCCCCCACTGACATGTCGTCAGCCTTTGATAATTTCTACAGGATCAAACATTGTGCATTAGAAGTTGGCACAATCTTTTCCTTCCCTCACTCTCCAGCATTGCCTTGTAACATTTGATTCCAGGGTGTGTTTTATACTGTTAGGGGTTCAAATTGCTTAAAGTCATCTTTTCCCTCTCTGGTCTAAGGCTGTTCTTAAAGGCACAGCCCAATCCCAGTTCTTAACTTTGAGGTTTTGGGTCCCCATGCATTCGGGGGGGGGGGGTCACAGCCCAAATATCCCCCTGCCAAAAAAAAACTAGCTAGGGGCCCATAGCACCCAAGACGTGCACACCTAACACTCCCTCCATCCTAACACCCAGCATTCTGCCTGCCTCACTCAGAAGCCAGCACCCACCTGCCCATCACATGTTTAAAAACAAGCAGATGCAAAGGATTGCAGGCTCTGGGTGCAGATTGTTGTGGGATATGCTCACAAAGAATTGTGGGCCTGGGGCAATCATGTCACTAAACAGAGACCGGTCATAAGATGACTGGTGGAGAAGAGTTTGAGAAGTCCCCTATTAGAGGAGACTCTATTTTAAATTAAATAATAACAGCAGTGCAATGAGTGGAGAAAGGCCTATGGCAGAACGGAGGTTTGAAAGGGGGGGGGAACGACTCTGATTTGCAGCAAAAGCCTTGAAATAAAACCAACTGTAAAGAGGCAAGGAAAGTAGGTCAGTGGATGGTGCTTGTGGATGTGGCCTTGGTCTGTTTATTTTGGCATGACACAAAGGAGGGGCACTAAGAACATTTTGACTATTCACCATGTAATTGTGTGGTAGCTGTTTATTAAAGCGAACACAATTTGCTCCAAACAAGCGCTATTTAAACACAGGTGTGAGAGGCGGTGGAGGGGGGGGGGGTTTAAAACCAAGAGAATCCTTTGATACCCCCCTTCAAAAAGTCACATCACTGCAGCTTCCCCCCCACATTCCCTCCCACTCCTAGCACTGGTCTGACAAGAGAAGCGTTGCGTTTTGCAACCATTGCTTAAAACTCCAGCTTCTAGTTTATCCAAACCAGTGAAGCCTGTGGGAGGGGAAGGGGGCAGGAGGGAGCTACATCTTTGCAGCAATAAAAGGACTTTGCAAAAACGCTCCCTTACTTATAATACCGTAACTGGATCTTGAATATCACTGTGCTCTGCTTGGCTTTTCCAGTTGACAAAGAATGCAGCTCCTGTCCACCTACCCACAGGTGTGCGTTGGATGCAGCAGAAGCCAAGAACTGCTGGCTCAGGTGTGGTTTAGGCTCTTGTTTCTGCCCCCATTAGTCCTCATCATCGGGAAAAGGGCTTGAGCAGCTCCTTTGATTTATCTGCATTGATTATTGTCCACAGCTGAAGCCCATAGTGTTAGAGGTGGAAAAGGCTGATTACATCCCATCTAATCCACCTCCTGGGGTGAGGGTTCCGGATGGTCCCTATGTGCCAGGGGTCTGTGCAGTCTAGTTTAGCTATACTAAGGTCTTCCCATCTTCTTCACTTAAGAGGTGATTCCACAGTCCAGTAGAGCTTACCTCCAGGGATCTTATCTTGCGCTTGCCAGGCAAGGTTTTAGTAATTTCATCCCACTACTCCTAGCTGTACAACCCTCAATAATTCCCCTTTCCTAGCCTTCCTCTGGGCTTTGCACCATATTCCAGATGACAAGGTACTCCAAGACACTCCAAACTTTGTACACTTTGAGGCAAAGGACAGATCCAGATACTCCTGCAAGCCATTGGGAGGGGAGGATATTGGGCATTTGGCTCCAGCTCTTGACATTTGCAGGGTTTTGACATCTGCTGGTGAAGTGTTTGGCAGTGGGATGGAGGCTGAGACCCGGAGCCTCTCACCTATGGAGGTTAGGAGCCTCAATGCCTCTGAGGATCTGGGTCTGAACCCCTAAGGTCCAGGCCTGCAATGCTCCCCTGCACCCTTAGCTCATTGTAGAATTGGGCCCCAGTTCATCATCCCAGCTGTGGGTGCAGCAGAATTGCAGTGGAGGAGGCTATAGATGTGGGCTGAGCGGGGACCCTGACCACGGGGGTCCCCAAAGAACACCATGCACATGCCAAGGGCCAACATCTGCTCTCAGTTATACTGGGGTGAAGTCCCTGTAATGCCAGTGGGCTGATGGGGGCAGTCCACAGGTGAAACCGAGCACAGAATACTGCCCAAAACCTGGAGAGTAGAAAAAGGGATTATTTGATGGCACCATTTATCTCAGCTGTGCTGGCTTCCCCTTTAATTCAACAACTGCTACAGCCACACTGGGACTGAAACGAAGTGCATAGAGAGGCAGAAATCCATTTGAAAAGCTCTTTCCCTGGAAAGAGTCCCTTCTTGCTACAATGACTAATTGCCATTCACAGACGCTTGGGGTGTACATGTGCCCTTTGCCCTCCAGCATTACTAGCCTGCAGAAACCCAAGCGGGTCAGGCTAAAAGGAGAGGAAATCAGTCCTAAGGCCTCTCAGCTGTTCCCACGCAGCTCTTTCCTATTGCCAGAGCTATGCTGGCTATTTCCTGTCTTAATCCCAGGGGTGAAATACATTTAAGGCGGCTTTTTCCAGACACGGCACTGAGACGTTCTGAGGTTTAAGCAGAAGTCGCCACCAAAATCATTTGCTTCTATTTAGGACGTCGAGGCGAGCCGGACAGCTAAAGAATCACAAGGGATGGATGGGTGGGTTGACGGTTGCTGGGCAGATTGCAGAGAGGAACTCATGTATATCAATCAGTGCCACTGTAGAGATATTGAGCATAAAACCCACACCAACACCAGGGCCCTTTTCAGAAAAAAACCACTTATTTTTGGACTGTCTGGTATCTGGAGACGTACCCGAGGCTTCAGGTTATCATGAAACTCTCCCCTACATGTACATTACGGTTGGTCCTGTGCATTGGGAGATTTGTACTTTCTTCTGCCTTAACTCTGGGCATTTCCAAACTTTTGAGTGTTTTGCTGTTGCAACCTTCAAAATGGGCTTTTAACATAGTTTGTGTGTATAACAATTAAGTCATGACTAAATTTCTAAATGCAAACTCTCCATGTGACATGAAGCAGTCTAGCAGCTGACAGCAGATGCAACCAATGATTGGAGGAGCTGAAGCTGGTAATTTAATTCCATCTTTTGCCAGCCCTTCGTAGGAAGTGGTTGTGGACTCCTAATAATGAGGGATTAATTGAACACAAGTACCTCATTAGTTCTGAACGCTGTCCAGCTCTTGGGTTGTGGCACTGATTGATGGGACTAGGTATACACCTACCTATTAGATGCCAAAACCTGGTATGTATCGTAGTCTCGGAATTATCTGCTTGTCAGTTAGTGGGGAGTTAGGAGTGCAAAGTGTGGACTGGCAAAATTAATGTGAATGATTGTGAAGTGAATCAGACCAGGAGTCTTAGAAGGAAGAGGTTGTTTCCCACAGACACAGGAATGCTTGTGCATTAGAAATTACAAGGCTGACTTCAGCAGTTTTGTAGGCGTGCTCCATCGCCCAGCCTTCTGCTATCAAAGAGAACACACGTGCCTTTCATTTCAGATTACTCTTCAGATAATGTTTGTGAGTGATGAGGGTGTATTGTTGGGCATCCCTTTTTGTGCCTGATTGGAAGTTAACCTTCCCTTCATCTAATATTCCGTTTTAGTCCTCCATGTGAAGCATTCCATAGCACTGTGCAGTTCTGTATGAACAAGGGCTTCACGTGTGATGCCCTGTGATGCAGGGCCTGTCTCTTAAGGTGTGTACACATAGCACCTAGTACAATAGGAGCCTTGATCTTGGTTGGGGTTGTGACACTGGTAAACCAAGTTCCAGTTCTGGCCAAGGCCATATGCATTAGAAAAGAACTGGACAAACTCATAGCTGGAAACCAAACCAACTCACCTGTACGTTAATCTTTTAAGACTGTATTTCACATTTAGATCCTATGTGTTGTGTATTTTGCGTCTTGCCTAATTGCCTAGGTTGCCATAGCAACAGAGCTTAGCTCGTTGCCATAGCAATAGAGTTAGACTATTAAGGGATAGCTCAGCCAGTCCTGGCTGTTTTTAGTGTTAGTTCAATAAAGATGCTCCTTGTTTTGCATCTCTCTGGGATCCTGTGCTGATTTCTCTCTCTTTGAATACAAGCAATTAAAAGGAAGTCAGCATAACACCATGAAATGCTTGTACAATTACTGCATGCATTGATTTCATTTGTAATGTATGTGTTCCACACTATAAGGAAATAGGGCAGGTTTGATTTATAACTTTGAAAATGTTTGCTCTGAACTTGTTCACCCAGGCATGGGAATTGCCTTCCCTGCCCCCCCGCCCATCCCAGAAGACTATCAAAAATCAAGCGGGCCATTCGAAGAGAAAAGCTTTGTTAATTGCGCCATCCACCTATGGAGGCGGCGTTCTCCAATCGATTTGAATGCTGGAAGAGGGAAATAAAAATAGCTGACAAAGATTTTTCATCTCTATGTTGTTTTAATTCTCACAAAGCCAGAGATATTAAACTAAGGCAGAGATCCCCAAGGTTACCAGTGGAACTGCACTGAAAGACATTTTGAAATGACATTACCACATCTGTCATCTTTAGGAATCATAGATGGTAACTCATTTGTGTGTCTGTGTTTGCTTGCTTTAACCTGTAAATAACTCATTTCTTTTTCCTAGTTAATAAGCCTTTAGATAATTTATCACAGGATTGGCTACAGGCATTGTCTTTGATGTAACATCTAAGGTACCAATTGATCTAGGGTAAGTGACCGGGCTCCTGGGCCTGGAAGCAACCTGCATATTTAGTGATTTTTGGTACAAGTGACCATTTAGCATTAAGTCCAGCATGCCTGAGTGGCAGGATAGACTGGAGATCCTAAGGGGACCGTGGTGACTCCATGGTAAGATAGTTATAGTGATCCAGGAGTTCACATTAGTTACTGGCTTGGTAAAATCTATTTACAGAATGTACCACCAGTCTGGGGTGTCTGCCCTGTTTTAGAGAGTCTGCCCTGAGGTCGGCACTTATGGTAGTGAGCTGCTCCATACAGCATGATAGGGTCTTTTTAAGCAACACCATAAAACAAATATACAACAACAAAACTAACAAGCCACCCTCCTCGTTTTCTAGGCCACAGAAACACAAAACAAATCTGCATATAAAATGTCTTTATTTATAACTGGGTGGAGGGAAGAGGGGAAAAAAAAACAAGAAAATTCCTGTTTGCAATTTTATTTCAGGTTATTTTTTTAAGAAATCAGTGGAATGCTTGGCCTAAAAATTAAAAGCTAACATCTTACTAACTCTCTCTTCCCCCCTCCATTACCTACTATCTTTAGTCAAGTTTTTGTGGTTGTGTTTTTTCTTTTTAATGGAGACCCTGAGTAAAATATATTTCTTGTGAGTCATATTAATGTCTTTCTGGAACAGTTAATCAGTGGATATAAAGAAGCTTACTCTTTTTAATCTATAATTATTATTATACACTGCAACAAAATATGGAGGCCAAAGAAAACAATTGTAAAACTAACAGTCTACAAAGAGCTGCATATTCCCTCTTATAGTCCTTTGAAGACCAGGATGTTCGAAAAAAAGGTCACCGAAGGTCATAAATATCGGTAAAGCCTTTATGAGACCAGACGAAAAGTCTGAGATTATGTTTGAAAACAAGATTCTTCACACTAGATGGAATGTCATGGTCCAGCTGCCCATTATATGAAGCAGCGCCCCCACCCCCCTTTTCAGATTAGTCTAGGGGGGGCAAGGTCCCAAATTCCCATCTAGCATCATCGTTACACACAAAGAATTTATTTTCCACAAGAAGTCCTCCAACGACTAGTATAAAAATGAATTAGAAAAATAACATTTGCAAGAAAGCCGGCAAGATCTTATGTTACAGAGAACAAACAATTCCAAAAAATTGCCTGGAAATCCTTCAGGAACTATATGTTGACCCGAATGAAGGCCCCAGATTTCCCACCGGGTAGAGTTCAAATCCTTAGGTGCTCATGGTTTTTATTCAGGCAAAACCCCCATTGATTTCACTTAAATAAATGGATAAGGACCCTCAGGATTTGCACCATATAAATGACTGGTCATACATACATAATCAAAGGCCACTATTACAGACAAGCTTAAGCGACAAAATTTCATCCCGGATCTGTCAATCACCCTGAAACCCAGGTCATGGATTTTGGTCACGCCCATCTCTACCCACTAAGTATGTACTTACTGTAAGTGAGAGCTACTAAGCAATTACACAGTAACTGAACAGTCTGTTAATGTAAAACACAGTGTACTAATTCTAATATGTTTGGTGTTAGAAATGGGCAACGTGCCTGGTGTAATGATGGGGGGGGGTCTACCTTGCCCACTCCATAGGAAAATAGTCTATCAGTTGCCAAATCAGTAACATGGTCAGCAGATGAATGGCGATGGTTCATTTCCTTAGCATCGTTCAGGAACGAAGGCCCATCTTTCTCGTGTCCGAGTTCTTTTGCTAGACACCTGTGGCAGCAGCACTGGGAGCTGCTGGAACAGATGCGTCTGGTTTCTCCCCTTCCGTGGTTTGCACAATGGGAGCAGCATCCCCAGGGCATTCTGGGAGCTCTTCCGGTGACGTCTCTTTGGCTGGCACGTGCTGAACTTCCTTGGCCGAGGGGGGCTCTTCTCCTTTGGTGTCCGTTTCTGCTGGGCAGCTCGGAGCTGGCGTGTCGTTTGCTGGCTCAGCTTTCTCCTGGGGAGCCTCCTGTTCATTGGAAACGCCCTCAACTGTTTGTTTGTCGTCCTCCACTTCGGTTCCTTCCTCCTCCTCTTCTTCCAAGGGCTTATCCTCTATTTTGGTCCCATCTCCATTTGCCAGAGAGCCCTTAGCTGGGGATTTCAAGTTCTGGGCAGCAGCCAAAATGTCTGCTTGCAGCTGTTTGGATGAATCAACAGGCTCTTCAGGATGGGTGGCGGGAGCCTTTTCAGGAACTTCACTGAACGCCTTGGCACCCCCCAGCCTGTCATTCTGGTCTACGTACTTCTTCTTGGGAAAAGACGATGGGTAATAGGCAGACGCCTTGTGCTTCTGCCTGACAATGGCTGCTGCGCACACAATGAAGAGCAGCAGAAAAACCAGAGACCCTACTACAATAATTAACAGCATGTACTCTTTAAAGAAGTTCACGATCTCGTTGAAGATGTTGAATGTAGTCGAGGTGCCATTGATGGAGTTCACAGCGATTTCCCCGGAGGTGGGACTCACACCCAAATTCACGCTTGCAGAGGATGGGATCAAGGAAACAGCCGGACTGTCTCCACTCCCACTGTTATCATCCAGGGCATTTGTCTGTGTATGTGTTGATCGTGTGGTGTACAGAGGTGCCATCAGAACGAGGAGCACACAGATGGTAGCTGGAGAAGCCATTTCCCAGACAGGTGGTGCACAGGAATCTGCTGCGAAGAGAAAGAAAATGGGGACAAGTTAGTATCTGTCCTGGGCAAAGTTCTGATGCCTGGTCTGTGCCGTGTGGGAGTTGTGATGATGGAAAGGTGTCTGCCTCTGGGTAAAAGAATGAAGGGTGTGTCCTGGCAGGTGCCTTAACTTTTCATGTCCTTGATTTTGTGGTTTGTGTCCGGTACATTGCTTGTGTAGCAACCATCACTGCTTCTCAACACCAATTTTTGGTGTATTCATTTCCTAGGTTTGTTTTAATGCTTTTATTGGGGGTGGGTTGTTTGGGGGAAGGGCTCAGTGGATGTACTCAGAGTCCTTCTCCCTGCTAAGTTTTATGTAGTCAATTATGGTAGGGTTTTATTCTGGGGCGTGGGTCTTTAAGAGAGAGTGGCCACCACTAAAATAGTAGGGCTTGCCAGGAGAAATTTCAGCCATTGCCCAATTTCAGAGACTTTGTTACATATGTATTACAAGAAACCAAACAATAAAACTACACAAAATACTCCAAGGGCATAAAACCAACCCGGGGTGAAATTTCACCTAGATTGGCCTCCTGCTTTGGGAGAGAAATAGAAATTTATGCTCCACCATCAACCCATGTTAAAATGTAACCCAAACTATGGAATCGCTATCGGGCACCTTTTTAATAAATTATAGAGAGAGGGTGGGAAAAGGAGCCCTCCAGGATGTTATTTGCTTTAAACAGCAGCCACAGCTTCAGGAAACAGTCAGGAGAGAGAATCAAGAGGAAGAAGGTGCACTTTCTGGAGCCATCTTTCTTAGGTGGACTTTATCAACCCCGTGGCCCCTCCGGACCTGCCGATCCTGAGTGTAATTTTCACGATCTTGTCGAGAGCACAGAGCTACTGTTGACATTCCCAGTGGCCCCCCTAGGAGCTCACATCCCAGCACTGCAAGCTACGTCACATTATTATTCCTGTTGCATAGATGTGCTGTCCATAAGAAATCTTCGGTGACTGGAGGCAAACACCCCAGCAGACTAGTGGCAATGGGACCCCCTGTCCCTGGCCAGAACAGAGTTCAGATCTAAGCTGAGTCCCTTCTGCGAGTCACCTGAGGCCAGGCGCACGGGGGAGGCAGCACACCCAATGCAGAGGTGCAGGGAGCAGTGAGTGACTCCTGGCCAAAGCTTGTGTATCCTCAGTGAGAGCGAGACTTGGCCTGTCCCAGGACTTTCCATTGCATAGGCAGGGGAGCAAAGGGGAGGGGAACATGAGGACCACATCCTCCCTGGTCCATGTGTGGCAGCAGCGCCACACAAAGAGGCGCGGGCAGGAGTGCCCACGCCTCCCAAAGTGCCGACTCCACCCACTCAGAATCCTCAGCTCTGTTTTGTTCCTTTTTCCTCGCCTGGAGGCCAACTTGCAGGAGCGCAGCTCCGATCTGCACTTCCAAAAAGCGGGGGCTGGGCAGCAGCCCTTTTACCACCTTGTCTGGCACTTAGCCAGCTGATGTTACCCCCACCCTCTGTCTAGCAACAACCTTCAGCCAGCGGGAACGCATGCCTATCAGAAGAGGCAACCCTACCACCGAACCAAAGGCATCTTGCACTAGAGACAGCCACAGCATCCTTAACTCAGCCCCGTGCTGCCTAGGGCTTGCTAATCATGTGGACCTCTGAAAGGAGGCAGCCTCCCAGCCACCCAGCAGAGCAGTTGCACAGATTAAGCCATGGTTTGATGCAGGATCTCCAAACGCCGTATTGTCGAGGCTACAGACTCCTGTGGTTCCCACTGACGTGATTTTGCTTTTGTTGGTTTATTTCTCAAACCCACCTTTGACAAGGGAGGCACCTTTCTGACTGCAAGGGTGACACTGTGCAGCTCTCACAAGACACTGGGAAGCTAGGTGTGTTCTAGCCGCTATAAAGATATTTCTGGTGGGAATCAGACCTGGCAATAAATTACTTTAAGCCCCGGGGACCTGGGCACGTCTCACAACAGAAACTGTGATTGCAAAATGGAACATGCAATCACACCCCGAGAAACTGACAAATAATTCCCCACTCACTTACTTTATTTGCTCTGATCCCGTTGATCGCAGCTCTTTCCAGCCCTGCGCTGCAAACACCTTTACCAAGCGGAAGCTGGAGGGGGAAGCCAGGGGGCCAGGCTGTTTAAATAACAGTGTGTGAGGTGTGTTTGCAGCTGGAGGGACCCTACAGGTCTCTTGTCCCTGAAAGGATCAGGCCCCGGGAGAGCGGTCTGCAGCCAGGCACTGCGTGGGTTGTGTGCTGTGTGGATGGTGCGGCTGGATGGGAGGGGACCCAACACACACTTGTCCAGCCATGGTTTTAGCCAGGGGCCCCTTTAACTAAGACCTCGCCATTCAATGGCAGCAGGCCATGCCTGTCCAGGTACAGTCCCTCCTTGCTTGCAGGCCTTCTAAGGGTGTGCATGGACTTGCACCCTCGAGTGACCAGCCCAATAAGAAGACACTTCTCTTTTTGCTGGGTCTGCAATTCCTTGTGTACCCCTTCCCTCCCCACAACACACACACACACAGACCACTGCTGCTCCATCCTGCCTTCGGACTCTGTTCTTCAGGGGACAATTTTTAGCATCACCCCCCAAGAGTCACGACTTCTGACTTGCACAGTATTGTCAGTTCGCACCAATCATCCAATAACAGGGGCCACAAGCAAATCATAGAATCATAGAAGAGGAGGGTTGAAGGGACCTCAGGAGGTATCCAGTCCCACCCCCTGCTCAAAGCAGGACTAACCTCAGATAAATCATCATCCCAGCCAGGGCTTTGTCAAGCCGCAGCTTAAAAACCTCTAAAGATGGAGATTCCACCACCTTCCTCAGTAACCCATTAAAGTACCTCACCACTTGCCTAGTGAAAAACTTTTTCCTAATATCCAATCTAGACCTCCCCCACCTCAACTTGAGACCACTGTGCCTTGTTCTGTCATCTGCCACCACTGAGAACAGCCTAGCTCCATCCTCCCTGGAAACCCCCTTCAGGTAGTTAAAGGCTGCTATCAAATCCCCCCTCATGCCAGTGACTTACGGAGCGGCAGAGCTTTTGACTAATAACGTATTCACTAATAAACTCCAATACAAGAATTTTGCAATCTGTTCATCTAACACACTGGTTATAGGGATGCTGAGCCAGTAAGATCAGATCCATCTCTAAAGAAACATGTCTGATCTAGCCACTTAAGATACATTTTTTATAAATGTTATTTATTCAATAAATCCAAATGGCGTGAAAATTAGGGTTTAAAAAAAATTAATGTCGAAGACAGAATTGCATTTACTTACATAAATTTGCTGGCAAGACTTTTAAAGGGAGGAGGCCTACGTCACCATATTCAAAACAGCACAGTAGCTACCAAGTAGCCCCTTTTAAAAGTTTAATGGCATTGCTTTTGCCAGGTGTTTCCAAAATAACAAAAGCTGGTTGATTGTTTTAGGCCCAGAGTTACTTGCCAAGTTTCATTTCTTAAAAAAAAAAAAAAAAAACCCGAACTTTGATTTCATTTTTATGATGGCAAAGCAGCATCATAAAGTGCAAAATTCCATTTGTTTTACACTGATGCACTTTAAAAACAGATGAAAAACAGATGAACTGGGTTCCCCCCCCCCCAAGGTTAGTGTATTATAAATGTATTGCTAGGGTGGATGTACTGAGTGCCAAGATTCTGGCGCAAGCAAAATTAGTTTGGCTGATTAATAAATTCCTGAAAACTGAGGTTGACAATGGAAACTTTGACACAGACTTAACTACAGAAGGGTAAACATGCCGCTCCACCGATCCATTACACACTCTGTTTACTAATCGTTAGCTCCACGTGTGGAGCTATCACAGTGGCGTAAGAATCATCTTCCTCGTGCATCAGTAGAAATAGATTCATACAATAATTTAGCCTCACCCAAATATTATTGCTGTGAATAGTCCTAGAAGGGCAGCACTTGGGGAACATCCCTTGCAGAGGCTCAGCACAAATAAGCATCAGGGCAAGCTTCTGGTACACTGCCCCTCATCCCTAATCTAGAGGGACTACTACATCCATAGCTCATTCACATTCGCAAGGCCACAATTCAGGACTGCACGTGTCCTTGTGCTCACGTCCATACCTATTCAGGAGAGCACTTAAACATGTCCTGAACTTTAACACATGCTTAAGTCCCAGTGAATTCAATTGTATTGAGCTGAATAGACATGTTTCCTTGAACTGCAGCCAGTAGGAGCTAAAGTGAGAAACTCAATGACCAACACTTCAAATTAGCACCCACTGGGCAGCGAGAATGTCCCCGGACACCCCTACAATATTTTGGTTCCCACGACCCTCGCTATGAATAGCCTTTTAGACAGCCTAGGATGGCAGTTATGCAGCAACTCTGAAAAAAATCGCCAGCAGGACCACTTAAGTATATAATGTCTCTTGATCCAGTGGAGGACGAGAGGGCAATTTTTGCCAGCTGCCCATGAGAGCAGTGACTTCTGCTATCTTGAACCCGTGTGGCTTGAATAGAGGAGTCACAAGAAGACCTGGCTTGATCAGTGAATAAGGGCTACCGCTCCCACACACACGTGAGCCTTGTTTTACATCATTACTGATGAAGATGCACTTACGTTTTTCTATTTATCTAGAGGAAACGAGGTTGTGCCCAGCAGAAAAGGACATTACACGGGACATTTTGCACAAATGTACGGTTCCCTGGGGGGGTATACTGAAGTGATAACAAAGGCCCTTTTCCAGCGTCATTGCCGACTTGCTGCCCTGTAGAAGGTCCGCATTAGATCAGCAGAACTGGTGCCACAAGGACCATGTGGCAGGGTTTTTGATAATGGGGCAATTCAAATATGGCCCTGGCGGGCAGTCACCAGATACCATGGTATCTGCTGGAGCCTGTGTGAAGCAAGTTGCAGGTCTCAGTCCAGTTACCAGCGTTACAAGTGCAAACGGCCCCTTTCCTTGGTAGATCAGGGCAGGAGGCAAAAACCAACTTGTCTGCACTCCACATATCCTGGGGGAGATGCGAGCTCTCACTGGCTAATGGGGGGGCAGCAGGGAAGCTGTACTGGAGCAGCATTCGGTTCTCCCAGTCACCTGCTGCTGTAGAATGGGATAAGCCCCTTCATGCCAGAGGTGGGGGGTTTTGCTGCCCTGCCAGCAAACAGCCGTTGAGCTGCGTGGGACACGACCATGGGTCTAGCTGTCATCAGCCTTTTGCTCACTCCTGAATTGCCTGGGGCTCATTGCACCCTGCCAGCACTCCTGAGAGGATCCGGGATGGCAGGACCAGCGTCACATAGTCAACACTGCCATTTCAGGATCCACATTCGCAGCCCAAGAGGAAAGCCGCACCGTGAGCACAGTTATCCGCCCGCACTGCTATCCGCCCCCATTCTCTTTGCTGGGATGGACAACCTGGGATCGGTGTCATCTAGGCAGAGCTAGGCAAGCGGAGACTCCAGTCCACACCTGGGCCCTGCTGCTGTGTTGGCACAGCTGCTGAGCTCACATGATAACGCGGGCTGCGACCAGCCGTCCTCAAGGCTGAGACAGCCCCCTCGCACCGCCCATCGGCCCAGCCTCACCCAGATGTCACCACTGACCCTCGCCTAAAGGAGAAGCAATTCCAGGCCTGAGCTCACCTATGGTGATTTCTAGCTGGCTCAGCTCAGAGGCAGGCTGGCCTAGTGGTTAGGGTGCAGGCCTGCGGCTCAGGCGACCAGGGTTCCTTTCCCAACTCCACAGCAGATCTCCTGTGCCAAGTCGCTTCATCTCTCTCCACCTTGGTTCCCCCTCTGCAAAGTGGAGCTAGTGTCCTCCCTCAGGGGTGTTAAGAGGATAAAGCTCTGCCCGGGATGAGCAGTTGCACAGCCCCCTCCCCCACTGGAGCACATCCATGTTCCATCGAGGGGCAACAGCAGCCGTTCATGCCCCAGCAACCAACCCGCCGCGTACCACCCAGACCCAGCTGCATCCCACGTCCCTGCCCCCAGACTCAATGTCCGCTCTCCCTACTCAACATTTTTTTTTTAAAGAAAAAGCTGATTTTAAACAAAAGAAAAATATTTTGAAAAAATTAAAAGAAGAAAACCCAGAAGCTGGACTTTAAAACCACCCCCATCTACTCCCCCGCCCCCTGGAATCTGGGTTCCATCCAAACACAGAAGAAAGGACCAACATCTCTGCTCTCCCCCGCACTGCTAGTTCACATCTTTGCAAAGCTCTGCTGCAAGCAAGGGGGAAAGGAGCTGCTGCTGCTGTCACCCAGGTATGTCCCGGGATGAGCTCAAGCTGCAAACTTTTGCTCCAGAGCCAAACTTCTCCAAAGTGCCAGAGGAGCCAGGGTTTTGTTTTGAAGGACAGAATCTCCGTCAGCCAGCAAAGCGAGCAGCTGCTCACAAGGGTGTTAGGGTCCTTCTGACCTGTTTTTACTGGCCTTCTTTTATCAAATTTATTTATTTTGTGAACACTTGTTTTGTAACTTCCATCTGGTGGCCTTATCCCCCAGCCCCACCTTCTCCTGGACTGGGGAGCTGTGCGATCCTCAGATACATAGCAAAAAAAATGCATCAGCATAGACAAGCCAGAGAAAAGAGGCGGCTAACTCATCCATAATTAGTACAACACTTAGCCATCGTTCACACAGCATTATAAAGCACTGAGCAAAATGGAATTAAAGAACTTGATGGGGGCCCCCTTCAAAACACTGAAACCACACACGCCCTAAACTTGGGGGAACTTCAGATCCGAAGCTAAACTTTATGGCTTGCCCCATTTCCCTGTGATAAGGGATATTATACTCAGTGACGCACAGGCCAAAATCATGAGGTCGTTATTCAGGCAAAACTCCCCCAGACTTCAACAGGAAGCTGCTGCATCAGGGCCATATTCATCTCAGAGCCAGTTCTGCTGGAGAAGACCAGGAGCCCTCCATGGTTTCAATACCATTTAGATTGCATTTTAAGCTCCATTTGGAATGAAGTTTTCCTCTCAGCTTTGCTACCAGAGGCTCCCACTATGTTATTCAGTTCAGGGCTGGCCTCCCTTCCAAAAGGGCTCATTGGTATGGAAGCAAGAAGGATGGCACAACAGTTAGACCAGGGTTTTTCTGGCCCTCCGGGCTTCAACCAAATCCAGACGCTGTCTGGTACCCCTGCTCGGAAGGAAGCTGCAGCACCGGTTTCAGCCACGTCATGCAGAGAGAAAGCCCCGGCCTTTCAAATGACATCAGACTCTGTTGAACGCTTTGCAACATGCCGCTTGGGCAAAAATAGAGTAAGGGGAAGCTGTGAAACTTCACTCCCTTCGCCTGCTCCCCAAAACCTGTTTGCCCCCGAATTACTCCCCATTAGGTGAGCCAGGCCCCCAGCGGGCGTGCCCCTCAGCACACGCTGCCTGGGCCTCGTGCCATTGACTGCGAGATGCTGCGGAGACATGGAAGGCCGAGTGCCCACTCAGTCACACTGCCACATTGCACATCTGAAAGCCAGAGGGCACTGCCTCCCTCAACCCTCCTGTCCCGATCCCTGGCCTATTTCCCCGCAAACACCTGGCCAATGACACAATCTCTAGCCCCGAGTCCCTCCCCAAGTCCCATTGTAACCGCTTCCAATCCCCCCCCCCCCAAATCCCTCAAAATCCACAGCCCACTCTTCTCCCCCCAAATTGCTGCTTAACACCACGGTGGGGATTTTTCATTGTAAAGCAAAGGAAATAAATCTCACTCAATTCTCCTCTTTCTGGCAAACCCCTCTTCTCCCCCCCACCTTGGCCCCCACAGCCCACTGAGATCTACCCCCTTGATGCAAATGCATCCCTGGCCTCTCCACCCAGCCACCAACCCCCCGGACCTGGGCCAGCTCAACATGTTCATTGCAATGGCACTTCAAAACTTCAGGCAAAGATTCAGATCAGGTCTGGCTGCCTTTGTCTCTCCCAGGCCATATGCTACAAGCAAACTCCAAGATGAAATCTTTCCGTGCAAACTGAACTCTTCTTCCAAAGAGAACGCCGCCACCTGGCCTGTCTCGCCACGCACACTCAGTTTGGTTCACAAGTGATCGTAAAAGCCTACCACCAAAACCCGGGGAGGGGACACACCATATCTGTTGCAAAGAAAGACACACACTGTGCTGCAGGGAAAGCGGCAGAGAGGAGTCTGAAAAGGAAAAAGAGGGCTGCAATTTTGTTTGCAGATTAAATATGGTAAAGAAAAGGGAAGGATCTAAAATATTGAGGGGGGAGGAAGGACGGGGGTTGCATGTACTCACCAACTGTAGGTTAGCCAGAGGCCAGCGTCACCCAGCACCCTCCTGCCAGGGGAGCTATCTGCAGGGTTGGAATGAACGTAAAAGCAAAAGAGGAAAGTTTGCTTGTCCTGCACGCCTTGGTCCTTGCCCAGTTTCTTCTGTCTGCTTGGGACGGTGTCTATGATCTGAGCCCTGTCTGGAACCCTCCTCCTCCTCTGCAGCCTTGAGCTCACTGGCTG
Organism: Mesoclemmys tuberculata; assembly: GCA_007922155.1. Lineage (NCBI taxonomy): Eukaryota > Metazoa > Chordata > Testudines > Chelidae > Mesoclemmys > Mesoclemmys tuberculata. The sequence goes on from ML675640.1 coordinate 13,222,076, forward strand.
GGATTGCTGCCGACCAGCTTGTTTTCATTAAGGCTGGTTTCATGTGGGGACGGGGAGGAAGAGAAGAGGGGGCAGGGAGACCCTCAGTGTCTCCCCCGCCTGCTGGCAGCTCCCTCCAAGCTTAGGAAGCCCTAGGCTTTCACTCTCACATCTGCAAAGGGTGGGGGGGAAGGCCGGCAAAGGCAGAGAGCTTGTTCTTTATTGCAGATCTGTCAAAGGCACCCCCCACAACCAGACAAAAGCAATCTGGGAAAAGTTGGGTCTTTAATTCCTTCCAGCAAATCTCTCTCTTAGTTCCCCTTCATTAACCACCACCATATAACGGGACTCAAATGCCCTTTCAAAGCTCCACTATTGAACCACTATCGGAGCCGCTAAGGCTGATGATGGGGGCCAGGGAGGACTTTCTAACAAAGCTTTATTACTTACTATGATGGAAAGGGCTGGGCAGGAGGGATAAAACCCTGGCTTGGAGCGCCTGGCCATCCCTCCCAGCTGTTGTCCACGGGGGCTAATTGGCTCTGGCCATGCCACCAGCTGCAGAAGGCTATGGCTTCTCTTAAATACCCCCAGGAAAGCCAAGTGCATTAGGAGAGCTGCCCATGGCGCCTCCAGCTGCAAGGATTGCTTAGCAGCCAGAAATGTGCTGGAGATGGTCTCACATGATCCCTTGCAGCTGGACATTTTAGGGGTAGGACAGGGCTCCCAATACAGAGGGGAGGTTATCTTCAGCTGCGGCCAGATCCCATCAGCATGCAGGAGAGCTATGCGACAGCCACCACCCCTCCTCCCAGTCTGCCAGGGCACTTGTGCTCAGAGAAAGGAGGGCAGCGTGCCGCAGATGGGCACCTCCTCTGCTCTCATGTTCACCCGCTTGGCTCCCTTATGCACAAAGCAACTGATTTAAAAGTCAATCTGTCTACCCAGCCCCACCAAACATGTGGCCCTGTACAGTAGAAGCGCCTCTGGGACCGGTCACCTCTACAAGCCGACACTCTGCAATCAAGGAGCGGTCAGCTGCCCCCTGCTCCTTTTGATGCACCATAGCTCCATCCCTGGGGTACCCAGCAAGAGACCAATGCAGCCCTCAGCTGGGCAAAATCTGGGCCTCAGCAACTTCCAGCCGTTCGTATTTCTATAGTGTTACTGGGGAGCAGCAGTTTCTTTGCACCTCTCCACTCTTCCACCTTCCAGGGGACTCCTTCCACTCACCTACTCCTCTCCTGGGATGCTTTCATCCATCCCCCCCACCAGCCATTAGCTCTGCAAGCAGCTGCTCTGTTCTCCCCTCCCCGGGAAGGGCTCATCTGGAGGCCAGGATTCAGGCTGCAAACCAAATCGGGGCCTCCTTAGGAGAGGCTCAAGGCAGCTGGGGGGGGCAGAGCCTGACAGGTCCCAGGGCACCCTCAAACTCTTGTTGAAATCAGCAGATGTTTGCCAGCAGGAGGACCCTCAGGATTTGGCACATGGGAAGCTCCCATCAGCATCTGATCCTTTGCTCGTCAAACCACTGCTTCACTGAGATGGAACAGAGATCAAAGACCTGTCTTGAGAACCGAAGCTGGATTTGATCCAAAATCCCAGGAGCAAAAGGTCTAACCCACAGACTGCGTCCATCGGTCCATTTCTCCTGCTTTTCTGTTTTCAGACTTGCCCATCGCCTGCAAGAATTTAACATCAAGGCATGGACAGAGTTCAACCAAATGCATCTTGAGTTAGCTGGAGGATGTTGGACAGGCCACCTGGACCTGCTTTGCCTGCTCCCAGAGGAAACAGAGCTGTACAGGGCTGCCGACCGTCCATAAATTTATGGCCAGTCAGTAAAAAAAATGTACAATTTTAGCAGTCAGTCAATCCGTAAATAAATTAAAATGTCCGTAAAATTGGTTAGAAATCAAATGTATTGTATGTTGACATGGATTGTCGTCGTTTAGAATCACTTCTTGTATCATAAGACGACACTGATCGTGACTTTATCAATTTCCTGTTTTCTATTATTGTACATGCCCAAGGAACCTGATTGATCAATTAACTGCAGCTAAAACAATTACGTAACCCCAAATTCTTGTGTGCAGAATATTGCGAGCGAGTCCACACTTTTGTGACATTGGATGGTTTCTGGCATTTTAATGATGTCAGTAAAACCTTTACCATGTGAGTAAAATTAAAAAAAAAAAAAAAGCAACGTCAGATCTTCATGTCAGTAAAAACTAAAATGCAAGGTTGGCAACCACAGGGCAATCCTTCTCCAGAGCCAAGCTTGCGTTCAGAACTAGGGACGTGCATGGCATACACCGGAGAAATAAAGTGTTAAAACGTTACCTGTAGGCCTTAATCTGCAGCAGGGCCAGGGGAGGCAAAGGGGAGAGGTTTCCAGATTTCTTTTGTGAGCATTGCCAGAGAAGTCACTTCTAGCATCTGCAGCAGGACACTGTTTAACCGGCTTTGGGCCCTTGGTTTCTAACAGACCATTTCCCAAATGCTCGAGCCAGAAAGTGCCCTGCACTAAGAAGCATGCTTTTCTCTCCCCACATCAGCCAAATGCACTGAGCTGGTTGACAAAAGGTGGATGCAGAAAGGGCTGTGTGGGGAGCCTGATCCTCTTCCCACTGAAGTCAATGGCAAAACTGGTATGGATTAAGGCTCACATGATGCTCTCTCTTTTTATACGGACCAAGGGTATTTTCCCCACAGCCCAGATGTGTCATCCTCTTGAGCTAAACTCATTCAGGCTATTTCCTGCTCAGGGGCCAGTATTTGTTGCTGGGAGCTGTGGGCCAAAAATCCATTTTGTTTTGCCCCAAATGCATGCTGGTAATTGAACGCCTTAAACTGATGCACTTGCAAATTTTGGAGACGCAATTAAACCAGCCCTTTATTTATTAGGGATTGGAGTTTCCACACTCCTGCTCTTGAGTTTATCTGGGCAGATCGCCTACTAGTTTTTAACAAGCTCTTTTGTCGTATAGGCACATATAGGCCTTCAGGCGTAGGTCACTGAACATTGAAATTCACTAATAGAAAAGTCAAAATAGCAGTAAGGCCTGGGGCATATAAATACTGTGCATAACCCATGTTATTTAGTCCGAGCGACGTTACATCCATAATAGAAACGGCAATTATAGCATCAGGCGCACAAGTTACCCTGGTTGCCTTGGGCTTTGACGCTGGGTGACTATAGGTTCCTAATAATTCTACACCTTTTCCCACACAAAACAATAATACTACAATGAACCCTATAACTTTTTCTTTGTCCCATGCCTACAGGGGAGCTCATCAAATTGGTATTTTATTTCCAAGCTTTTTCCCAGTGATTTTGAAAGAACCCCCTAACAAGTTTGTGATAAAACACTTTCTTCGTGTCATTCCCCTTTTCCCACAGGAATGAAGCAAACATGCCTCCTTCAGGGGAGATAGGTTGTGAGAATATTGCACCACGGGACATTTATTGCACTGGTAGGATGATTTGGGATGGAAATATGAGCCCTGTAATCCCTGACCCTCCCTCCTGGAATTTTTGCAGCGCTATACTCGGGTCCCAGGGCAATTCAAAGGAAAGCCTTTGGGTTTCAGATTTCACTCATGTTGCCAAACTGAATCAAATTCATTTCTTTTAGAAATAATTAGTCAGTCTTGCGGGTTGTCCAATTATTGTGTCCTCCAGCATAATTCAGCCCAGCTGCGGGGAATGCTCTTCTATACATCAAATAACTGGGCCCAACCCATCCAGGAAAGCAGAGAAGGAAAAAGAAAGCTAGAAAAACATTAAGAAAGGATGGAAGAAGGAAGAGAGCTGGAAAGATTGGTCAATTTTTCTGAACTCATTCAGCAGCACATCAACGATTTCGAGGACCCGGCTTCCAAAAACATATCAATAGGAAGCCGCCGCTCTTGCACTTCTGGGATAAAAGGGGGAAATGGGTGGACGTAGCAGCCCTGTAGCAGTCAGCATGGTGCAGTGTCCATGTTGGACTGGGGCTAGGGTGCCAGAGATACTTGGCACCGTTGGAAACTGGTAACTGCAGCTGCAGTGTCCAGGCCGACCCGGCTGGGTGCCTCTGTGACAGCGCCCCCAGATGGCAACCCAAGAGACAGCCGCTAATTCTCCCTGGACCTGACAGGCTCCTTGCAGAGAGGTTATAATTCAGGCATTTGAGGTCCCTCACATCTGGTCCGTGATTAACCCGTTGAAATCAGTCCCTGCACAAGATCAGGTTGCGGGGTTTCGATCAGTCCGTACTGCAGAGTAGTCCAGATGGCAGAGATGCTCCAAGTGAGCGTGAGCTGTCAGTTTTTCATTAAAAAAAACCCAGGAACAGGAAACCTCAGCATTTAACTAGCCTGGAAAAGGGCCATCTCTGAAGGTGGTCCCTCTCCTTGCCTCTAGCTTGAGGATCTAAGTGCATGAAGCGGAGCCGGGTGCTAGAGCAACCCACATGAAACATCCTGCGGTGGAATCTTGATGACAGAGAACAGCAGCTCCCCTCCCAGCTCCAGTCTCAGTCCGATGAGTATTGCGCCCCTCGTGGGAAGGGAGGGAAGGCTGATCTTGTGGCTAAGACATAGGCTGAGAGTCAAACCACCTGGCTTCAAGTGCCAATTCTGTCACAAGCTCACCGTGAGACCTTGGAGGAGTCAGGGCATTGTTCTTGCCTCAGTTTCCCCATCTATAAAACCGGAACAGAACTAACTCCCTCTTTCCCAGGCGCATTATGAGCCTTGCTTCATATTTCTGAAGTGCTTGAGACCCCACAAAAGGCACTAGAGAAGTCCTTAACATTTGAGACGTGCCCTCCCAGTTCTGGTCTGCTGAGCCATTATCCTTTCTCTGTTCAAGCCCATCCTTAAAAGTGGCTCCCGCCACAGGTGAGTCGGTAATGACCAGTCTTCATAAAGAGCACGGCCACATCACAACATGCTGACTCACTGAATTCTCTTATTCTTGAAAGCCACGTTCCCCTCCTCCGGTCATTTTTTTTACCTTCACATGACCCTGGCTGTCAGTTTGCTGCCTCAGATCCTTTGGACACTTAGGATTAGGATAGTCTTCTGATTCCAACCAAGTCTGTTTCTATTTGCTTAGAAATAAACCATGGGTCCTTTTATGCCACGGGGGAGGAGTGGGGGGGTCATGGCTTGCACTGGACATGGCAGAGGCAAGGGAGCCCAACCGGATAGTCCTGGACCAGGCAACACTCCCACCCATGGGCCCATAATTTTGGTAAAGTCTGAACAGCAGAGCTTTTCAGAGCTGATTGTCATCACCATGGCTTCCTCCTGGGCTTTTTACTTAATTCTGTCCTCTTTGCTTGTTAATAACACGAAAACTTTCCCTAGGCATTAGATCTAGAATTAACCTAGGTTACAACTGAGAACTAACTGGTAACCCCAACCCGAAAGTGAACGGAACAAAAGGTGAAATTTGCAACATTTGTACTGCAGAAACGATGTGGGGTTCCAGGGGTTTGGATCAAATTCACCAGTGAAGTGGCCGGCTCAGTGTATTCAATGCGTTTAACAAACATTAACAAACCGCGGTTTAGGAAGGGCCGTCACCCACATTGCTAACTATAATAAACTGTCACTCCTCTGCATAAGGGGCGCTCTTAGGCAGGTCTCAGTCAGTAAGGGCAATGCTGTCTGTCTTTGGAACGCGGATCATCCTGTTCTGTTCCCTTGTAGTCTCCCAAGTTAAAAGCCGCCTTTGCCTGCTGCTCTGCTACCGAGAAGAGCCGAGCTTTAGATTTCAGAGGAACTTGTGCTGGCAGAGCTAAAATACTTCTTAAAAGACCCTGGTGTCCCTGTCGGTAAAGGTGAAGCGATCCCAGTGCAATTCTACAGCATTGGAAAGACTCCACTTTGACAAAGGTGCTTTCATAATCCAGCTACTCATATCCATGCATGGAATTTGGATCTGACACGGTTTACTAAGTGTATCACACTCACAAAGCACATCTCTCTGTCTCTTTCTCTTGGGACTTGCTGCATATTTTTCATTTCTGCACAACGATGGAGTTGGTGTTATATTGACAGGCATTGCAGCATGAATTTTAATTTGGCTTCTTCGCTTTCTTGGTTTTTCCGCTAACACAGAACAAGTGGAACAAGTGCTGGAAACCCATTCCTGCTTAGTGGAGTTACACACTCATCTGTGTGAAACTGCATTTGTTGCAAGTTAAGTTGCAATTTCCACTATTTGGCCCTGAGGGCAAAATCCTGAAGTACTTCTTCAGGCAAACGACAAAGGGTGTTAGGCTGAGAAAGGATTTTACCGTTTGCCCATTAAGTAGTAGATTATCCAATTCTTGTTGATCGTTCTGATGTGTACAATGTTTGGGATACAAAAAAAAAAAAGATACAGCTAGACCAGTGGAGCATATCAAAACTCAACTGCCATGAAGTGCGCAGTTCAGGCAATGAAGCACAAGATACTGTATATAATTTCAGCCACTAAAATGAAGTCCTCGGTTTATTAATGGAGCTACACACGCTTTGATGGTTGGGTTGCAAAACAGCTGTAAACTCACTGTCCACGATATGCTGCAGGATCATCAAACTGTGTGTCTGGAGCAGTTGAATATACAACTGAGCTGTCAAAACCTGGTAGAGCATATACAGCGCCTGGTACTAAAACATTTGAACTGGTAAAGGAGCCAGAGCACAGCTGAGAAGGGGCGCCACACTTGAACCATCCAGGTTTCAGCAAGGAACAAGCACTTGTCTCCGCTGAGCCAGTCTTGCTCCATCCATCATCTCTTCCCACAGAGAGACAGTCTCCTTGCCCCAAATCTACAGGTGCCTCTCCTGCTTCCCAGCCCATGAGGGCTTTTAGCTCACCTTGATGATCTGTCCCATGAGAATTTTCATGCTGAAATGTGGCTGTACCAGAAGAAGCCAAGCAAACATCACACCGGGCCTTGTGCCACTACAAGAAAGCCTCCTAGGGACCTATTCCATGAAGCATAACCATGGACACAGAACTATGAGAGAGGCTTGTTTATTTTCATTTTCCCTTCCCTCGGGATCCAGCCCTTTTACAATGGGAAGGGAACAGAGACATCAGATAAGCGAACTTCAGACACATGAGAAATGTTCCAACCCTCCCCCCGAAAAAGGAGAGAGAAAAGCAAGACCAGTTTATGTTTTGTTTTTTTGAATCTCTTGCCAGAAGAGAAGGAGCTGAATCTCAAACTCCCTAGCCTCGAGCCCAGGACCATTACAGGGTTTGGAATCAGCCTGGGAATCTGGATCTGAATTTTGCAGCTCGGGCCCATCTCAGGTTAGCACCAGAGGCCGAGGGATTGCACGAGGGCATGGAGACAAAGCAGGAGGAAGAGGTTTGGGCTGCTGCTGTGTTCAGTCTATAGTCAGGGATCCCAGCCTCTGGGCCCTTTCCCTACCACTAAACTCACTTCTCTCCAATCGTTTAATAAAGAGAAACTGTGCTGAATGCGACAGGGCCATTTCAGCCAGGGCAGCATGAGGAACAGAACATACACACTTAGCCAGCCTGCTCGCCTGCCATGCGGATGCCGTGTGCAAATCAGCCAAACCACACGCCCAAAGAACGCTGGGACACAGGGCCACAAAGCACCATGGCAGGAAATCTCTGGCCGCTCGTTCCTCCCCATCAGAGAGAGCTGTAAAAACTCCAAGGCTTTGACAGTCCCGCTTACACAGCTCTTTGGCGGGTCAGGCGCAGTTTCCCCACGGATTGAGTCAAATATGTTTTGTTGCAAGGTGTGTCCCAAATTACTCACACCCCCACCAGGTTTCTGACCCCCTGGCATGGAGTACATTGCCTAATGATAAAGGGAGCATCAGCTCCCCACTGATGGCCCTTAGCTCTGCCGTATGAGTCTGGCATTAGCCACACACATCATAGCTGCAGGGTAATTGCAAAGGGAAGGTCCTGAGTCCCATCTGCTTGCTGAATGTACATGCGTGGGCCTTGAAATGGTCCTGTTAGTTATTTCTAGTAGAGCCGCTCAAAAATATTTGTCATGTCACGTAAAAGTCGAAAAGCGGGACAATTGCATCAAACCGCCCCACCCTCCATGGCGGAGTGGGGACAAATGGACATTTTCTGCAGCTTGCTCACTCTGTCTTGGCCCTGAACCTTACCAGCGTTGCTCACCTTCGGTAGCTGAGCTCTGCTAGTGCACTCGGAAATGCGTTCGGTTTCTGCTGGCCCAGCCGCCAGGCATGGGTGAGGTCTCTGCCAGTCTGCACCACCCACAATGTGTGGTATGGAACATGCTCTAAAACAAACATCTCAGATGGAGAAGGATATCCCAACACCTAGCATTTCCGTAGCGCTTCTCATCAGCTGCTCTCAAAGCGCTGTACAGAGGCGATCAGTGTCGCTACCCTCACTTTACAGAGAGTCGGAAGAGATTTGCCCAAGGTCACCCAGAACGACGCTGGAGTTCCCGTGTAGGCCCAAAGCGTGCAGAAGAGGACGCTGTGATTGTGCGTGTTACATGAAGGTGCCTAGCAGAGCTAAACGAGTTCCTTTTTATCATCATCCGTTTGGTTCATTTACCCAGCTGGGACCTGTAAGTCATTTGCCCTCCTCCGATCTGCGTTTGAAAGCAGATCCCATCAGCAGCACACAGATAGGACCCTTGCCAGAATCAAACTGTCAGGCCCCATCTGCCATGTGTGACCGCTGGACACGGGGCCCACAGAAGCACTTCAGCCCAGACATTAAGATGCCATTTTAGCTTGCGGGATGGGGTGGCCCAGCTTTCTGACGCTGGGCAGGTCTCACTGCTCTACTCCTACTTTATAATTTAGTCCAGATGAAACATGGGGGTGCCTGCAGCTGCCTAGGCTCTGTGGGACTCTTTGAAATCCAGGCTCAGCTCTAACGTGCAATTTTACAAATTTCAGCCCCTCTCTGCCTGTAATTTGCTTTTCTTGGTGGAGGTTTGCTGGCTCTGCAAACTGCAGCGATTACTGAACCATGTGTGCCACCGGCGGAGTGTACAGCTGCCCTGTGCATTGTGTATGTGGGTATATACACACATATATGCACACGCACAGAGATAACTAATCCTTGTGCATCAACTGACCTCACTGTCATCTTTCCCTTCCCTTTCCATGATTAGCTGCCACTGCTCCCACTCACGTCAGCTCTTTAACTCCCACGATATATGTCCGATATAGGTTCTGATCCTGCAAGACCCTGAGATCCTTCAGTTCTAGCTCCTCGTAGGAAACTGCCCTCACGTTATAAGGCGGGAGAGAGCTCTGTGTTTGCAAAGCGCCAGGCCTCTCTCTGGCACTATCAAAATAACAAACTAAGCCTTTAATAATCATCCAGTATCATTCTGTGTAGCCTCATGCAGCCTGGAGACGTTTGTGCGGAAGGAGTCTGCAACAGCCAGAGCCATTTTTCTCATCGCAATGTAACGCGATGCACAGAACCCACTGCGTTCTCCACCCGTGGGAACAGCCGAGCGTTTCAAAGGCCACGTGCACAATTCGCGACTGGCCTGGAGCTGACTTTTCTGTGGAAGCTGCAGGGTCAAAAAGCTTCTGGTTATTGACAAAACCCATAGCCCAGCCAATGCTAACAAATGCCCAGTGCAGACAGCGAGTGAGTCACTTGAAGCGACTGGCCCAGCGACGTTAGGCTTTCAGATTCTTCTGTTATGCTCTCTGGTCTGGCAACAGCACAGGATTAACTAACTACACCAAATAGGGGGGATGCCAGGCTTTGTATCTATTGCAAGTAATGCTGGACCAAAGACACCTTTTCCAACCATTCCTCCTTTTTTACTGTGTTTCTTGGACTCTGCTGCACTAAAAATACAGCCTCTCCATTCCAACGTGCATGGTCTGAAAGGACAGGCTAAACGGATGCTCAGATACTTATTGCTTGTCGGAGAAATCACACACAGAAAAATAGCAGAGCAAAAACCCAGGAAACCAACACCTGCTAGCAGAACGATGGCCCAGAAACATGGAGATAAGCACTAGGAGAAGTGCAGAGGCGAGAGATTCCTGTTCCAGGAACCATGGCTAGTGCGTATAACAGAGAAACGAGAGTCAGTCCTGCTGGCTTCTACATGTAATTTTGCAGTGGATATGTTGGGCTAGGTTCTCTCAGCACCTGGTGCCTCAGGAGCCCCATTTGTAGCAGGGGTATAATAGCTACCTACCTGCCTCCTACTGCAGCTGAGCGGCTGATGAGGAAGGATGGCCCAGTGGTTAGGTCTCTCACCAGGCCCCAAGAGACCTGGGTTCAATTCCTAGCCACTGACTTCCTGTGTGAACTTAGGCAAGTTCCTTAGTCTCTGGGCCTCAGTTCCCTAGCTGTAAAATGGGGATAAATCCATTTAAAGCGTGCGTGGGGTCCTGATGCGATGGTGATAGAGGCCCGATCAGTATCTTGCACCACTGATGGCGCACACCTATGAATCCCAGCGGGATGCAAGGTGCTAGAAATGTAAACTGTGATTAAGAATAGCTTTGCATTTCCCCATGCTTAGAAGTGGGGGGCCGCCACTATCCGTGTTCCTGCAAACAGTAACAAAGTGAAAGGGAGACAGTGTTGGGAGGATGGGATGGACTCAGGCTGCTTTGACCTTACAGAAAATTCAAGGGTTTTAATCTGGAAAAGTGTGTTTTCATTCGCCAAAGCCACCAATAAAGGGGCCAAAACAGAGGCTGGTGTCTATCCATGGCTCTCACAATGGACTATTCGTAGCATGTGATCTTTAATTATTTGACAGTAAAAAAGTAATTTGCAGGGCACAGAGAGATTCCTTTGCCGAGGTACAAAGAGGCCTTTATCTGACCTGGTGGAGCTGGGTATGTCCCATCAGCCAGTGACATTCTGCAGCCCCTGGTTTGGTTAGTAATTTCTCCAGGGAACAAACTGACCTGCTGGGGAGATAGTTATTGTATTAAAACAGGAATATCACTATGACACTAGCACCTTGAGGACTCAGCTGAGATCAGGACTCTTTTCTGCTAGGCACATCAACAGACCCTCCCCCAAGTGACAGCTGCCCGGATGGCTGCATTACTAAATGCCCACTACCAGCCTCGAATACTTACCCAAAATCTCAAGAAACCAAAGACGGGTCTAGCCAGCAGCTGTGAGACACTCCAGTGAAAGGCTCTGTAAAAATACCTACAATAGAATGGATGAAGATGGATGGAAGGGTGGCCCCGTAGTTAGGGTGCTAGCTTGGGGAACCCCAGGTTCAATTCCCTGCTCTGCCAAAGACACCCTGTGTGACCTTGGGCAAATCAGTGCTTCCTTTTTCCATCTGTACAATGGAAACAATAACCCTGCCCTACACCACCGTGGTGTTGTGAGGATGAATACATTGCAGATTGTGAGGTGCTACTATACTACAATGGTGGTGGCCAAAGACATACAATGTTACCCCTTCCGACCCGAACAGTTAGCCGGTTTTCAGGGTCTTGTGGTTAGTTTCTGCAAGGAGGAGAACTTGGTGATGGAATCAGGTATTTCTTTGACCGAATCCCGTTTATTTACAAAGAATTTACCTACGCCCTGTTTCCCTGAATGCAGTTGGAAGCAAAACAGCTGGAAACAGTTTGTTCATTCAGAGTCCCAAGCACTTTTTCAGCCAACCCTTAGAAGACAGTCTGTCCATCCTGCATTTACCGACAATGGGAATTTATTTTCAAAATGGTGACAATCCTTTTACAAATGAACAAATATTCTATAATTTTTTTTTTTTTTTTGCATCACAAGAAAAAACTACTTCAGCTGGCAAGAAAACCACATTCTTGTCTATCTTTGGGAAAAGGGCTTTCTTTAACACATGTTGTATTTCATGGGGTTAGGAAATTATAGTACATGCCTTTTAAACAAATTCTAAAACAAGAAACGTTAAGAGCCGTCTTCAGCAGGAGGAGTCCCTCTGATGTGTGTCTCAGCTGAGAACACTTTAATTATGGAAACGTGGCGGAATTATAATCCATAAATACACTCTGCAGCTCAGGGTGGATTCTAGTCACACAATATAATAACAACGAGCAGGCGCTCTCATTATGGAACCACAAACTTTTCATGTGGACAGAAAGGTCTAGGTGATGAAGAAAGGTTTACTATTTTTTTTTTAAAAAAAGATCATGTAAATTGAAGAGAGTTCTTGTAAAAGAACTGGGAAATTTGGTGAAGATGGAGGTGATAGTGGATGACCAAATGGTGCTGGGGTCTGGATGAGTTTTAGGATGGGACTCAGAGTTGCGTCCATATCACGGATAAAAAAGGTCCAGATTCATCAGCAACAAAAGACCCATGAGCTGTTCTTGAAAGATGCCTGCCCTGAATGGTAGAAATCTCTTGATCTGAAATTTCGGCTGCCTTGAGAACAGTTTCCATGAGATTTCAGCTGGCTCTGAATCAGAGCTGGAAAATAGCCCTTTCCTGGCAGAGATCTGACCCTGAACAGAACCATAGGGGCAGCTTTGGACCTGGGAGTTCATATTAGACCCTCTAACTCAAAGTGCAGGTATGAAGTGGTTTGATTTCCAGAGTCAGGTGCCATCTGCATTAGTTCTCCACGAAGCCAATATTCCAGGGCCCTCTGGACACGAAGGGTATGGGGACACTGGGTACCGAAATAACCACACAAATAGACCCCAGCTCTCAGAATCTCTGGAGTCAGATAGTTCTGCACTTGGGTTGCTTGTTCGTGCATTAATCAGGTCTGCAAATGACCTATTACAACCTCAGCTAATACAGCATCCATACAGTATTTTCCTCACTGCCTTCTCCAGGCCTGGGCTACGTGGTTCCAGCTATGAAGCGTCCACCATTTCCTTAAATCAGAGACATCAGAGCTGTCATCTGTATGGCACGGGGAATAAAACTCACAACCCACTGCCCCCAAATCACAAAATTCTGACACTCTAGTGGAGAAGGAGCTAGGCGGGTAGTCGCTTTCTAAGACTTCAGCGTCTGGAGGACAAGACTAGGACCTGTGGGTTACAGTGGACAAGAAGCTGGATATGATTTAACAGTGTGCCCTGTGCTAATGGCATACTGGCTGCATTAGTAGGAGCATTGCCAGCGGATCGAGGGAAGCGATTATTCCCCTCTATTCGGCATTGGTGAGGCAACATCTGGAATATTGTGTCCAGTTTTGGGCCCCCACTACAGGAAGGATGTGGACAAATTATAGACAGGCCAGTGGAGGGCAACAGAAATGATTAGGGGACTGGAGCACATGACTTATGAGTTGAGGCTGAGGGAACTAGGCTTGTTTAGTCTGCAGAAGAGAAGAGTGGGGGGGAATTTGATAGCAGGCGTCAACTACCTGAAGGGGGTTACAGGAAGGATGGAGCTAGGCTGTTCTCAGTGGTGGCAGATAACAGAACTAGGAGCAATGGGCTCAAGTTGCAGTGGGGGAGGTCTAGGTTTGATATTAAGAAAAACCGTTTCCCTAGGAGGGTGGTGAAGCACTGGAATGGGTTATCTAGGGAGGTGGTGGAATCTCCATCCTCAGAGGTTTTTAAGGCTCAGCTTGACAAAGCCCTGGCTGGGATGATTTAGTTGGTGTTTGTCCTGCTTTGATGATCTCCTGGGATCCTTTCCAACCCTAGTTTTCTATAGTTCTATGATTACAAAGTGATAAATGACTGATTTTCCATATTCTCTCTCAGTGGGAAAGATTTACATGCACAGACAAGCCTGACTCTTTGGGAAGGGCTCATTACCAAGAGAAGCTAGGGGCTTGTATCTTTCCAATAGGGCAGAGACGGCAGGATTCAGCCTGGGTACAGGTGCCAAGCTGCCCATTTTACTTGTGAAACAGGCTCCTAAATGTCTAAGAACCAGCTTGCCCCAGCTTTAAAATACACAGATGCATGAATAAGCAAATGATCTACCCCCCTTCCTCCTCCTCCTCCCCAGGGAGGAAGTCGCCACGACCAACATCTGGATCATCTCTGGTTTTCCTTTAATTTGCAAAGTCAGAGCATTGCACAAGGATGGATTCCTGCATGGAAAAATCAGAGTCTGCAGATTCCTACTGACCCAGGGCTTAAACTAACAAGCCGAAAGCCCTCATTTCCTGTGCCCACAGGCTAACCAGCTGCTGACTCATTTGTAAACATTTACATTCACCAGGATAAGGAAAGGGGAGAATGAGGTTTATTAGCCTCAGCTGGAAAATATTTGCAGCAGAGTATGAATGTAAACATTAAAATCTTTAAATGCAACATTCAAACCATCACTTCCGCGCAGGCAATTTGTTCTGATGCCTCTCTGCTGAAATCGGAGAACGTCTTACCCGAAGGTGAGTGGAAAACTTCTTATACAGCCTGCGAAATACAATGCTCTCAAAAAAATATATGAGTTTCCCCTCTTTTCTTTGGGCTGGATCTTTGATGGGAACCCAGCCCTCACCAAAATGAAAGGACCCTTAGCTCTGAAAGAAAAAAAAAAATCCAGCCTTAAGTTCACCCACAGCCCAGACACGTTAGACGTGGGTGTTCTATCAGATGTCTTATGCTGCTCTAAGAACCCATTGTGGTGTAGCATCATCGGTCTGCCTCCACGGCGTCTCAGTCATTGGCACTGCCAGGAAGGCCAAAGCAACTGAGTTAACAGCAATGGGATGAATGTTTTTTAATCCAGAGACAGACGTCTAAACTAGGGTTCAAATCTGGAAAATGACAACGTGAAACTAGCCTCTTTTAATCAACAGCCCTGCAGATCAGGTGCAAGTTACAGTCACAGCTGATGACTTCAATGAGAAATACATTGTTAACATTTTGTGCTCCCTGTGAGTGCTGCAGCAGCAGAGAGGGAGCTGGATTCTGTTCTGCCTGACGTGTCAGCTGCAACATTGCTAAGGTCCAGTTGCAGGATCCTGATGCAGTTGAGAGCTGGAGACAAGAGAATGATAAACATAGGCCTCAGTGCCATTTTTAGACACACATTCTCAGAAGAACGGCGCTGGGAGAAGAATTCATAGTAGTCCCAGAGGCCATGTGCCAAAGGAGACAGCCTTATGGGTCTGCTATGTGTCCTGCTGGGAAAAATTACCCTCTACTGTTATTTTACTTCCCCAACTGCTGTTTTGTCTCTGTTTTTAATCTCTGTGGTCTTGCCAGATGAAGAGGGTTAAAAAATAACGGCAATGAGCTTGCTAATGAATGTCTTTCCCTTGTGTATTTTATGGCTTCCTACGAGCCCCTAGGCCTCTGAGATAGAGCTTGGAAAGCAGACAGATTTATCTCTGTTGCAGTCAATGTTCTAAACGCTAGCTAAAACTTCATTGCATTTTTAAGAACTATTCACTAAAGTTAACGGGATTGGGCTTAAGTAAAAATAGCAACAGCTGGTTTAAGCTGTACTCGGGAATAAATCAATAAAAACACAGTAGGATTTGAACTCCCAAATTTAGCCTAAACGAATGCCCAAAATACATGGCAGGGCACAATTTCCCTCTCTCACCTCAAGGCAAATATTTGCCACTCTCTGCACACGTGGAGTTCCCTCTGCCAGGACTGGTACTGGAACCGAGAGAACTTGGGCAGGATAGCTCAAAAGACTTTACAATTTGTAGCCTGCCATGGGGCCAGTTAATAATGTCCACAAGCATCCTTGGAAATCCCATCACAATGAAATGATCCCGCACCCAGAACAGACGCTAGTGCTGAGCCCACTGGTGAGCGTGTGACACTAACAATTACCTAAAGGGTCAAATTCTTTAGCTTGCACGGGGAGGGGGGAACCCCTCTGCTGTCAAGGAGAGTTAGGCCTGAGTAAAGCCTGCAAAATTTGATTCCATAGATCAAAACCTGTTCCTCTGAAGCTACGGCTGCTACCGATCACCAGTCTGAGGACACCTGCGATAACATTGACCACAGCCACAGGGCGAGTTGCATTGCAGCTGACATAAGCCATTAGCAGCGCCCATCCTCCTCCCGAATAAACAACCAGACTGGCATCGCTTCTGTATTTACATGAAGATTCCTTATAGGGCTCTGAAGAGCAGTGTTTCCATCACAAACCCTTCTCTCTCAGCACTCACCCACATCCCTTTGAAGGCCATCGCAGCAATGGAAATTCACAATTTATTACAGTTTCGGGACCAGGCCTGCACTCCTTATTCAGGCAAAATTCCCCTTGGCTTCCATGGAAGCTGAAGCGAGAGAGTGTATCATCTTCAACAGAAATTTGGCCTGAATATGTCTAACAAACCACTGCAACATACATGCTGATGCTAAGGGCTGTAAATGGACCTTGAGATCCTTAGCGCCAGTCTTACACTAGCTCCAACAGAGCAGTTTTTCACAGCTGTCCAGGCACTTTGCATCATTGTCCCCATTTTACAGATGGGAAACTGAGGCACGGAACAGGACGTTGACTGGCTTGAGGTCACGCAGCAAGCCAATGGCAGAGACAGGAATAGAATTAGGGCCCATGATTCCCAGTTCAATGTCCTAGCCACTAAACGGCACTGCCTCCGAAAAGCACAAGCATCTCCCACCTGAGCTGAAGGAGTAACTCCTCACAGGGGCAAAGGGCACGCTGTCGTACTGGCTGATGGCACCACTAGAGGGAGACAAGGTCACATCTCTAAGCCAACGTATTATGCAAGGACCACAGTCCCCTAGACGTTAATTGGTGTATTAGTAAGACAAATAAGGACCAACCTTCATCAGCCTTTTCTTTTCCGATTTGCCTCTTCCTGGAATGCTGCTGGTGGCTGCTGATGGTGCTTCCCCCATAACACATCTGAACAACAGGGAAGATGCAGATTTAGCCGTTCTGTTAATCAGCTTGCATGAAGGCCAGCACGAGTCGACCGATCAGCACATCCTGCCTCCCTGGGATGAAGGCGGTGATCTCAGTGACCGCCAGGGCTAAGTTGTCATAAAGACCCTCTCCACTCCCCACCCCCGGACCAGTTTTCACTCTCAGCCCCTCGCCCCCAAGAACACAGACTGCACTCCTGCAAACCGCCTCGGGAAAGCAGCCACCCAGCTGCTCAGTTGGGGTGAGCAAATGCAGTGCCAAGATGAAGGGCCCACGCAGCAGGTGGCTGCTCTAAAAGTTTGGCCCACGCTGCACAGCCCAGTAATATTCCTAGCGCTCCTTCTTATTTTTACTGAGAGCTGCATCTGTGCCATAGACAGATGTCTCCATCGTTTACTGCATGCGTACTCACACACAGGACCATTTCAGCCACAAACATTAAATCAATTATCATCCCCCTGCGGCATTCTTTGCTGGGCCCCTCCCAGAAATAACATGTGGAATTACAAACTTGGATCACAAAATCCACTTCATTCCTGATGACAAGAGCTTCTTGCCTGGGAAGCCTTTGGGGTCAACAGACTTGGTGTAATTTTCCCAACATCTGGCTCCGGTATTCAAGAGCAAAACGTGGACCCTATTAATTAGCACTAAAAAGGAAACTTTAAAAAAAAAAACCCTATAAATGGAAACCCTAAATGGCTGAATTTAAAGGACCCTCAGGGTTAGACCTTCTGCCCAGGAATAGAATGGCTTGTTATGGATCAGCATGGCTACCAGTTATCTGTTAGATAATTGGGCACCACAGCTCATATCTAAGTTTGTCTCCTTAAATTCCTCTCTTGACTAAAGGTGCCTGGTGGCCAGTCCTGCTGCAGGAAGTTTTATCTACAGACTGAGAAGAGGGGGAGGATGGTTTTGTCTAGAATGTGGAGTCAGGATGCTCTGTGACCATGATCCGGCCACCTGTAAATGAGATGGGGAGATCTGACCACAACAAGAGCTGTGAGGCTGAATTACGTTTTCCAAAGCACGCAGCTTCTTAGATGCTACAAACATGCCATGGATGGGTCTGTGCATCTATAGTACAGCTATAATGCAAGCCATAGAGACACTGCCCATCCCAGGTCTCACGGCTCACCTCTGATCTGCAGGCATCAGCTACCAGAGGTGAAAGGAGACGATCTGCATGACCCATTTTTTCCTGGCTTCTCTACAGAGAATACCCTAAATGGGGATACAAGGGTGGTTTTAGACACAGTCCATTCCTCCGCCCTTCTCATAGGCTCACAAACAGCCCTGAAGTGGTACTGGCTAGCCTGGATTTGAACGGGAGACCAGGAAAGGAGTTCTGACAAATCATGGGGAATTCCTATTGATGGAGGAGCATGTGTGTGCTAGTTTGTGCTTTGAACTGCAATGGTCTAGGGAGTCTGAGGAATAATAAAGGAAGCCTTTATTACAGAATACAGCTACAACCACACATGCAAACAGGCTCCATACAGCTCGAGTTCCTCCTTGGTCTCCTTTGTTCACCATGTACCACACCCCATCTGAAGCTCTGTACAGAAAGCGGAGTCATTGAGTGGCTGAACAATATACCACAAGAAACATCATCATACAGGTGCCAACCTAGGCAAGCTTGCTCGCCCTGCACAAATCTGACACACGGCTGTTGTAACATTGCTTCATTCATAATTAAAGTGACCCAACTCCATTTTAGATTAATAGAATAATTAAAGGTGGCCTGACTCCATTTTGAATTAATAAGAATGTAGGCTCATTGGAGTGAAGTATAAAATGCTGGCTGCTTTGTGTCAACCCCCGGCCCGCCACGTATTGTAACAGAATCGCTGTGAAACTTACCAGCGCCGGGAGGAGCCGGCAGGTGCTAAGTACTGAAGTGAATGTAATCAGTATGTAGCTTTTGGTAACCCTGTTACAAAAGTTCATTAAGATAGTATCCATCTCTGTGAAACTTCGCTTGAATTGTATCTATTCATGTATCACAACAAAAACTCTGTGACTGGAAACTCAGTAAAACAGTATCCATTCATGTATTACAGCAAACGCCCTGTGAAACTTACAAGCCCCGAGAAAAACCTCAACAAGCGTTAAGTACTGAAGGGCAATACAATCAGGATGTAGCCTGTGGGTTTTGATAAACCTGTTACTTGAAACTCAGTAAATTTCAGTTAAATAGCACCCATTCATGTATTATAACAAAATCTCTGTGACTCGAAACCCAGTAAACTGCATTTGAATAGTGTTTAGATATGTATTGCAATGGGTGATTCTTTGACAGCAGCAAACAACAGCTGGACAATTAAGAAGAATAGAATCGGGTTTCTCTGTCAGTTTCGCTGTTTTGGGGTGCAGTCCCCAATTACCTCATCGCTCTTGGAAACTCATAATTGGCTAAGTGGGCATATTGCTGTGTGGAAGAAAAATATAAAAGGTGGTCACAAACAGGAAGTAAACTGGAGTTGTCCCGTATCTTCGTTGGAAGGGCACCAGAATAGCCCTACGTGCAGGCTTTGATCTACCTACCGTCTCTCCCCAGCTTGCCGCTCAAAACCTAAGTATAGAGCGTGTGGCTGCGAAACCTGAGTGTGGCATTGTATCCCACTCAGATGCAAACCCGGGAATTTCACTAGAAAAAACTGAAGTGCTGTTTTTACTGCTGGCAAACCTCACCATTGCAGTGTAAGTATAATAGCATAAGTTTAACCCTTTAGTATAAGCTAGCTTTGTAAGTATAATTGTATAATTGTAACTGTGATTGTGTTTTATATAGTTAAGTTGCTGTACCTTTTAAATTGTAATTGTTAGTGTATAGATTGTTGTTAGTAAAACAAAGTTGTATCCAAAGCAACCCTTGTCACTCCTTATTTGAGGGATCCATACAAATCGAACCTGACAGCAAGCTGGTTCTTGTTGTCACCTCAACGGCAACCTGCGTATCTGTCTGAGCCAGTCTCTTGGCATCGTCTGCGAGATGCAGCCAGCACGGGCCTAAGGCATGCATAAGCTCTACCAGGATGACAGTTGACAAAGGAAATGCTCTAAATAGACCCAGTGTGATTTATGCAGCCAGCAGCCATGTGGCAGACACCCAAAGCCCACTCTCACCTCATTAGCCTTACTGGGCAAATTCTTCCAATGTCCAGGCATCCATCTGCAGTTTCTCAACGATCAGAAGGCCCGACAGGCAGCCATGCTGGGATCGCAGGAAAGGTTCCACGAGCTCTACCGTTGTCTAGGGTGTGATGCACATTTCAATGGCTAAAGAAAAGGAAATCTTGTCTCCAAACTCCTCTTCCTAGACCCGCCTCTCCGAGCATCGGCCACAAGTGAAAGGAGTCTGACTGTCTTTCAGCCAATGGTCATTTCAGAGGCAGAGACCTGAAGTAACCACATCTAGAGCAGGGTAGGGGCATTGCCCCAGTCTCATTTTAACCACTTCCCCAAGGAGATTCCTCCACAGTCAAACCGATCTCACTGGCAGGGCATTTTTCTTGATCTCAATCTTCCATGTCCCCATCCATTATTGCAGCCCCAGGCTCCTGATTAAGCATCCTGGTGTCATCCTAAGTGACTCCTGTCCACCCACTGATTTCTGGATGCCTACAGGAGATGCCTAGGACCAATGGAGACTCGGGGGGAAGACTGGGCCACGCTTCCACAACACCATGGGGGAAGCTTACACGGTGCCTATCTGCAGTGATGGGGCAAACACTCATGCCTCATCTCGCGTCTGCTGAAAGCAGTGGGAGTTTGGCAGTCACCTTCAGTGGAAGCAGGCCTTAAAAAGCAGAAAACAAACCCCTCATTTAGGGCCTGATCCAAAGTCTCTTGAGCCCATGGTAGCCTTGTTACCCAAATAACAAATATCACAGGATCTTTTTAGGGGATAAGGCAACAAGCCGCATTTATTGTGAATATGGAAACTTGGTAACTAGTACCAAAGAAAAGAAAAGCATCCGCACTGTAACACCATCAACACTGTGCTTTAACTAAATAGCATCAATCAATACAACCACTATGGAAATAGTATTAACATTAGATCAATACTCCAATGACAGAGATTCTTGCTTAATAAAATATACTTTGCTGACACGTTTCAATTCTAACTTTCATTCACAGTCATACATACTGACAGGCACACAGACAGGGAGACAGACATACATCCACACACAGGAGTCCCACAGATGTTATAGTTACCAGCCTGTAGGTGCTCATGGTAGTCACTGGCCAGGTGACAGTAGCACGAGGGTGAGGAGCAAGGTTCTGCCGATGCGCATCGGTACTAGTACTAGTACGGTACTAGTGTGATGTTGTAGACCCGAACCTCCAGCCTTCATCTTTCTGTCCCATTTTATAGGGAGAGGACCCCATGTATCTCTATGGGTTTTGCACTGTCATGCTGCAACTGCATCTTTGGTGTGATCCTCAGTCACCCACATTGTTGCAAGCCTGATCAGAGTTTGTCCTTTGCAATGGGCTGGCTCCAACAGTTTCAGGGTGGGCTCCTCTTCGGCCAGTTGCTATTATCTTCACTCCTTTCTTCTTCCTTCAAACGTTTTTAGGTGAGGCTGGTGTTTTCTTGTCTGTTTTGATGCCCCTCACTCAGATCAATGGTTCAATCACTCCACTCAACTCAATTGCTCAGCCATTCACACTTCTATCACTCAATGCCAACTCCTAGCTGAAGAATTCACATTCACTTTGACAATATCTTTTACAATTAGATACAAACATTGCATTGCAGAGTGTGGCTTTTTGTATTTAAGACAGGATTTTTACAAATATATATAGATATAGATTAGAAGCAGGGAAAACTAACAGACTGGCCAGTGGACATAGCACAGACATTTACAAACAATCTCAAAATAATACCAAGTGCAGACGGACTTGATTTAATATTTAAAAGGGTAATGGATTAGGCTGGGGTGCCTCTTGGTGGGCGGGGGGGGGAGCAAGGTTCTGTTCATGGTCTACAGTCTCGACACTGATTTCATCGGGTTTCAGCTCAGACATTAGGGAGGCAGTGTTGCCTAGAGGAGAGAGCCGTGAACCAGGGCTCAGGAGACCTGAGCTCTGTTCCTGGCTCTGCCACTGGCTTGTTGGATGACCTTGGGCAAGTCACTTCACCACCCCGTGCCTCAGTTTCCCCATCAGCAAAATGGAGATAACATTGACCGCTCTTGTAAATCCCTTTGAGCCCTAGGGATGAAAAGCACTGTATCAGAGCTAAGGATTATTATTTAGGGACAGTCATTATTTTAAAATGATCGCTATTACTTTTTAAAAGTAGGCTGATGATAACAGCAGTGCCAAATCTCCCCGTCTAGTTTCTCACGGAAAACAAAAGACTTAAAGCAGAGCATGATGTTCTGGAAATATTTACTAGTTAGCTCAACAAGAAAGCGACGCTGGCCTTTGCCTCGCCAGAGCATGTGGAGCGATTCAGATAAGCAGCTGCAATTCAGGGGAAAATTGAGGGAGGCAGGCGCTGTTGTTGACGGGAAAGCAAGAGGTGGCAAAATGCTTTGACGTGCAAAGATTAGTTATTCCTATCCAGGGTCACCTCAGTGCTGCATTATGAGGGGCAGAATCCTCTCCACAGAACAGTGTGGGCAGCAAGGGTTGGGCGTTTTAAAAGCTTTTTAAAATTATGCACTGAATGAAAAAAAGGCAGCTACAAATAATGCAGCTGTCCACATACAGTCAATGTCATCAAACAAGACTATTCATGTAATGGAAAGAAAAGGGCTGATCTTCATAGTCAGTTACAGCAGTGCAAGAGACAAAACACTATGTTTTGTACCAGTATATACAAAATAGACACATTGCCCATAATTCAGGAAAGCAATTAAAGAGATGCTCAAGTCGATCCCTGATCTGCAAAGCAACGTAAGCTGAATAAGGATGCTTTACTGAATCGGGGTCATAGTAAGTAGCCGGCCAGCATATATTAGCATCAAGGGGTATAACAAAACAATGGGTTTCATTGTAACCCAAGACTTGCTGCAGCACAGGGCTGCTCTTGGCCCCACCTGTTAGCAGGCGTTAGCTCCTGAGAAAGCCGTTTGAGGAAAGGACAGGCTTTTTAGCACTGGGGAAAGCATGGCCTTCTGGTGCGAGAGGCTTGGTTGGGGTGCTATCTAGAGAGTGGAAGAACAGGAGAAGAAGGGAAAATTCAAGACCACCCAGGTGTAGGCAGAAAGCTTTGGCTGAGCTTAATTACGTTACTTTCGTTTCAGCTTTCAATAAAGCCAGGGCAGGATGGACGTGGACTGCTGGGGTATATCCTGCTCAGAGAAGCCCCCCAGAGCGGTTCTCAGTTGGAGGAGGGAAGACGATTGCTATTTACAAGCCTGAGCTGATGAGCTCAGACTTTTCAAAGCTTGGCGCTTTCCAGTCTACACTGTGCCCCTGTTGACAGCCATTTGCACGGTGTGTCTCTTGCAGGAGCGTAACCTCATCGCTTCCACGAGGCTTTGGAGAAGCTCCCAGACACCTTATGCCCCAGGCCTTGCAAGAGGGGGCGCTTCCCAGAAGCAGCACCAGCAAAGCTGAAAGTTGCAAACAGGCCTGTGAAGAGAGGGGAGTGGTAGGAGGGGTGGATGGTATTATTGCTTTCGGCCACCCACATGGAAAAAAACCTTCCTGTTATTAGCAGCAGAGCAGAAAACCCCTTCGCGTATTTTAACGCTTTATATTGTTACATTTGATGCTTGCTTTTAATAGAATTGAAAAAAAAAAATCTTCAAGGTAGGAGTCCATCCAAGATACGCCTCTTCCCTGCATTGGCTCAGAGCTGCCTGGCCCATGCAGCCCTGCAATGGGCAAAGTTTAAGCGCCCTCTAGTGACAACACCATGTTCTAGCGTAAAACCAGCCACATCTTACCCAGAGCTGAGCAAGGAGCTAAAATCAAGCAGATGATTCCTTTCCGCTGCTCAGTCGGGATGAGAAAAACGCTAAAAATGGGGCCGCCCAGAAAAAGTTACTTTGCGCCCCGGACACGGGCAGTGTTGGCAGCTTTGCTTAAGTCCCAAGGAAAGTTGCTTGCAGGCCTAAAAAATGAACGGACTATTGCTCTGTGCATTTCGTTACATCCATCAGGCAGATGGACAAGATCCAACGTTGGAACGCTCCTATTCTCAAATTCCATTTCTTGGCTTTCAAACTCATCCAGTTAAAACCATTAGTCTCCAGTGCACGTTCCTGCAGAAAAAAGTCAAAACCAGTAGGCTCTGCACTGTGCTGTCTCCAAGCGTCCCTGTCCCGCTAAAATGAAACTCCCTGGCTGGCTGCCCAAGTTCCAGCTGCAAAACCCCCCGAGGTCGTCTCATTGCTAATCTCAGCTGCCATGGAACTCAGATCTGCAACAGTTCTCGGAGCCAAGACAGGAAGAGCGGTTTTCTCCTGGACCCGTCCTTCAGCAGGAGAACAGTGAATTGCTGGATCTTTGGAGGGTGCTTAATGCCTACAGGTTCCTAGGCGCTTCCTGGTTCTCTCCAAGGTTACTGAGAAGCTCCTTAAATCAAGACACAGACTCTCTCTTGAAACAATTTAACCACGGGCAGCACTGAGCACGTCTGCACTGAATGGGAACCCATCGGTCCCCCTGTCCCAGCAGGCAGAGGGATCCACGTAATATAAAAGTCAGGCCAGATTCCCTCGGGCCAATCTAGTCTAGGAACCAAAGCCCTACTCAGGGCATCTCCCCACACGATCGCTCTCACCTAAATTCAGGAGTCAGGGAGACCCGGTGCCCTCTATCCCACTGCTTTGCCTGCTTCGAGGCTCACTCCAGGAACAGAAGCCTATAATGGGCCATGCATTGCATAGCTCATACGAGATTCCATGGGGCTATGACATACTCTGCTTATTTGCCACGTTGTGCTGGGAAGTGCAAAAGCCTGTGAAACAAACGCTTCAGAGAGCCGGCTTCCTTCTGTGGTTAGCCACTCCAGCAAGCGGCCAGAAGCCAGTGATTGCTAAACATTTCCCAACAGCCTTCCATCCTCAGCACCCATAACTGTCCTGTCCAGTCTGGAATGAGAAACCACAGACCATGCAAAACTCCTCCTCACTGGCCAGTAATTTTTTTCTCCCCCAGGGAGCCGAAGGACTGCGCCAGTGAGGGGGTTCTTTTCGCAAGCCCACCCGTGCCCCGCCCCGCCCCGCCGTGTGGTCCCTATCTTCCATGCCTGGGCTCAGGAGCGAGTCAGCAGAATGCTGTTGTTTTGGGAGAGCTGTCCCACATGCGTAGGGCTGCCAGGGGTGTTTGTAGACTCAGCCTGAACCTCTCACGCCACTGTATCAGCCACTGATTAACGGTGCCCGTGCTGGGAAGATTGAGGCTTTGCTGCGCACACTCTTGGACAGAGCCACGGACAGGTTTGGACAGAGTCAGCACCGAGCCAAAGTGTCACTCGAGCATCTTGTGGCAGCCCTTTCTGATGCCTGCCTCTGCTGGATGGTGGCCAGGTGTCCTCCAGCCTCACACACCCTCACCTTGTTCTCTGAAATCCCCCTGGCCCCAGCGTCCGCCTGTCAGCCAGGCCGGGGAGCAGTTCTGGGCCCAGCATGCAGCTGGAAGGCAAGGCTCTCCCCTCCAGCAGGCTGAGCCCCACGGCCCAGAGCAGAACAAGCCCTTTGCGAGCTCACCCTTCGAACAGTGGGCCCAAAACCAGCCGATGCACGACTTAACCTGTCACACGACCCCAGGGCTGCAAAACACAGCCCGGAAACATCTCAGAGCACACGACGCCAGCATGAGTCCATCGGAAACCGTCTCCGGTGTGTCCCTTTGAGATGCTCCCCCTCCCTGAACCCCTGCTTCTGTCTCCCAGGTGTGCCGTGCGGATGCACAACACGCAGTGGGGGAGCGTGGCCAGTTTCGATGCCTGGCCGGTGACCACATGCATCCTGGCTCTGAGCCGTGGACTGCGTTAGCAGCTGATCTTCATGAGAGGAATCCGTGCCCTCAATGCTGGTTATGCCCTACTGGCTAGTGCAGAGCAGTGGCATAAACTGTCTGTGCCCAGGGCTTGTGATGGGCCAGGTGGTAACCCAGGCCCATATCCTGGGGGCTATAGATAGGAGGGGTTGGGCGGGAAGGGAGGCCCAGGAACAGCAGGGGACTAGAGACGGGCTGCACCTTGACTAGCCTTTGAGAACGGTCCCGCAAACCCTGCCATCCATCTGGGAAAGCGCAGATACCCAGCAGGGCCTCAGCCCCGGCAGGGTTGTTCCACCCAGATTCCGGGGGAAAGCAGCAGGGGAGAGCAGCCCAAAAGAGCAGTAACAAACGATGGAGAGGAGGCACCCTGGAGAGGCAGCCGGGACAGCTCTTATGTGGATGGGTGAGCTAGGAACCCGGCTGTCTCTCTCTCGAGCCCTAATGTCACTGTTGCCGTCTCAGCCAAGCTGACCACGTTCTCTTTGTTGCAGGCACGGGTGAATTCTTTTTCCATATATAGGGGAGGGTTCATCATCTACGGCTGCTGGTGCAGTCAAGTGCCATTGGCTTCTTG
The DNA here is from genome assembly GCA_007922155.1 of Mesoclemmys tuberculata. Classification (NCBI taxonomy): domain Eukaryota; kingdom Metazoa; phylum Chordata; order Testudines; family Chelidae; genus Mesoclemmys; species Mesoclemmys tuberculata. The sequence continues at coordinate 13,248,388 of ML675640.1, forward strand.
GACGGTTATTGAATAGTCACAAGCCATTGCTCTGCGATCAGGGCAGAGGACAGACTAGCTTAACCACCCAGAGCTTGGAGTTTGAAATCTGAATTTCTGTGGATGCTGGTGCCTGGATTTGGAGCAGCTGAAGCTTCACCGGGAAGGAGGGGCAGAGGCAGGAGCTGATGTCGGGCTGCTAGAGAAAGCTACGTGCAGTTGCACAACCGCCACAAGTTGCACTGGTCCCACTAGACCCAGGAGCTAGTCTACGTGTTCTTGAGCACCATCTGCCAGCAACTTCTCTGTCACCTATTTACATGTGCCAAGCACTCCTGTAACAGGGGCATCATCGTCTCAGTTTTACAGAGGAGGAGACTGAGGCAGAGCGTGATGACACGGCCTTTCCCATACTCACCCGCAGCCGGGAATTGAGCCCTGGGTCCTAGTCCAGCGTCTGAACCACGAGCCAAGCCTTGCCTGGAACCAAGGTCTGCAGCAGAGCAGTCTGCGAGCAACCAAAGCAGGGCGGCTGGCTTGGAGCAGGCGACCTGATTGGCTCTGCTGCCGGATTGGATGGAAGAGGCAGCGGCCTAGCACTTAAGCCAAGCGGTGCATTCACCCACAGCAGCGTTAACGTGGGCTTGTCCCCATCCTGCTCCTGCCTCTCACTCCAGGTAACCTAGCCCTGGCCCTGACCGCTGGCACCTGGCCTCTGATTTCAGCTCTGACCCTGGACCCCAATTCCTCTCTACTGCCTCCTGCTCCACACGCAAGATCTAACCTCTGCTCCACCCTCAGCCCCGATTCCTGCTCGACCCAAGCAGCAAGCCCACCCAGACCCCGGTCACTGAACCCTTCGAGTTGCCACAGAGCAGTTGGATGGGGGTCTCTGTTCAGCCTTGACATCTGCTCTCTGTTGGAGACACCGCCTTCACTCCCGTCTTCTCCCTAGCCCGGCAAGTGCAGGGGAGCTAGTGCTGAAAGCAGAAAGGTGACAGTCACACTGACAAGCTTCCTGCCTGTTACTGCTGACGATGGCCCGGCGGGTCGAGGAAGAGCAATGTACAGCTCAGCCCGGACGAGGCACAGAGGTGCTCAGCAGTTTGCAGCGTTAGGCCCCGCACCTAACCGCACGCTCCTGGGACTTTCCTGTGTGCAGAACCATTTCCTTTTCTGTGTCTGCTCAGATAGTAAGTTCAGCCGGTCAGAGCTCGACAGAGAGAGGAGGCCCCTGCAATATTTATTCCAACAGTGGCAAACTCGGTACATGGAGCGTAAAAATAATCACAATGCGTTTACCGGCAAGTCTGCAATTTCAGAGTGAATAGCGCACTGCAGACCCCAGGGCAAAAGGCCCAGAACAAAAGACGACACGGCAAACAGTAAGTGTCCTCTGGCCTATCCCTGTCCTGCTTTATGGTCTCCAAAGAGGGGAACACAAAGCCCCAGGACTTGGACAGTCCAGAGAGGAACGGGGTCAGAGAAATGCCACCCAACATTTCCCTCCAGTGCAGTGTGCTGGGAACAGAGCAGGCCCGTGTTTGGGACCTACAGCGACGGCCACTGTTGGCCTGGAGTTCGGCATGGAGGTGCCACCGGCCGCCACACAACACTGGGAATTGGTGAATGGTAGGCTCGGCCTTCCAGCCTTGGCTCACCCCTCCCACCAGCAGAAAGTGGAGGCCTGACTTTGTGGGTGGGGGGGGGTCTGGGAAGACGGGGACAGAGCCCAGCAGTTCAGAGGCAGTTTGCCCCAATGGCCTGCGTTCGGCGAGGTCAGCTGTCAGCCAGACTCCCCAATGGATTGCGGGCCACATTCATCCTTGGCGTAAAAACACCCCTGAAGTCTGGGGAATTTGGGCCTGCATTGAGTGATAATTGCTCCAAGACCACTTTTCCCACAGATCAGCAGCCATTTTGGCACCCCACTAGGTTACCCTGCAACAATCAGCAGCGGGAAATGGCTCCCGTTTACCATGCCACATCCAGCAAAAGAGGACTGGGGACTAGGGAGAACAGCTCACATCCCAGATAGCAGCGCTCTTCTACCACCTGGGGCACGTTTCCCACCCTTCTGTCTCCAGGGTCAGCGACCCAGGGTCCTCTCACAGCAGCACATGCCAAGGACTGACTCTTGTGCATGTGCACAAACAAGCACAAGGCACTGGACCAGGTCTGCTTTCAGGAAGCCCAGGGCAAATCCAGACTAGCTCTGCTGAAGTGAGAGGATGTATGTGAACTCGTAAGCCTACAAAATAAGTGTCAGCCAGCAGGACCCTACTGGGGTAAATCCAGAGTCGCTCTGATGAAGTCAGCGGAGTTACTGGGGATTCCCATTCACCAAAGCGTAGCTGATGAAGCTTTGCATGTCCCCTTCACAAAGGAACCTTACATGGGGCATGTGAGCCCAGGGCCCACCCCGACTTTCCTGGATTGCTACAGAAGGGAGGAGAGCAGTTGTCTTAAAGGACCCAGGCCAAGCCAGAAGGCGTTCACAGAACAGACAGCCACAGACAGGTGTATGGAGATTTTAATTATATTCATTTGGATGAGGAACATTAAACTGAGATTCCTTCACCTGTTTAAGTGCAAAACAGTCACTTGCCCCTTGTACATTAGTATAAATTAAAGCAGCACCTTGGCTGTAACAGCGTCTGGGCCAGTCCCACAGCTGGGGTAACATGACTGGCTTCCCAAGGGCTGTCTAACTCACCCCGGCTAAGGATCTGGCCCCTTGCACATAGCATCAAACGCAGCAGGCAGGGGAAGGTCAAGAGGACAGAACAGCAGGTTCAAAATCCCCACACCAGGTGGAAAAACACAACCAGTGCCGCCATGACCCATGGCTCGTGCTCTGCTGCATCGGCTCCTGACAAACGCCATTTGCTGACGCTTTAGCTTGCGAGATGCCAAGCGCCTACGGTTTTCAGGGCTGAGATTACTTAGCAGCTCACAGGACCAGGCCCTGTTGTGGCTAGAGACAATGGGTCCCATGCTCATGTAACACAGACCAAGGCAACCTTCGGACTAGTTAGATGGCCACCATATCCAAGAGAGCATCCCTGGGCCACGTTGGGATGGAGGGGGTCACGCCAGTGCCTGGACAGTCCCGGAAATGAGAATCCGAACCCCCGGGCAGGTGGCGTGGGGTCTAATGGTCTGGCAGGAAGCTGCTTAGAGTCAGATTGTCGCCTTCAGTCTCCGAGCCATTGTCCGTGGGCATCTTCATCCTCTTCACCTTGCTGGGCTGCCCTCCGTTGGCCACCGGCTCGCTGTCGGGCAGCAGGGCCGAGATGCACACCATCTCGGTGTTGTTGCACTGGTGCACCCGGGCCAGGCGCTTCTGGCGCCACAGCAAGGTGGCAAGGACGGCGGTGCAGACGATGAAGATGCCCGCCACGAGGGCCAGGATGAAGATAGCCAACAAGCACTTTCCCACCAGGACGTTCGTGTGACTGGGCGGCTTCTGCGGGGGGGCGTTCGCCGTGACCGAGGTGCCTGCCGCCATAACGAGGCCAGGCCTAGAAGGGGCCGGCTCTTCCAGGAGAGGCACTGTGGAAACACCCAAGGACTCTCTCGGGGGTCCAGGTGGTGAAGTGGGGAAGATCTCTCCCAGCTCCTTCACTCCCACTGGTCCAATGGAGGAGCCTTTCTCCCTGCTCTCTGTGCTGCCAGGGAGAATTCCTTCTGTCCCAGCGATGGCTGCTTCTGAGGAGACGTCGTCGGTGCTCGGTGTGGGGGCCGCCTTCGCTGAGGTAGCGAGATGGCTGCCTGCTGGAACATCGGCAGCTTGGGTGGAGACGTTCGAGGTGGCAGGAGACCCAGGTTCAGCTGTAGTAGCATCATAGTCTAGTTCGTCTAGCGGGTCCGGACTTGTCGAGGACGCGGGTTCCCCCCAGGCATGCCCCGAAGCAGTCACGGAGAACGTGTCGGGGTGCATGGTGGTGTTGGTCTCTTCAGCAGAATGGTTGGACAGGTTCTCCTCAGCTCCCCTCTTGCCACGGAGAAACACAGGGAAGGCAGCAGCCCCAGGCCGTGCTGCATCCCACACCGACTGGCCCTGGCTGCCTGGCTGAGCGCCCCCGTCTGCAGGAAGCCTTCCTGCAGCTGGGCTCTCTCGAACTGTGTCATCTTGGCCACTGAGCTGGAGGGCCGGCAGCTTGTAAGCCAGCGCCTGGCGCAGGCTCAAAAGCAACAGCAGCAGATTGACCCAGATTAGAGCCATTTGACCTAGGAGGAGACAGCAAAGAGACCACGTTAATGGCTAAAAAGAAAATGGCTGAGGAGTGAACTGCAGGAGTCTGAGAGAAGTTGCTAAAATGTCCCAGCAGAGATGAGCTGAAGCCACAAAATGAGGTCCCAACATTTGAGAGTCTCCGTTCTCTGGCTCGCTGACACTCACTGGGTTATTTCCCATGGCAACACTGCCTGAAAAAAGTCTCACCTCAGAACATAATCACTGCCCCTTCTCCCCACATCACGCCTTCATTCCCTAACACACCCCTTCCTTGCCTCCAGCATGTGCCTGTTAGCAGTAGAAGATTACAGTAGCACCTGGGAACCACAACCACGGATGAAGGCTCCCCTGAGCTAGGTGCTGTACAGAAAAATGAAGACACCTGTCTCTGCCCCAGGCAGAGGAGAGACTCTGCAGGCCAAGGCAGTGGCGGAGGATGATGGAAGACAACGAGCAGTGTTTAGCTGCAGCATGGCGTCTCGGCCCCTGTGTCGCTGCAGGCCGTCCATCGCTGTCCCGCAGGCAGCGCCCAGGACGGCTCCAGGCAGCTCGCTAACAAAGCTGCTCCAATCACCACATCAGCTGCAGGGTGCTCAGCGAAGTCCCAGGTGACAAAACCCAGACAAAGTGCTGCAAACCAATCAACCAGGCGCTGGCTTTTGCCTAACGACAGAGCAGGCTCAAGACAATGACCACTCCCTAAGTCACAGCCACCAAAGAGCCATTGGCTAACAGACATCTGCCACTGCCAGCCCAGCTGTGCCACCCGGAAGCCGCCCCCTTCAGCGCCCTGACAGGCGCTGGCCCTGCAGTTTGCAGATTGATGCAGAAGACAGCCTGCGCGGGCTGACCACATGCTAGTCTCTGCAGGGTACCCCCGTCCCTCCAACCACACTATAGAGCCGGGGCTCTCAAACTTCTCTGAGCGTGGCCCCAGCCTCCTTTGTGTCTGCAGTAGGTCATGGGGCCCTGTCGGCCCCAGCCAGCAGCCACCCCCTCCAGCCACCCAGCTCTGAATGCGCACTGTAAGTTTGAGGTTCCCCCCCTAAAGCTTCTAACCCCTCCCAGTCTGAGTCTCTCTGCTCTGGCGAATGTGCTGCTTTGTTGGGAACCAGGTCAGAATGGGCCGAAAACCCAAAGACTCTGGCCATTGATGGAAACCTAGTACCGCTTGCATTGTAAATGCATGGGTTGTATCCGTCGCCATCCCGGTAGAAGGCCCCTGCCTTGGGGAGGGGGCTTTGCCTCATTAGCAGCCATGGCATATAAACCTTAATGCTCCCCTCCCTCCCACAGCTGGCTTGCAAAAAGCTGGGATGTTTTACCCCTCCCCGGGAAAGACAATGAGCTTTGAGAGGGATGCCAAGGCCCAGTCACGGATCCCTCGCATTACTGCTGCTGCCGCTCAGAGCCGGATATGATGAGGCAATGCGTCTCCAGCAAAGAATCCAGTGGAGAATCAGAGCCCACCGGACACTAGGTGTGCTGTACATTATAAAAGAGATGGACCTTGCCTCACGGAGCTTGCTGGCTACAACAAAACTAGGGGCGGGGGAGCCACAGGATGCAATGCATCGATCACAGTCAGCCTCCTGGCGCCTGTCTGCAAAGGCGTCACCAAGCATGCTGGGGATTTTGCGGAGGAGTTGGGTGGAGGACGGTGTAATGACTTTGTGGGTTCCTCCTGGGAGCTCATCTCCTGCAAACGTCTTCTGCACTCCTCCCACTTTCAATTCCACACCCTCCCCGGGCTGGCTCTGTAGGGTGGGTCGTGTCGTACCCTCCCACCGTGCTGCACGGCCCTGCCTCTTTTTGCTTATACCCAGGAAAGAGGCTCTTGGCATCATGCAATTTATATTGGGGGGAGCGGGCAATGAGCACAATAAGAAAACACAATCAAAAGGGAGACTGACAAGTTCTCCCCAGGCCCACCAGGAAAACCCAGCCGGGGGCTGGCACTGAAGAGCCGGACGCTCAGGCAGGCTTGGGAGGGGCTGTGTTCAGAGCAGACACACACACCCCCAGTCCTGGAGCAGCTTGGAGTTTCTCTCCCATCCCGCTGTCGAAGCAGCTGTGAGAGGTGACTCAAGCAGGGAGGGACGGGAGAGCCATGCCACTGCACCGCTCCGAGCCCCTTGTGCGCACAGAGGAAACCACTGTCAGCCCCATTGCCAGTCACCCCGCTTCAAACAGGAATCAGCTCCACCTGTGCAAACAGCTGATAAAAAGCAATGCAGTGGCTGGGGTTGAATGCGTCCTGTCTTGCATCACCCCTCCTCCCCCCCAACCCTGGGCACCCTGGGGCAGGAGTTTTATGGCACAGGGGGCATGCACCGATTTCATTACAGCTGTTCTAGTGAGTGGCTCATCCCCGCTCGTGGCTGCAAGGTTGCTCTCTGGACCCAGTTAGGAGTGATCTGGTACGGATGCAGCTAACTGGGGAGCTGTCCCTGGGTCAAACCCCCCAGTGCAGACAAGACCTACAGCATGTACCCTGGAAAGAGAATGCCTGGTTAATGGAAACTCCCCCACAACTGAATTAGTGAGCAAGCAGGAGTACGCATGTTTGGGGAAAAGATTCTCTAGTATGACTAGTGAAAATACCGCTTTTGAGGCCAAATAATTAGATTATTTTGAGTCCAAATGTCTGCTCTTGCTGAGTGGTTTTAAATGTTCCTTTCAGATGTAATTAATTTAATTTATGAGCTAATCACCTTACACGGCTTTCCTTCTCAGAGAGAGAAGCTAGCTAGAAAGGAGAGTAGAGGAGCTGCAGAAATTTTGCAAGTAAGAAAACGCATTTCATGGAATTAGAACCTAGAACCAGCTCAAAAAATAACTGTAAAAAGCTCTGGAGTCCTGTTAACTCATGACTAGCAGCATCCAAAGGGTTAGACATGAAGTGAGTAAACCACAACAGCCTGCCTGGCTGTAGCACTGGCCTTCAGGGAAGCTCCCAAAGCTCTTAAGCTGTGTTTATATAAAAGACCACTTCACCACTGAAATGCAGCCTTCTCTGGGGTAGAACATGGTAATTTTTTAAAAGATGCACTGAAGCACGTCCCAGGAAATGATCATTTCACCTGGATGTCAGAGTCATCAGTAGGGGTCAGGTTAACGGGCTGTAATTACCCAAGGTAGAATTTGGCCCAGACAGCAGGTTACTCCTGTAGCCTTATGAAATGTGCCTCCATATTTTTGAAGCACCCCAGTGGTCAGATCACTTTACACCTCGACAGAAAGATGGCACTTTCAGCAGCGCGGCTGACCCGGGCCCAGGTACAGTTCGCTGTCTTCTCTGGGAGAAAAAGCTCTTCCACCTACTGATCCCTTCAACAGCCGAAATCCTAATGTGGACACCACCCAGGAGTCCCACATGGGGGTGCAGGGAAGGGTACACTTTACCGGGGCCTGGAAGCCCCGGGGGGAGGACCTGGCCCAGGCTTCAACCCCCATTACTGCCCGGGGGTGATGTTAAAAATTTGTACTGGGCCTGAAAAAATTATGCTTCGGCCCTGACAACAGCCATCTCCATCTCGCGATTTGAGTGCAGTTTGTTCGCCCCTGATCCTCCGCAACAATTTGACTTGCAATATTCAACCAAAGACCCAGCTGCAGAGTTCACACAGGACCTAGCACGCTGGCAGGCCATGCCAGCCATGTGCCATTGCCTTCCAAATGATTAGGAGACTTTGGAGACATTTCTAGAAGGACAGCCTGGCTGTGTTCAGGCATCTAGAGAGGAAGTGTTTTCCGGATGGGCAGGGTGATGAAGCAAACCACAAAGACCATGTTTACACAACAAACCAACCCAGAGCTAGGATGTTTCACAGGCGAACAACAGCTAGGCTCCTGTGAAGGAATCGAACATCTGCTTCGCCTTGCATCCAAAGACAGCACTCCACCCTCCTGTGGTCAGGGGCGGCAATGCTTGACACAAACACGATCCTGGGTTTTTGAGCACACCACCTTGGTGGTTTTGGTGCCCAGATGCAGATCTCAGCCAGGAACCCACCAGAGCTCTGTAGCTCCCAGCCACAGCACTGGGAACTTCTGCTGGAGATCCTCTAGGGCGGATCAATGAGAATCAATGTTTCTGAAAGTAACTACAACACAAATTCAAAACCAAACGAAAATCGATGACTTAAATCAAGCTTTCCTATTTGCTGATTTAACCTGTGATTAGAACAGGTGCGTTAAATCACTGGGATTTAAACCCCCCCCCCTCATTCGCAAGCTGTTTTGGCGGGCACCGTGAAGAGCTGAGGAAAAATTACTTCTCTGTAATTTAACGCCATGCGGGGTTTCTTTGGCAGAGGTGGTTCAGCTAAGAATGAATAGCCCTGTCTTCGGAACATGGGCCCTGCTAACGGAACATGGGCCATGGATTAACAAGGGAAGGACTCACGTGTCCTCCCATCTCAGAGGCAAGGTGCATGCAGCGTGAGCAGCTGTGATATCAAAGTGCTGCCCGATAACATTCCAGAGAACTTCCACATTCACAGTGGATCCGAATTTAAGGGAGACAAATCCACTGACTCTTACAGGGACGTGCCTTTGGGGGTCTCCTGACAGAGCTCCCCGGGATCTAACAGAGCTTTTCCAGTGAGAACCATCTTGCAGGGCACCCTAGGACACCCAGAAGTAGGGAGATGAACAGTAGGTTTAGGTCACTGGAACACCTGTGGAGTCAGGGGAGCTATGCTGAATTATACTGGCTGAGGACCTGACCCTAGACGTTTAAGGTTGGAAAAGAGGGAGGCCGGTTTCAGGAAGTGGGGAGCAAAAACAGTGCAGCCACATACCAAGGGCCAAGAGAAGACAATTACAAAGCAAGCAGGAATTCAATCACGGGAACATTACCCACATCTCCAACCAAAAGAAAAAGCTGGAAACACATCTCTGCCTGTGACGCTGCCCTTCTGGTTCCTTGTCCACCCTACCTTTAACAGCAGAACTCAGGACGCTCTCACACGGCCCTAGTAAAACGGGGGCTGCTTTGAAATTCCATTGCACCTCACATCTGAATGGAGGCCAGCATACGAGAGAAACGGCTCCAGATCCTTTTACAGAGCCTTATATTAAACACCAAGATCCCTGTCTAGTAAGGCAGTGCTCCCCAACGTTCTAGAGATAGGCTTTCTATGCCAGTTCTGCCTCAACTTGCTTCGTGACCTTTTCCAGGTCAATCCATATATTTAACACAGGTCTGCCATTTCACCCCATGTGCCTCAGTTTCCCCCATCAATAAAGGCAGGGAGAACAGCACACACAGATCTACAGCAAAGCCCTACACAGATTCTAACGGTCCCATGGCCCGGAGTAGGAACGTTGTCAAGGGTCACATTCTGCCCTCCTCAACAGCCAGGAACCCTACTGCCTGGGCAGAGCAGGGTGTGGAACTCGAGGCTGACGCCAGCCCCACGGGCCTGTGTTTGGCATTTGAAATGAAACCGGAGACCCATCGTGCTAGTGGTTCCAGGAGCTGCAGCTGTTACAGAAGATCTTTCAGTCGACTCTGAAAATGCCCTGGTCTGTCTGAGCTCCAAATCCACCCACCCGGCGCTGCCGTCCTCGTGCCAATAGCTGCTTACCCTGGCTTGTAGAAAGCTGCTAGCGAAGGCTTCACCTTGGGATGCCCAGTGCAGCGTGCGTCAGGTGGGAGGGAGACACCTAACGCTGCTTCAGCCGGCTCATCTCTGCCAAACAACGGAAAGAAGTGGCCCTACCAGCGAGAATTCAGGAAGCCTCCCTGCCAGCGTGAGAGCCAGAGATGAAGGCGGAAGAGAAGCTGTGGTTGGGAGAGCGTCACAGCCGACGAGGAGAATTGCCACCAGCCCCCGCAGACTGGCTTTGAAGGCATGCGTCCCTAGCTGTGTACCCAGCAAGTCACAGGGTATCTCAGAGCCACGCAGGGCTTAGCAGCATGATAAACCTTACCTGGAGCAAAGGCAGAGGCAGGAGAAGACGGAAACCTTGCAGCTGCGCCCAGATTGAATGGCCCCAGAGAGTCAGAATTCAAGGGGAGGAAACGTATGACAAAGAGTCAGTTGCTCCAACCAGGCAACGCCTCGGCCTCTCCCTGCCCACGGCAAACGAAGGCAGCGTCTCACTTCCTCCCAGTCTGCAGACGGCAGTACGTATGTTGCTTGCACTGTGTACAGCGCATCCTGCAGATGCTTAGTTCCTTGTCATTACTGCTATTTGCAGCACTCTCTGGACTTCGAATGGGGAACTGAGGCAAGTCTTGCAGCAGTGGTTTAAACGCGCTAGGTAAAATCTCTGCTTGTAAGAGGCTTGCCGACTCCCGCCTGGCTGGGCTCATGGTAATGAAGGGAACCTGGCTTTGAAAAGCAGAAGGGAAAAAACAACAAACCCACTTAGGTGTTTTAAACTCCCTCTCAGGGCCCGCAGCAGAGTCAGTCTCTGGGCTTCCCTGCAAGCCTTGGCTCTCCCTGTGACCTCCGACCGCAGTTACCCTCCAGCTCTGTCCCTCGGCTCTGCCCACTCCTAGAACGAGCTCTAGGCAGGAGGCCAAAGTCCTGCATTAACCACTAGGTCAGACAGACCCCGGGCTGGCCAGTAACACTTCCATACTTTCTGAAAGGCGATTGTGTGCAACACACAGCGTATGCTGCAAGTGCAATGCCATGGGGCGAGGGAGGGCTCGGCAGCCCCCCTGTGGGGTGATGGATGGGCTGGTGAGGCACCCTCACACAACTTACGCTGACAAAGCCTCTTTCGGCACCCCGGTTCACACCTGTGCTCATGCACAATGGCTTGGTGGGCCGAGGAGAGCACGCATTGGGCCCCGCCTTTGAAACCTCAGACTAGACTAGAGGGTCATTGATGGCCAAGAGGCTGAGCCAATGCATATGCACAGCAGCCCATGCTTAAAGCCGGAGAGGGGCTGTGGAATACACACACCTCCCTGCTCTGACCCGGGGCCTTTCTCTAACATAAAGCCAGCATCTCACCGCAGTACGCAATGGGGGGGGAAGAAATTTGCCCTTTGTCAAGAGGAATCAAATGACTCTTTTTTAGTCTCCACCACTGTGGTGGGACAATTGCGGCCGCTGGCTGGGACGAGTAAAGGACACAGGCGATGCCTATCCCCCGCATGGCTCCCACCCACCATCTTCCTCCATTTCCTGGACCCATCCCCCAGATGAATGAGGAGCTGAAATCCAGGTGTGTTTGAAAAGCGCTTCAGCACCCCACGAATGCAACAATGCAGCGCTAGGCTGCCTCTGTATGCCCCCTTCTCTGTTACTGTGTCACAAAGCCCAGGATTTCCCAGGACTTGGGTGAAAGCTGAGGTCAGGGATGAGTCAGAATTCAAGCCTGTTGCTGAGACCGGACCAGCAAGAGCAGACTGGAGTGGAGAGATCTGCCACAGACCCCATGTGTGACGTGGGCAAGTCACTTCCTTTCTTCCCATCCATAACACATGCATGTTACTTCCCCACCCAGGGGCCGTGTGGTGCCTTGCACCTAGCACAATGGGGCCTCAATTCATATGGGGGCCTTCAGAGGTTACTCAATTAAAAAAAAAGCCACCAGATAGGAGAAGAGTTAGGAAAAAGCTGCGTTTGCCAGGTTGGTGGGACCTAGACTGTGTGATTAGTAACATTCGCTCACCCTCAGGCAGCTGGAATTTCCACAAAATGAGGGAGCAGGGGAATTCGGTGCCTTAATGTGTTTGAAAGAGAGGCCAAAAATGGTGTCATTAGCCGAGCACACAGAATTCCCTACATAGGGCAGTGCAGGTAACACTCCCTTTAGAGGAAGGAGTCTCCTGTTTTGAGGGGATCTCTCTTTTTAGAATACCTCAAATATGGTTTCCATACTGATCACACACCTGGCAGGTACCACTCCCCTGCAGTTAGAAGAGGCAGATTGATACACTTCAGAAAAAGGAGATCTTCTGAAGCGGCATGTCCTGCATGGACCATCCTACTTTCCATCCCTCCTGGGAAGCCTGGAGGGGTGTTCCTGGGGTTGTTTTTCTGGAGGGGTGGGTGGGGTGGCTATGGTTTTTTGGCTAGGTCAAAGCTGACAGTCACAAAACCAGCATAGCCAACGCAGCTGCTTTAAAGATATGGGAAGATCAGATAGGCTTGGGCGTTGCCTGTGTCACATCCGAGGCAAGCATAGTGCAGAGATAAGCAGTAGTTAAGTTCGATGGGGTCTCTGATTTTGACTGCTCAAAAACAAGTCTATTTAACCATTACACAAAATCAGAAGCAAACAGTGAGTTGGCAAGAAAAAAAAATAAATGAGGGAAGGTCACAGCTGATCGCCCTTGCACTCCAGAAACAAATTCATCTTGGGGGAACATTTCCAGTGCAATACACAAAGCAGGCAGGGAGAATTTAGCGGCTTCTCTAACTTTAAAAAAATGCTAAGGGGTTATGTGCCCCTACATCACCTCCCAACATTATCTTCAGGTCAAATCAAGAAGTGTCACATTTAATCAATCTTTGCATGTAGGACAAAAGGCGAAGGCACAAAGTGAGTTACAGCTAGCAAGGAACGTAAAAAGCAATAAAAAGAGGTTCGTTAAATGCATTAGGAGCAAAAACCAAGGAGAATGTAGGTCCTTTACTTAGCTGGGAAAGAGAGCTAACAACAGATGACCTGAGGAAGGTGGAGATGCTTAATGCATATTTTGCTTCAGTCTTCTCTAAAAAGGTTAATGGTGACCAGATACTCAACTGTTGGGGTCCCACAGAATCAGTCCTCGGTCTGGTACTATTCAATGGTCTCATTAATGATTTGGCTAATAGAGTGAAGTATATGCTTATAAAATTTGCAGATGGCACCAAGCTGGGAAGGGCTGCAGACATTTTGAAGGGCAGAATTAGAATTCAAAGTGAGCTTGACAGATGGGAGAACTGGTCTGAAATCAACCAGATGAAATTTAATGAAGGCAAGTGCAAAGTACTTCACATAGGAAGGAAAAAAAAATCAAATGCACAACTTATGAATTGGGAAATAACTGGCTAGGAGGTGGCACTGCTGAAAAAGATCTGGGAGTTATAGTGGATCACAAATTGAATGTGAGAATCATGTGATGCAGCTTCAAAAAAAGGTAATGTTATTCTGGGGCATATTAACAGAAGTGTCGTATACAAGCGATGGGAGGTAATTGTCCTGCTGTGCTCAACCCTGGTGAGGCCTCAGTTGGAATGGTGTGTCCAGTTCTGAGCACCACACTTCGGGGAAAACGTGGACAAATTGGAGAGCAACAACAATGAAAGGTTTAGACAACCTGCCGTCTGAGGAAAAGTTCAACAAACAGAGCATGTTTAGTCAGAGAAAAGTAGACGGAGGAGGGCCCTGAGAACAATCTTCAAATATGTTAAGGGCTCTTCAAAGAGGATGGAAATCAGTTCTCCATGTCCACTGAAGGTAGGACAAATAGTGATGGACTTAATCTGCAACAAGGGAGATTTAGATTAAATAGTAGAAAAAGCTTCTGACTCTACGACTAGTTAAGCTCTGGAACAGGCTTCCAAGGCAGGTGGGGGAATCGCCATCATTTGAGGTTTTTAAGAACAGGCTGGATGAACACGTGCAAGGGCTTCTCTAGGGTTCCTTGGTCTTGCCTCAGAACAAGGGGCTGGGCTTGACTTCTCGAGGTCACTTCCAGCCCGACAGGTCTATGAACATCGTTCTTCCCAAGTGGCCTCTCCATGCACCGGCTTCCTTCCAACTACAATTTCTCTTTCTCCCGCTCCTCTCCCCTGACTAGCTCAACACCCTTTGCCAGCCTTCTCCCTCATCAAGCTTTGGGGATAGAAGCATCGCCCCCATCCTACAAAGACACAAATGTCAAATGCCCCATGTCTGAGAGAGAGACTGAAACGGAAGCCAGGAGTCTGGATTCCTAGCTCCCTACTTCAAACAGCACACCGCAGGTCGGACACAGCCTGCTCCAGCACTCAGCTGTGAACAGATTTCCCGTTGGTTTCTGAATTCCTTATACGCCACCCAGCATTTACGGAGCGTGAAACTGAAGTCTATGGCTCAGCTGTGCGGAGGCCAAGCTCCGGAGGAACAGCTGCCATCGTGAAAGATGATGTGCATCTGCTCTAGAGGATTCGGGGTTCTGCACAAGGGAGGAGGGAGCGTCTGGGTTGACAGAGCTCCGTATTGTCTGTGGTGCATCGTTCTCCAGCTCAAGGGAGACCTGGACCCTTACGAGTCAGCAGCACTGGCAGTTGCCACACAAAGCTGACTCAAGGTATCAGTGGAGGAAGTACTCAAAGATACAGTTGTGAAATGAATTGCTGCAACTTACTGTAAATTTCAGAGTTCGTAGAGAACAAAGCTGGCAGTGGGTGCCAGCACATTTGCTACATGGCAGCTGCTCGCATGAAAGCGTGCCACTGGCTTACAGCTGTAAGCTTTTCCTCCACGTCAAGGTTTTCATAGTAGACCAGGGGACCCAGCCGCATGACTTCCAACCCCAGCTTCAAACTTTGACACTGCCAGGTTTCTCTTCTCCCTGTAGTGAATTTTAAACCGACTGAAATTGGGGAAGAGATAGTCAACAGCACAGCACGTCCTAGCTCTGTGCAACCAAAACCAGCGTGGGCTGATTCTGTTCTCCTTTCACCTCCCACCCCCTGCTCTTCCTCCTAGGGGCCTCCACCTTTGAAGGCCTCGCCAATCCATCTCAGCCAGCAGCAAGTCCAGTACCTAGGCTTGTGCAAGTCCAAAAATACCAGGCAGCTTACTTCAGTTAAAAGGGACATGGCTGGGCAGTTCACCTCCAGAATGAACTTTGCTTTCCCTCCCAGCCTTTTCCCTAAGGAGACTCCAGAATACAAAGAGTGTCGATGGAAACAGTTTCCCAGAAAGACAGGCTTCCAATGTTTGATTTTTGCCACAGTTGGGCTTTGCTCAGTGGCAATGAATATTCAGAGAGCCACAACAGATGCACTGCACCTTGGTAGGGCCAAAGGTGGGAAGAGCTTGGCCCATTGGCACTGATTCCAGCCGTGTTAGAGGAAGAAATTGTTCCTCCATCTCTTGGCACAAAGTCTAAAAAACACACTCTCTGGCATCTATTCAGCTCCGCAGAGAACAATGTGGAGAGACAGTGGCATGCAGGTTCACCTTGGACCCCACCCCTTTCTCAACCCAGTTTCTCAGCTCAGTCAGGAAACCGACTTTGAGGAAGTTGAAATTTGCAGCTGAACTCTGGGGAAACCATCAGCATGGCTGGATGCAATTGCCTAGTGAGAGTGGGGAGAGGCTGGGCTCACTGGCACAGAGACACTTTGCCTTGGATCAAACTTAGACTAGATACCGAAGTTTCAGCTGGCATGGGCAAAGCCTGGCACACGGAGACTGGTGGAGATTCCTCTTAGCACAGCTGGCTGAATGCTTCACACCCAGCTGTGGGGGAGGTCGGGATACCTCACTGAGAGAGGGCCAAAGAAGCTGAGGGTCTCCTGACAATAGATGATTCTGCCATGGTACTGAAACATTTGTAAAATCTGTAAAACAGTCACCCCAGGATTAACCTGTCCTGGGGAATTATACCACCCAGCGCCACTGATGTGTCTCCGCCAGGTTTGCAAGAGGCTTTTAAGGAGTTACAACCTTTTTGTTCTAACCAGCCTCCCGCCCAAATCCTTCAGGGCCGGGCAGCGTCTCAACAGCTGCAGATTGTGAAGACGGCACAGGCAGCAAATCGCACCACAGTGGGCAGGCCATGCAGACTGTCTGTCCTAGCCCTCGCACTGCAGCCTGCAGGCAGAGGGGCACTAAGCCAAGTCAGGCGTTCGGGTTAAAGCAGACAGAGATCAGGCCCTCAGTCACGTCCAGCAGCTTAGGGCTGGAAAACACTGGAGACCTTTCAAACCCATCCATCCTCTTCCCTGGCCAGTGGTGAAAATGTCAGGTGTTGTGTCTGTTCTAAACAGCCTGGGACATTACAGCACTGATGGTGACCCCCATTTTACAGCCCAATGAAGGGAAGACGACCATGGGGGAGACGTTACATGTCCTCTTCTCAGCCTCATTATAACTTCTAGGAAGGAGCACCACATTTATTTGAACAGTCCTTTGATAAAGTACATTAAATGTGCTGGGATAGTGGCAGCATTAGAGAACATGATGATCTGCTTAAACAGCAGGCACTGTATGGGCAGCAGTCGCATAAGAATCTCTATGTGGCCCTACCATTGTGTCTCCTTTGGAGACCCACCATTAAAAGGGGAGTCTGCCTGGGCTGTTGTGCCATCCTGGGCCTGCCTGGGGTGTGGTTTTCTGCTAGGAACTAGATTGAGAAAAGCCATTTCACAAAAGCATGCGAGGAGCCATGGGATGGGCACAATTTTCAGTCACTGCTTATGTGGCTTGGATTCAAACTAGCAAGCCAGAGGGGAACAGCTTCAGGCTCCATTACCCACTCCTCAGCCATCCAGCCAGAAAGACATGAGAGGGCAAAACTCATTTTGAGAAGGGTGAATTCTACAACGCTGGAAGCGGACTAGAAATTCAAGGCCTTAGCAGCCGGGCTGGGGGAAAGGCAACACTAGAAATAAATGAAAACAAGAGAAAGTTTGAGAGTTCTGGGCTTGTTTCGAGAACGTCAAACTAAAGGAGGACGTGCGTCTCTGATAAATAGCTGTGGGTTACATTTTCAAATGTGCCTGCATCCCATTGCACATCAGCAGGACCTGGATTAAGTGCCCGCATCACTACTGAAGATGGGCCTCAGGCACATTTTTGAAAGTTTCACCGTCTATTTTGCGTGTTTATAGGTCTAGATTGTTGTATCCCATTCTTATAATTTGCAAACAAACAGAAATCTTAACTCCCAGCAAGAAATCAAACAACTGCTGACTGCTGCCTATCTGCTCAGCTTGCTGACACTCGTTCTAAGGTAAGTGATCAGTGCAGAACATACCAAGAATGAGGTGTCAAAGAAAGACAACAGACGATGGGATTTTGTAATCAATGATTTTATCTTTGAAAATGGAAGCAAATATTTGGACAGAATACTATGGCCGCTCTATAAGAGCGCATCTCTCAAATACTTCGCTGGTTCTCTTCTGGGATATCACGGCTAAAAAAAGCTTCAGGCACTGACTCTGTTTGAGCCTGGTTAGGCATCATCAGTTCATTTAAATAAAATACAAGCTATAAACTAAAAATCAAGGAGGACTTTTCCCCACCCCCTTCTTAAACCATCATTCTACCTTACACCAGTGGTGGTTAGGCAGTTAAAACTGGGGTTTCAGAAACTTAATTCCCTCTGATTAGAAAAACAAAAGTCCCCAAGCACACAAACTTGAAGCCACACATTCAGATTAACAAGGAGATCACTACTACGGGGCGAGTGGGGTTTGGTTTGGTTTTTCAAAATGCACACCATCTCATCAGCCATTGATCGCAGTACGAAAAACACCAAACAGCCACATAACCCAGAATTGTCTAGGCTGCAAATCCAACAAAGCGCCTCTTTTCAACACACAAGGCCAAGAACATTTGTTCACTGCCTTAAATAACCCATAGCTGGCTTTATGAAGCTTTCATCCTGCGACGCTTTATACATTTTCTGTCCTTTCTCATCAAGATCTTATGCTTCACCTGCTAAAAGTTCACTTAACTGTCCCACTGGGGCGATTTCACCTTAGGTCACAAACACTCACACTTTCCAGAACAAGAGACTCCTTAATTGTAAGTTTTGAACATGCAAATACAAGAAAATGGAGAACTTGAGAAATTTTAGCTAAGCTACTGGAAGAAATTCAGTGCTCACGTCTTAGCCCAGACAAAGGAATGCAAACCCATCCCGTTCCAAGGCAGCCTGTCGTACGGCACTTCCCCTGTTAATTGGGAAAGCAGCCCTCGTGCGTGTATGCCTGACAAGCATATGCCCATGTGTAGATACATCTTAAAGCAGCAGTGAGGCGACTCAAAGATCAAACCGCCGGTGGAAAAGGATATTTTAGACTTATCAGCGGATTCACTGCTCTGGTACACAGGTCTTAACTATACTTGTGTTTGATCAGCCCTCCCAATGCCAAGACAGGTTGCTCTGGCATGGGCAGCACTCAACCCACGTTCAACATGCATCACAGCAAGTCTAGCACCCTTTGCCCCGACTGGTCCTGAACCTGCTCACATCTGCCTGTGACCCCTTTGCAAGCCTGATCCAGGACCCAACTGGGAAGCTGCATTTGTCACCAACCCCCACTCCCTTCTCATCGCAGACCCTCACGGTAAGCAGATATTGACAGTGACACTCGGCATCCCACACCCACGTCAGGAGGTTGGCTTTGGATGACCCTGCACTTACACTGAGTCTTTCACCTGAGGTTTCTGAGACCAGGGCAGCAAAGCTGGGACTGGGGAGAAAGGTCACTTACATTACAGGAAAGCTCATGTTCCCCTGGATGGGATTTTACTATAGCTACTGGGGCTATCAGGAGAGTGACAGAGGGAGAATGGGTATTGGAGGTGTTTTATTTTTGGGGACCTGTCAATGTAAAGTTACCCAGCTGCTTGTAATGATGCTTTGAAAGCCAGAGTGGGGCTGGAACTTCTCAAACCAGCATCTAAAATGGGGGCAGGAATAGTTTAAGCTCACAAATTGAAAAGCTTCTTAATGAGCAAAGGAACCTGGTCTCACAGCATTTAATGCAGACGCTCAAATTTACAGCTACGCAAATGACGAACAGACACAATGGACAACTTGACTACAAGCTCATGTTCTGCTGGCTTGCAAATCAGAAATCTGGGCATTCGTCTTCACTATTTCACTGCGGCCCCTTACACCTTACAATGTCTGTGGTGTAAAAAAATGTGGCCTTTAAAAACCAAAAGGGTAAATAACACGATATGCCCATTTTGACAACAGAATAATCCAGAGCACTGGGTGTTTGAATAAGAACAGCACGACTCCATAGGTCGGTCGCTAAAATGCAGAAGAGTTATATGGTGACATAAGTCACTTCACTCACAGCCAAGTTTTTTAGGTACGTGCTTATGGCAACTGGGACACTGTTAAAAAGGCAGTAAAGTCAACTCACATGGGTTTATGGGAGGGTCTTTTCAACTGTCTTGTCCACACTGCAAATGGAAGTGAGCAGATTGTTCAAAGATGAAGATTTATACAAAACAGCTTCATTTTGTTCTCTACACAGTATAAACACACACATACACACACCCCCAATCTCTACATACGCGCACACAGTGCTGTCCCTTTAGATTTAAAAAACAAATACTGCAAAGTGCCAAATAAGAAAAATAAAAAGCTTTTTTTTTTTGGCAACTTTAAAAAAAATGGTTAAGAACAATGTGGCATTGGTCCCTAATTCTATAAAAAATATTTGGGCACAACACTGAAAGTTAGAAGAGTTTGTTTTTCAAAAATTCATAAGATCTGGAAACAGAGTGTGTAAAAGTAGCACTTTTTCTTTTGACTTAATTTTGACAGTCACGTGACACATTAAAACATCAAAAATCTTTCACTAAAAAGCTTGGCTTTTAATCATCAGCTTTCACTGAAGTTAATTTAGGAGAATAATAAAATTCTGATTGGAATGCTGCACACGCTGCTGCTCGACGAACTTCTGAAATGGAATGTCTTCTCAAATGGCAGTGCCTCCCCAGCCCCACTTTTGCTTAATTGCTCAAGTTCTGGTCCCTTTGCTCTCAAACGCCAATCTTCGCCATCTGCTGTTCTAGCTTGGAAATGCGCTCATCTTGATTGGAGATTGTGTCTTTTATAGATTTAAGCTCTTTTAAAATCTCATCCAATTTGGCTTCGTTTTGCTGGAACCAAAAACAAACACACACACACCCCAAATTCATTAAAAATTGGTTGGGAAGGAACAATTCTGTATATTGAAGTTTGAGGTTACCAAAGCAAACCTTGTTCCAGTATAAAGGAATTTTAAAAGAGGAATCCTACAGATAAGCCAGCTGGGAATCATGTGCTCTTGAGTACTAAGATGAAGCTTCTGACACAGGGCAAATGCTAATGGCATGGCTTTCTGCACAGCAAGCGACAGCGTTTTTAATGGAGATAGTGCAAATGTAAAGGGTATGCTGGACCAGGGTTTGCTTTTTAATGGAGTTTATATTCCCCTTTATTAATAGCCCTCAGTTCAATGGCCCAATACATTGAATCTGCTTTCATAACAAACTTTAGAGCACCAGTCAGCCTGTATAACCAGACCACAGTGCATTTCACACACTCTTCTTCTCAGCAGTAGATAGTCAGGGGTTATTCTATCTCATTTCAGACAAATGATGGCTAGGATCCAAAGTCCCTCTGTTAACCAGTTGCTTTCTTTGAATTATGTACAAAAGTCAGGTTCCTATGGCCACCACCCTTGGGGACAAGCTCCTGTCACAAGCCATTTCAAACACTGTCACTGTCTAGCAGCACAAAACCATCACTCTCCATGCAGCTCTGTGGGAATGTGAATACCCTATGTACATGTGTGGCCAGAACACGGCCTAACACATTTGTTCAAAGGCTCACAGGACGCGCCATTAGCTACATTAGACTTACCTGTTGTCCAGAAAACCACATATCCTAGTAGCACTTGGAGCCTAACTTCCTGCTAGCTAGCTAGGCTGTTACTACAATGATGAGCCCCGTGTAACTTGGGCTTTTTTTTTTTTTTAAACTGATTCAGAGGGTACAGCTCCCCTGCCTGAGACTCCAGTGCCACTCCCTAATGGCCTGTGAGATGTTACTCACAATATTTGAGGTGTCTGCTGCTTTCTTTGGGGTGTTAATGAGATCACTTTTCTTGTTTGCTGCAGGCTTGTTGTCCAATATGTTCTTCTTGACCACTTTGAGATCCCTGTTTTTGCCTGGAATGTACCCATGTTTCAAAGAAATGAGAATCGGATCAGCATTCTTCCCTTCAAACCACTCTTCAGCTTCCAGAGCTGCTTCAGGACCAGCCGTATCGGGATACAGGTCATCTTGGAAAAGGTCAGACTAGAAGTCAGAAGGAATTAATTGGTAACATGTTTTGGGCTGGACAGCGCGACAGAGCTTCCAATGTGTAAATGCAAGCAGCACTCACCTTTCGGGGGACAGTCATGATAATGGGCTCGCACTTCCGCTCGTGAAGTTTGAAGAATCTTTCAAAAAGAAAAAGCACAACTTAATGGGAGCATATCCAAGCCAGCACATGAAAGCTGGGCTTGATGCCTCTGTTCACACAAATGATACTAGTAGTCAAGAGGTGTGGAAGAGGCTGTAAAGTGAGAATGATTAAAAGCTGGGTAATTCCTCCCCTCCCCCAGTTACACTCAGCAGTTGAAGGGGCTTTTATAAGGGCTGGTGAAAACTACACCCAGCTTTGTGCTCAAATGCTTCTATCCCTTTAATTACTGGGTGGACTAACGTGCACCCTGTGTGAAGAGAACAGTACATGGAAACAAGATCTTTAGACAGAGGCCTGGTCTACACTTATCTTGAAATTTGGTGGCAGTTGACGGGAGTTACGCAGGCTACACAGAACAGCTTCTGTAACTCCCATTAACTTCGTAACTCCTCTTCTACACAGCGTCTTCACTGCGCTGCGCCAACAGGAAATGCATTCCTGTCGATGTAGCGCTACGCCACTTGAGGGGGTGCTTTTAACGCAGCATCTTCACTGACCGCTCAGTCGAGCCGGATAGATCAATCTGACTGCAGCAAATTTGCCACCAGTGAAGATGTACCCAGACTCTTCACTTTGGCCTGCCGATGCTCTCAGCAGGGCACAGATGGCGATCAAGACAGGTTACACACACTGTATCCTTGGCTGTTACACACAGCCCATCTCCATCCCCCACTTCCACCTCTACTCATATTTTAAGCTAGAAGACAATCACCAATCAAACCATTAAGGTAGGTGCCTCTTCTTTGTCATGGGGTGTTTACCTGGCATGGCTGTCACTGGCAGTTTTAAGCCACATCAGCAATCTTTGGTTAAGCCAATGCCGCTGTACTGTTCTCCAAGAGTCAGAAATTGTTTCTAATTTAAGTTTATAAAGCAGCATCGTACAGCCCAAGGAGATTGATACTAGACCATTAACGAGTTCTCTCTTTAACATTAAATCCTGTAGTTAACTAGGCTGATCTTGGACTTAAAAAAGACAGAATCGCCTAGACTAAACACACTTCATTTTAGCAAGGCTGATTCCAGCAGCTTCCTGCTCATCGGTCTGTTATCTCAATTGAAACTCTGACCAATCTTCTGATATTATCCCTAGCAGATGCATCATCATCACTTCTCACTGGGAAATCCTGACAGGACATGAAACGTGCCACCTCTCCGCTTCTCTCTCCAGTTCTCTAAATCAGCCATTATTTGTGTGTCTGTCTCAGAGCACACATCAAATTGAGCTTTTAAGTGTTCCCAATTCCTTCAGTTCTCTTTCGTGCCACATGCATCTCTTGCGTGTGCAGGGCCGTTTTGCTTCACACTGTATGAACCTGGCTGGTTCTACCCAGGATGTGTACCAAAAGCAGGAATTTAAATGGGCTCACTTAATGAGCCGTGTTGCTCAAATCCCCGTGCCAGCCACCCAGTGTTTCTAGTTACCTGGCTATCTCACACTTGTTGACATCCAGGCCCCTTTTCGGCATGAACCCCATCCCTCTCTGCGGTTCTTTGCTGCTGAAGGTGTTGAGGTAATGTACGTATGGGGACTCATCTGTGATCTCGAAGTAGCGAATGCTGCTGTCACCCTGCAGGAAACAAAAAAAGAAGGATATTAAAAAGGGCAGGGACTACTCCATGGCCCAGGGATCCCCTCTTCTTGCTATGGGGTACTGTGCTTAGAACGTGGGGGGCTCCCTTCACGACGAGGCAACAAGACCTCCACATAAAAAGTGGCTGGGATCTCCTGCTGTGGTACCTCCTCCCTAAAGAGAGAAGGAACAAGTCAAGCCAATACACAAGCAGCCCCAGCTCACTGGCGCCTCTATGTGGCTGTCAAACACAATGGTCATACAAAGAACATGCGCTGCACTGGCACGTCAGCAATCCAAAGCGGACATGGATGAGGCCATGCTGGAAACACGCAGCCCCAGCGTACCACATACATGAGGCAACAATGCAGGGGCTAAATGCAGGGACCCTTGGTGTTTCCATTACATGGGAGGTGAAGGTGACATCTCATAACAATCTGACCTTCAAAACACATCACATAAAAGGAGAGAAGCATCAGAAACAACTGCCCCATGACTAATGTACATTTTATAGCTGATTTCCTCCAGCTGAAACTTCCACTGATCATCAGGCTAATGGCCTCATCTCAGCCAGCTCAGAACAGTCTACTGCTGCATTCAGATATACCCATTTGCATGGCTATCATAAAACAGATGTCCTGTGTAATCAAGGCTCATTATCTCAACAGGCTCTCCAAAGTGAGGGATATGGTCTAGATTTAGAAATCTAAGTGGTGTAGTAGTCTCAGCATAGGACTGGAGACCAGGAATTTCCATGGTCTAGTTCCACCTCCAACACCCTCTGTAGCTATGGACACATAAAATTAACCTCCCTGCTTCAGTTGCCTCCCTCATCAGCAGAATGCAGATAACTCGTGCCTTCCTTGCAAGTGTGTAGAAAGGATTGGTTATTTGCACAGCACTTTGAAATGGAAAAACAGTCTTGAAGCGTTATGTATTTAACTATATAATATGGCGTCTTCTTGCTGTAACAAGGATTTCATTGAAAATAAACATGCAAAGCAGGGCATTTAAAACATGCAGCATTGACAAGGAAGCATCTGCACATGTCTGAGTCTGCTGGGAAGTAGAGATTAATAAAAATGGGGGGTCTGGAGATATCGGACAGGAGGGCTAGAAATCAATTACTCCTCATGAATTCCAGGGGATTCTACCTGTCTCTCTAAAGCAGCAGGAGAGGTAGCAAGAATGGAGACAATCTCTCTTGTTAGCTGCTTATTATGAAAACGTTCTTCTATTTGCTTGCATGGATGCTTCTCAGTAATTGCTCATTTGTCTTGCTCATCTTTAACTGCTTGTTTGCGGGAAGTCTGGAGCAGCCATGCTCAGTAGTGGGCACTTTAGAGCACGTTAACACTGATGGTAGCTCACTTTCAGAAGCAATGCACACAATTACAGTAATTGCCCCATAAAATAAAGTTGGCTCTGCTACATGTTCAACCGTCTGTAAGGGCAGCGAAGGCACCATCTGTGCACCTTCCTCCTGCATTAATGCAGGTGGGTCAACATCAACGAGTAAGTTTGGCTGCAAAGCAAGTCTGCCTTGTATTCTTTACGTACAGCTTTGTTTTGCCTATGTAAACTCTCCCAAAATGAAAACAAGGGTAGGGCAGCATCCCTCATGTTTTAGACCCCATGGATCCTTGGAAAATCTTATGGAGTTGGGGATAATCACTTTGAAAGTTGCAGATCCTTGTAGATTTATCTGCAGCTTTGACAACTGCTGAGGTGCAATGCTTTGTTTCTCAGCTTTCCAACCTCTAGCTTTTAAGAAACACTTTGACGTACAACGAATGATTCCGCATGAAGCAGCTGAACGCAACACCCTTCCCAGCACTGTTCAATCACCAGTATCCCAAGAAAGCAGCAGCACAGCCACTTCACTCCTCTTGGACATTGCTCTTACCTTGCCACACAAGTAAATGATATTGGTGTCCGGGTCATAGAACGGCAGCAGCACTCCATTGCTGGTGTCCATTTCGTGCAGGGCTATTGGCTCTTCCATATTTTTCTGCAAATGAGAATTTGTATCAATCATTAGAGAACAGAAATACCCCAGTACATTCAGAATCTAAATCCTTTGTGAGTCCTATTGTTTAGTGGAATGACCACCAGCAATTTCACTTCTCTGAAGAGCCTCACATGGCAGCACACAGGACAGGACACAGCGCATGCTGTCATGGTTTGTGAGGCCATTGGTTTCCCAAGGACTTGCTATCAAAAACGGTTTTTAACAGGTTCCCAAAAACACTTGCAAAGTTAAGAAAAAGATCAGAGACACAAGCATGGTCCTAAGTCTATTGCACAGTCTAAGAAACAGACCACAGCACAGTTAGGTACAACACTGTGTTGGCAGATGAAAGGGTTAGGGTGGAAATGGCCTACTCTGGGAGCTTGCAGGATCTGCTTTTTGCTGTGGTCAGATTTACACTTGGCTTGGCTGGCTTGTTTGATGACATCACTCCTTTGCCTTTATTTTCTGATCTGTTCAATAATAAATGCAGCTTTGAATATTTAGCTAAAATTACATATCCACTGTTCTTGGGAAGATACAGAAGACTTCCTTCAAGGAGGTTATACAAGAGTCAATGTCCTTTACAGATACAGTTTTGGGTGAAATAGGTTGGCACTGTCCACTGCTGTGACACAGACAGGCACGAATAGAGGGCTGCAGAGAAGAGGAATATAATCTCGCTAATAAAATGTAAATATTGCAGGAGTTAGCAGGCTGTCACAGGCAGTAACTGATGACAGCACTGGCACGAAGGACAAGTAGCTGGATGGGCACGTACTGGATTCCACAGGGCGAGCTGCCGTTCACTCATGCGGCTGAAACCAGTGGTGAAGACGTTGCCATCAGAGAGGAAGATGGCTCTCATGGGCCGTGCGCCCTCATGGGCCTTCTCCTTCTCCTGAAATGGATTTACAGAGAAAAACATTCAGCACTAAACAAATCCTGACTCACGATGAATTAACCCAAATCCTATTCAAGTTACACTACCCCATGCAGCCTAAGGAAGCTGACCAGGTGGGATACAGCCACCAGATCCTTGCCCAATGTTTCAGGGGAAAAAATAATTACTAACATACAAGAGAAACAGCATCCAGTCAGTTGGTTTCTGTCAGCTTTGCCTACCAGGAAGAATCAGACATTCTAAAAGCAAGAGTAAAACCAATGAACATTTCAGCAGGTTGTAGCAGATACAAAGGGACAGCTATGCCGCTAGCTCTCCTGCTGTATCTATGGGTACCCCATTTTGGGCACACTAATATGATACTGTAATTGTGCATGGAAATTAGGTGTGAAATCACATTTGTGGAGTTTTAAAAACTGGGCCCAAAACGCTGCAAATTCAAGCACAAATTCCAATAAAGTTAGGCGAAGTCCCTCAGCACTGCTACCCTTCCTGTTACATTTCCCCTGCTTTGCAAGTATCTTACCACATTAAACAAAAACACAAACACTCAGGTTTTTCCACAAGCTTTTACTAAGTGTCTGTGGCACTGCTACTCCTTTGATTTTGGCATACTCACAGCAATGATTTCTTGTTTCCTAGGGTCAATTACTCGGACTTTTTTGTCTTTAGAAGCTGTACAGATCAGGCTGCCATTGCGATTCCAGCTCACATTGTAAATCATATCCAGATGCATGTCATCCAGGTTTATAAGGGCTTCACCTGTTCCCACATTCCAGATGATGACTGTATTATCACAACCTAAAGAAGGACAGTACCACACATTAGCACCACCCCACATCCAGAGCACATGGGGCATTTTTAGAGTGTTTTAAAACATAGGATAATTTTAAGGGCAGCCACTTCTAGTCTCAGGAAGAGGAAAAAACTATGTTCTGCTTCCATTATTAATTGTGTTACTGCAGGCCTAGACGCCTAGTAACAGACCAAGATCTCACCATGCTAGGAACAGAAACAGATTCTCTAGAGCAAAGACCCCCCTCACTTCATATGGTTTGCAGCCGCACAGTCAGTATCAATCTAGTATAGCTGCGTCATGTGCAGGTTATATGGAAGGTCTGCTCCCATTTAAGGGGGTGTCTAAGTCAGAAAGCTGTAAAGCAGGCCAGAACCACCTTCACCCTCCAGGATTCACCACCTGTGCATGTTTAAAAATGCCTGTAAGCTTTGTGTTTGGGATGAAGGACATTTCTCAAGGTAAGTAATATGAAAGGATGTCCTGCAGCAGCCAAGAACAGAAGGTAAAATGTCTTCGTGCCTTCAGGCAGATACTTGCTAAGGAGTATTATACAATCTGTTCCCAGCTCTGGCAATGCAAGAATAAAACAGGAAGGACTCAAAGGTGTAAGCAGCTCCAGAATTCACATAGAACCCTTCCTGTGGATGATTAGTGGACTGGGGATCAACATTAGCTACAAATTAATGAACAGAATCTAAGTGACCTTGTGGCAGAGGGCGGCTACTGAAAAGTCGGTGTCAGGCTAGAGGACATTTGTGTTTGCTGGAGTGACAACCATACAGCCCAACGGGGCAAGAGGCCAGCAGGGTCTGCTTTCTGCGGTGGTCTGATTTATGCTTAGCTCAGCAGGCTTGTTTCATGGCTTAACAGGGTCAAGACTGCCTCTAACAACCAGGAATGGAAACTCTCCCTTTCTTAAACACAAAGAAAGAAGCTGCTACTTGGTATTTTAGTTGCCTCTTAGGCCCGGTCTACATCTACCTTGGCGATTCGGTGGCAGTTGACGGGAGATACACAAGTGACGTAAATCACTTGCATATCTCCCGTCGACTTTGCAGCGTCTCCTCTGCGCGGCGTCCATACTGCGCTGCATCGAAGGGAACAGCGCTCCCTTTGACGCAGCGCTACGCCACTTACCGAGGTGGTTTTCCTGCGTCGCTTCCTGGATCGACTGAGTGTGTCTATACAGACCGCTCAGTCGATCCAGAGCAATCGATGTGACGGCGGTGAATTTGCCGCTGTCAGTGTAGACCCAGCTTTAGATTGTGTGTTCTGTTCCGCCCCCCCAATGGCAGACTTTCAGCTAAGGTTTTCCAAGATCCTCTTGATTCCACCCCATTCCTGGTTTCCGTGATAAATATGGCCCACGTCAGTAGTAAGGGATTAGTAAGAATGGAGACTTTTCACATATCAGAGGCGCTATGCACAGGCAATAATATAATAAGCACAAACACAGCGCTTATCTTCAAAGCACTGCATAAGCCTCACACCAGGGTACAAATGTGTCTGCCATCCAGTGGCTGGATCTCCATGCTGGTGGCATGGATGAAGTGTTCTGAAACCTAGAGTCCCTCCTGGTCCTAAATAAGCTGTGCACCCCCAACCCCATCTGCCCTGTGCTCATCCAGCTCTCCCCACCTCCTCCTGGCCTGCTGTTCTGCCTCTTCCCCCAGCACCCCTCCTCTACCATGCACTGCACTGCTAAAACAGCTGAACCCTTTCCAGGCCCCCTTCTCACACACTACAGATTATCCGATGTCCCATCTGTGCCCCCTAACGCACAGTGTGCGGCACACTAAGAATCAGTACATGGGCAGCAAGGTGAGCGCAGAATGTCTTGAACACCCCCAGCATGGCACAGAGGGGCAAAGCTCGGCAAGGGGAGAAGACGGGCACCTTCAGAAACCATCGTCTCTCTCACTGACGTGCACCCCTCCCCCCTCCAGCAAGACATACAACTCTGGACCAGTCACTCACTCATTCTCTGTCCCCGCCTGCGAGATATACGTGCCGGCTGGCTAGCTATGAAAACCCGTGCAGCTCCCACCCTCTTATTCTAGAGCCCACCCAAAAGACATCCCAGATTCGTTTCATTGCCAAATACAGGGTCACACCAATAGCCTCCCTCCTAGTTGGTCTCCGGGGCAGTCTGCACAGCTGGACGTGCTGGCTACACTGCTCTGCATGCGACCTTGAAGCCTGTAATACTTGGCCTAGAGCAGCCATCCAGTGAATGAAGAATCCAGTTCCTGGACTCAAAGCTGCTTCTGGCAATGCCCCAGACCTCCTGGGATCCTGCCTCTTTAAAATTCCTCTAGTGCAGAGAATGATCAACACAGAAGTCGGAGACAGCTAGCACTTCCTGGTCTGATCACACCCTGAGAAGTAACTGGGGGAGGAAGTGGCTGCTCAGAGTGGCTGAAGCCAGCTTGGGGGCCAGTGATCTCCCAGGGATCTTGGCACCAAGACACCCCAGGCCCCACCTGCACAAGACTCTTTTCCCAAGGCCAAGAGCATGCCAGAAGATGAACCTCCTCCTCCTCCCCCCCAAGCCTGCGGAGAGGGCGGGCTCGGCAGCTGTGCAGAGGGGAGTCTGTGCTTCCAGGATTGCACATCCTGCCTGGAGTTTTGGGCTCAGCTGATGAGCCGTTGGAGCAGCAGGAAGGGAAGCGAAGCGGAGTACAGAGTGGCCTGCTCCAGGCCAGGTTTGGTAGGTCAGAGGAAGGCCCTGGGGAGTGAGCACTGTGGGACGATAATGGGAGAGACCCACTGCACACACCGGCTGCCAGGGAAAGTTACGGACTGACTCTGTGCACAGGATGCCGAGGACTCCAGCAGCACTCGATTACAGCAAGGGGCTAGTGAGCGGGCCCCCGGCTGGGCAGAAAAGGACACACAATATTGTGAACGTTACACATGGGCTTCAACTGCCTTATGGTTGCTGTAATTCTTAAAAGCAAAAAGGAGTCACCCCGCCCACTTTGCTGACTACCATTGTAGAGCACGCACAGAGAGCCTGGGCTTAGGAACACAAGGCTGGTGCAAGTAACCCATGTACGGCGGATTTTGCAAACCGGTTTGGAATACGCTTTGCGAGAGGCGAGTAGTCTAGGGAGCAAAGGACTGGAAGCCAGCAACTTCTAAACCGTCACCCCAGCTGTGCCATCAAAAGCACTCAGAGCCTTACACACTGGCTGCATATTGACATGTGACCTAGCTCACAGGGTGTTGTGAGGACAAGCTAACATTTGTGCAGAGAGTTAATGAAAAGCACTAGGGAAGTGCTAAGAATTTCTAGAGAAGAGAAAAAGCTTTAGAAAGAAAATAAAGGGCTGCCATTCCAGCCCACACAGGTTTGGTTACTGCAGCAACTTCAGTTCACACTGTTTTGGACCCTCTGAGTTTTGGTTTCATTCAAATCCAACACTCAAGACCCAACTAAGTGACTTTTGCTCAGCTTTGCTGCATCAGCTATGGACAAGAGGAGTTTCACGCAACCGTAAGAGGCTGGGACTGAACAGGGACTCAGCTACTAAGGAGACAACGGTCACATAAAAGAAAGACCGACTCACTCCCTCTCTCCAGTGGAGGGTAAAGGGGAGAAGTGAATGTTCTGGAGCGAGCTGGACACACTTGATGCATGCGTCTCTTGCACACGTTCTGAGGTTTAGGCAGTTGCACACTTGGGATGTAGGGGGTTTAGATCATTGGTAGCATTTTGGACTTCTTTGTGAGTGAACCTCTCAGGAGGGGATGAAGCAGGAAGAGGAGGCGGTGGCTGTGAGGACAGAGGAGGAGGAAGGTGGTAATGGAAGAGTGCAAAGAGGTGCAGTGCCCGCCCACACACACCATGGCAGGGGAGTGAGGTTTTCTGCGGTGTGGGAGTATTTCCACATTGCCCCAGCCCAGACTGGTCACCACCCCAGCCAATATGGTGCCTGCAGGCTGTGTGGCTGACAGGTCAGCCGTGGTCCAGGGCTTAATGTTAGGACCACAGCTCTATGGAAACATCTGAGAAGCATGCACAGGGAGGAGATGGAGAAGAGGGAGCACAGGCAGGCCAACCACTGCCCAGTGGTACAGCAACGGCCAGTCGCAGAGGGGGAATGGGCTCAGCTCCTGGAGCAGATGGGGGCGCTGGCTCTACGTGCCAGCCAGCGGGAGAGGGAAGTGGAGAGGAGGGAGAAAGCTGTGGAACGCAGGGCACAGGCTGTGGAGCGGCGCAAGAAGGCTGTGGAAGAGGAGGAGAGGTCTCTGGCAGAGAGGATGCTGAAAATGAAGGCTGAGGAAGTTCAGGGGCGGCTGAAAGGCGCATGCAAGAGGAAAAGGGCCTGGCCCTCAGCAGCTGCTTTCCCCGTACATTTTGTGTAGGAATACTTGAGCTTTAGCTCCTATTGTGAGACTAAGTAATACCCCAGGCAGGTGACTGAAGTAACATTTTAAGACAGGCGTGTACTGTCTGGACAGTGTTCTAGGCCTCTGACCTGCAAAACAGAACCACCAATCTCTCTGATCTCCTACAGCTTCTGACTGCCTCCTTCAGAAACAAAAGGCAAGGATCTTGCGTATTCAAAGCTAGGACAAATGATTGTACGGCTTCCGGTTTCTGACACTGGGAAATATGGAACTCCACCAGGCACAAGCAGTCTCAGCAAGATCCCAGCACAAGCAATGCTGGGGTAGACTCAGCCAGTCATGACCCTTGCAGACCTATGACGTGGTCAGTCAAACCTTTGGTTAGGAGGCCAGTTCAAAACCAAACCAAAGTCCCAAAAGACAATCAGCCTATGTAGAGAGGGCACAAAGGATCTGATGGCTCAGAAAAATATTCTAGTGCAACTCTGCTAGATTCCATTAGGCTCAAACCTAAAACTAGCCAAGTTTCACACAACTTCAGGTTATGCAATAAATTCCTCACGCTGCTTTAACTGATATTGACTTGGACCACAAAAATATTTCTTCATCTTGTTTTTGTAGGCATGCCTGTCAAAGAATGTAATTGTAACAGAGGTTAAGAAAATCCCATTGGATGGATTGTGCAAATAAAAAGGGACAGTAAGTAAAGAAACAGTTTGTGAAAAGACACTCTCTCAGATACACACAGGTACCATTCAGATGTAAATGCAAGGCTGTTTGGCTAGTCTCAGACAGGGACTTTGGTTTTGTCTACATGGGAAAGTTATACCAATTCAGCTAAATTGATAAGGTACCCTTAAACCAAAATAAGCATCTCCCGAAGGAGACTGCCCAGATTTCACCAAATCAGTACAATTCTCATCCAGACAAGGCCTTAGGTGCCATCCACATAGGAGTAAAAACCATGAAAGCTATGCATTTGAAGCAAGTTCCTGCCAGAACCTTATATGATCACACTGTGGCTAGCTACAGCTGGTTTTCTATACTGTTCTCCCCAGCATACAGAGATACTCGCTTTTCCAGATATCCCTGCTAGCAGAAACCTAGCTGCAGATCCATCCCCTCTACCAGCTTTCCATCATCATTTATTCACAGAGTTACAAACTGCATGGAGTGTGGAAACAAACTGGGTCAAGACTAACAGTGTTTGAAAATTGTTGCCAGCACTTATGAACTTCTGCTAATGTGGACAGGGCCAAAGATTGAACTGGATGGAGGGAAGCAGCCTGTAACATATATGTTTATAACCTTCAACACTTTTGCTTTGATAGCCCAAAATATCAGAGAGAGACCACCACCTCCATCTGTTATTTTCTGTTACTACACAAATGTTTTTATGTGAAAAACTGACCTGGAAAAGAGAAACATTAACACTTAAGGGGGGGAGGGAGAGAAGGGGAAGGAAAGTGAATTGTTGAACAGCTGAACCTGAAGTGGTCATTATACTTGCTTATCAATAAAGTCTGGAATGGTTTAAATACAACTGTTTCCCTCAGATAATTTCCTAGTACTCGTATCTGCAAATTAGAGCTGGCAAGTGCTCAGTACAGAATGGGCTAAGATGGTAACCCTCTGCATTATCAGAAAAAGCCATACTGTTTGGTTTATACAGCACCTAGCAAAATGGGGTCCATAGCTGGGCTCCCAGGCACTACAATAATACAAGACCAGTATTATGACTGACCCAGCCCTGCAGACCAAAGGAACTCAGGCAACTGGTAAGAGGGAAGGGTCAGCAATTCCTATCTGAATTAACCGGTGTACGAATGAAATGTAGGTGAGAAGTCATTCATTCCGCCCGCCACGTGTACACGTCATACCTGCACTGAGCAGCACATTGCGTGCCGTTGGATGCCAAGCAACGATACCAACTCTTTTTGAATGGCCTTCTAAAACTACCACAGGCTCCGTCAAGGAAAGGGTGAGTCCATTCTCTGGGATCTGCCACACCTGCAAAGGGGTAGGTAAAAATGATTACTGAAGGGCCATCACCTCTAAGGGACACACACGTCACTCCACGTATGCTGTACCATTAGCAGAAGTCCAAATTCACACATCTTGATCTGGGCTGGAAGACAAGAAAGCGAAGGACTCACTCAGTCGCAAATAAGTCTGTGCTATGAGTGGGCTGCTTGGAGTATACCTCTGTAGATCGCATGTTGAGGGCACACAATGTGACCAGCTATATTTTGAATGCACATCTCCCCCATTTCCATGTCCACGGAGACGCTTTGTTTAAGACACATTCCTAAATAAGAAAATTCAAAGAAATTCTCTTGCATCTCAAACTGCATCTGAATAAGCTGGTCCATTTCCTAACTGCACTTGTTCTTGCTGGGAAGCATAGGCAGCCATTTTAGGGCTGGGATTCCCTAGTTTTAATAGACGTGGCTGTACTTGGATTAACAATGTTGACAACTGGTTTCTATGTGAAAATTCAAGGTCTGATTTCTGTTGCCAGTTGGATGGGGTGCTAGTGGAGATTAGAGAGGTGCAGGTCGGTACTGTGTAAGCTATTACCCAAAGAGCTGCCAATTCACTTCACTTCCAATCTGCAGTACCATATTTGTGTGCTAGTGGTGTGGCAAGAGGTCTCCAAGCAGTTGGAGAACTCAATCTGAAGGAAGAAACACCAGAGATTATGAAATCCTGAATACTAAAGATCACGTCTCTTTGGAGTTTTAAGTGAGGAGGCAGGACGGGACACTTAATAAAAGGTGGCTTCAGTGATTCATCGGTATTACTCATTTCTCAACCAACTTTGACTTACATGATGTAACAAAACAAACTATAATTGCCCACCAATAGATGGCAGCATAAGAGCAAATTGCTGCAACCTTCCATTGTTTGCTTTTTTGGAAGGATTGTCAGATTCTGCCTGCAATACTCAAGCAAGCTGTCAAAGTCAAGCCCACAGTCAGCCAGAACGAGATGTGCTTCATGAAGATTTTGACAATAAAATAGGGTTGGCTAGATGCACACAGCGGGAGCAGCATAGATTTTAGCACTAATCCCAATTTCTCCACTCCCAACAGAGCATGGTCATTGTAACAAAACAGATACAAAAACCCAACACCCACAACTTTGAGACACAGAGATGCTCAAAGCAAATCAGGTCACCTCAAAATAACCCCAAACTGATTTTCACTGTTCAATGAGGCAGGTTCCTGAATGCCATCTCTGCCCTGTAGAGATCACTGGCCATCTTTGCGTTGCCATCAGGCATTGCTAGCAAGTGCTAATTGTTTGCCATGTTAAATAAATGTTTACGCCTTGATAGGAACTTGAATTACTCATGGAGTGTTTAAATCTTGTTTTCGCCTTTATCTGGTTCATTCCACCATTGAAAGTGTGGTAGCAGCAACAATGATATTTAAACATGGCTTTTGTCAGTAACCACCGTGTTTAACCAGGTTACAAAACACTGCACACATGCTCATACACTCTGCAAAGACTAGCTCCCATCTTATTCACCTGGAAGTCAACAGGAGTTTTGCCACTAATTTCAACAAGAGCAGCAGCTAGATCACCGCGTAGGAGGATTGTCTATATAATCGGATTCCCAGAACATCACTGTATGTCACTCCGAAACCTAAAAGGTCTGTTGAGTCAGTGTGACACAGTAGAAACCGCTACAAGCACAGGTGAAAGTTCTTTTTCTTCAAAAAATTCACCAGATTCGGTCATCACAAGGTTTCGCAGTCTGTTACCTTCCAATTTTTAAGTTCCTGGCCATTTTTACTTTACAAATTACACCTACGCATGTACTGCTATAGTCAGGCAAGGAGCTATGCCAGGCCGAGAGTCCTAGTCCACTGTGATATTAGAATTAAATCAACCAATCGCTAATCTGTCTCTGTAGCTAATTTGCATGCAACAATTCCACTGGATTTTTATGGAGTATGCAGTATGGAAACTGCACAGATGGCGGATTACTTGGCCCAACTGCATCTGCACCGAAACACTTCCAAGACAACCTCCTAAACACAAGTCAACACAACCACCATACACAGTAACCCATCGCTGCAGCACACACACCCCCATTCTCCACCTGCACAAATCCACAACACAACCGGCACATAAATCAACACCCCCCCTTTCCACCCATAACACATCACTCTGAAGCCTAGAATGTCTGTGTGGTGTGATGGAAACAGCTACAAATATGGTTAAGAGCAATTTTTTGTTTAGAATATCATAAGCTGAATCATCACTGGACTTTGTGGTCTGTTTCTGTCTAATTTTTTTAAAGTTCTCTGCCATTTTCAGATTTTTCACACTCATGACTTTATGAATTACACCACGCAATGACTTTCAGCTACTAGGAAACAATGCACTGATTGCATTATAACGCTTTGCATATGGTTATATGCGCATGAGTCCCAGCCATATTATAACTGCGTGACATCTCCGTAAAATGTCTAGTTTGGCTAGCACTTTTCTTGGGACAAGTCTTCGTGCCAGGCAGGGAACCACAATAAAACCCTGCTGCTAGTGTGGCATCTTAATTCTAGTCTCTTAAAAATGGACCATTTGCAAACATTACAATAATTGTACATAGGCCCTTTCATACCAACTATCTCACAAAACAGTTTGTACAGTTTTAAACACTAGGATAAGGTTGTAGGAAACAAATTATCTAGTGTCTAAGTTAAAGCAACCACATGGTCAATACCGAAGGGAGAGAAATTAAGAGGCATTAGCAAAGGAGGCTATTTAACTGGATTTAAAGAGATTTAAAGTTGTACCAGGTAGCAGAAGCTGCAGAGAAGATCCCAATGGTAGGGTGGGTGGGCATATGAAGGGACTACAGGCCATGCCAGAGGCAGCAGGGAAGGAGACAGAGAAGCTGTGTCTGTAAAAGAGGCTAAGGCAAGTCCAGAGAGGAGATAAGAAACATGAAGTGCATTTTGAGAACCGGATTCTCTCGTGATCGGAGAAGCTGAGGGAGCTGGTTTAGATACGGGAGTTCAGTTATCTTGCTTTTTTACACAGGAGATGGAAAACAGAATTCTGCTCATGCTAGAGGCTGGGGGCATGGAGTTGGAAGAGCCCTTAAAAACACTGCTCCTTACTGTAGTGGTTTAGGCTCCCTTAGACAGACCCCAGCTTATCCAAGTTTATTTCATAATAAGACACTTTCAACACCTCAGTCCCCAAATTGACTGTCAGGCTATTTTGAAAGGTTGACATATGTGAGACTGTATTGCTATTTGCAGGTACTGGACTGACCGCTTGAGAGAGATCAAGCCCAGCATGGGCAGCAGCAGCACAAGCCTCTGCCCACGTACCACGTGCCAGTGTGCTTCACTGTGGCCGAGGTGGACCACGCTAGGGGTCAGAGAGCAGCTCAAGCTGGTAGGTCTATTCCATCTTTGTTCTCTCTGCAGAGTGCCAAGAATGGGGACAATCAGTACCAACTGTGCTGGTGTTTTGTTATGTGGACACCCGTCCCTAAGGACTGGACCTGAAATCAAATTTGTTCTACATAGGGGCCATGGAAGAGCTATCAACTGGTTGAGACTTTTGCTCACTACCAACCGAGGCCAGATTTGAACCAGAAAGGTGAGAGGCTCTATACCCATCACCAAATCCCTTGCCTGGAGTTCCAGTGGCAATAAGAGCATTAGAAGCCACCTCACACCTCTAGTTTGGTTTGCATTTTTATGGGGAAAAATTCCATTGTGAATTTTAGAAAATCATTTACTACTAGTGTGGAGAGCTCAAGTATCAGATGTAAACAGAGATGAAACACTGAAAACATCAGTGAAATAAATTTTAAAAACTACAGAAAAATGCTGAAAACTTTTTTTTTTTTTGAGAGAAAGAGAGGGAGTGAGAGGGAGAGGAGAAAAGCCACATGCATTTCACAGCAGTAGTAGATCACTGTAATCCTTTGCAAATTACAGAAACTATTGGCCGAACAATCCTGCTTGGTATTGCAAAACACAGGGAAAGCAAAAGGTCAAACTACGTTGCAGAGTGAACTGGTCAACTCATTCCAATGCAAGGCGGGGCGTTTCTTATGTGGGGCAAGTAAGTAGCTTCCAGTTTGGTCACAGGACCCAGCCTACTAAACACCCAGACATAAGACACACTGAGACATGGGACAATCGCCCAGAATGAGGCACACAAAGGAAAGCTTAAAATGCTGCGAGAGTCATTGCTTTGACATCAGTTGTATTTTCTATCATCTCCATTCCCTAAATTGGCATTGCTCCATCAGCTTTCAATATAAGAAGCGAAGCAGCACCAGCCTGGTGTCAGCGTGGAAGTTTGCCTTTCAGAACAGCAGCAGCAAGGAGGTTTCTTGCACTAACAGCACATGTGAGAGTACGGACAGTTCCACCATTTCTCAGCACTGCTTTCCTTTATAGCCTTAACACTGCTATTCTCCCATGGCCCTTAAATTAGTGAACAGAAACCCAATGAATCAGTTTCTAGAAATAACAGTTTTATTAGCACATACGTTTTAGGGGTGATAGCCTGGGGGAATTGTTATATGTTGTGATTAAAGTAAAGCAGTGAATTAGGTGGTCTGGGTTCTAAGTCCCAGCTCTGCCAATGATTGAATCACCTTGGGAAGATCACTGTGTCTTTATGTGCCTCAGTTTCCCTATCTGAGGCATGAGAAGACTATTTCCCTACCTCATATGGGGAGTTTTTTCCTGTAGTATTTAGATTCTTGTACCTGTGCTCCTCAGCACAGGATCTGAACGATTAATTCACTGTTTGAGGTGCTAAAATACTATGGCAATTAAAGGCCACAAAAATACTAACAGAACTACACGTTTGTGTCGTTGGTGTTATTTCTAGCTGGTGCTTCCAAGTAAGCTATCTGGGGCCTCTAATTCCTGCAAGAGCTCTGGTTTCATTTTTAAAACATTCAGTGGTCAAATAGTTTAATAAAACTATTTACCAAACCAACTTCTATGGGCCAGTACACGAAAACAAACTACCAGGTCACCTCATTTAAAAGGCTGCTTGCTTATGCCAGAATTAATTCCGCCCGTCTGAGAAGAGCCATTTGATACCTTCTATAAACCCTTCTATAATAAACATTTTCCAGCTGAATACAAAACCTGCAGTACATTATAGTCATTCAGAAGGTTCTTATGCATGAATATTTAAGTAGTTCCTCATTTGCTGGCACAAGAGAATCATTCTTCAAAGGAAACATCCAACGTATCTGCATAGCACAGCACTTTAAAGGAAGTCTCTCTGAAAGCAATTCAGAGAGGAGGAAATAGTGGGAACTGCTCATCTCATTCTTCTGAGAGAGCAGGAAAGTTAAGGTAACTTACTATAAAAAAGAGCAGATCTGCATTACAGAAAGCGTTTCCTCAGACCTCAGTCAGATTGAGGTTCGCTGTAACAAGGTCTCTCATCAAAGGCTCTTAAAGAAATTAAGCAGCCATGGAATCAGAAACAATGAATTCTCATGGATCAGTAACTGGTTAAAAGATAGGAAACAAAGGTTCGGAATAGAGAGTCATTTTTCACAATGGAGAGAGGTGAACAATAGGGTACCCCAAAGATCTGTACTGGGACCTCTGTTGTTCAACAAATCCATTAGTGATCTGGAAAAGGAGATGCGAGCAGGGAAACGGCCAATTTTTTTCAAGATAATTGAGTCCCAAGCAGACTGTGATGAGTTAGAGGAATCTCGCAAAACTGAGTGTCTGGGGAACAAAATGACAGATGAAATTCAACAGTAAGAGATGCAAAGTAAAGCACACTGGAAAAAATAATCCCAACTACACATATAGAACGTTGGGTTCTAAATTGGCTATTACCATCCAAGAACAAGTTCTTGGAGTCACTGTGTATAGTTCTCTGAAAACTTCCACTCAATGTGCAGCAGCAGTCAAACAGCAGTATGTTAGGAACTGTTAGGAAAGGGATAGAAAATTTGACAGAAAATATCATGCCACTAAATAAATCCCTGGTGCACCCACATATTGAATACTGTGTCCCGTTCTAGTTGCCCCATCTCAAAAAGGTAATGGTGGAACTGGAAACGGTTCACAGAAGGGCAACAAAGATGATTAAAAGGGTAAAGGATGATTTCTAGAAGAGCACAGGCTATAAAAGATTAGGGCTGGTAATCTTAGGAAAAAAGTATGTCTGAGGGGGTGATATGATACAGGTCTCTAAAATCATGAATGGTGTGGAAAGTTACTAAGTGTTAATTATCTTTTCCCTCAATACAAAAGCCAGTATTTTTTTTATGTATTTTTTTTTTAAAGAACATACAACTAACCCATGGAACTCATTGCCATGGGATGTTGTGATGGCAAAAGTATAACTGGGTTAAAAAAAGAACTGCATAAGTTCAAGGAGGATAGGTCCATCAATGACAATTAGCCAAGACAGCCAGGGACACAACCCCATATGTGGGGCAACCCAAAATCTCTGACTACCAGACGCCAGGAGTGGAAGACAGGTGGATCACTCCATAACTGCCCTGTTCTGTACACTCCCCCTGAAGATTTGGTACAGGCCACTATCAGAGACAAGATACTGATAAGTTTCCAGCCTTCATGCAAAGTTAACCATCCCAATGGAACACAAGTGACACTGATGCAGTGGTGTCTTCCTGAGTCATCACAATGAGAGTGAAACCCATGGCTGGGATTTGTTGCAGGGAAGGAAATGCTGAGGCAAGAATGAAGGGGAGACAGAAAAAATAAAAGGAGGATGGAAAAAGAGGAACGTAAGGCAAAAATGGCAGGCCTCCTGTAGGTAAGAATGTTTTTCCACCAATAGACAATATGACTTTTTTCATTATTAGGTTACTTACTATCTATAGGCCATGTTCTAGCCTGGATCTTCCTGCAAACATCCCACTGATGTCAGTGGGAGACCTGCTGTAGACTGAAGGTAGCACAAATTCCTGAAATTCCCCATATTTAAAGTCAAAATTAAAAAGGGAATTTTCCAAAAATGAACCCGATGTTGCTGCACAAGCCCACATGGTTCTCTCCATCAGGGCAGCAGTATGTTTATCTTGCTTCATCTTAGTAATTAATGAAGAGGACAAAACTAATTGCCAACTTACATGTTTTATTTCAAAATAGATAAATTGAGTTTTTCAAACCAATAGAGTTTAGGAAGCAGAATTTGAAACCAATGTTGAAGACAAGTAGAGAAAACAGAATGCAAATTACCAGTGCCAAGATATAATATCAGAGATGGAAAGAGACCCATTAGATCATCTAATTCCTCTCTACCCTTATCCAGTGCAGGCTTCCTCCTACAGTATGTTCTCTGTTGTTCTGCCTAATCTAGTTTAAAATGTACTTAATGGCTCTGGTTCCATCACTTCTTTTGGGAAATATTTCACACCTAATAAATCAGTCTGTCTAAGTTTACCGTGCCAGTCAGACTATTTAACTTTCTTTCATTTCACTACATGGCATGATTGAACTGTGTTTTCAACACGTTAACTAATGTGTTTAAAACTTTCAGCCAGGGCACCAAGTAATGTAGGCAGGGGAAGGCTTAGCCAGGCATGACCTCGCCCCCTCCTGCAGCAGAAGCTTCCCAGGTGCAAGCTGGGGCTACCCGCAGGCACTGGAGCCATGTGCTGCCACCACACCAGGGCCACCACCAGCAGGCGCTGGGGCTGCACGTGGCTGTCTCTTCAGGCTCTCTCCCCTAATGGGAGGTTCACCTGGCGCCCATGTTTTCAGCTATGGAAACTACAATTTTTCACTTAAGTGGAGACAGTCCTAAGTTATGCCACCTTCACTACGTGCTCCCCATCCTACTTGGGTATTTGTAGACAGTTTGTCCTTACATTAAGCTGCCATTTAGATAAGCTGGCATTGCACTTCGCTGATCTTTCCGCATAAGTCAATACCTCTGGACGTTCCAACATGCTTCTCACTGCAACTTGGAGTAGGGGCTTATTTTTCCTTCTACAAATGTTCTGAATTTAAGTTTTGCCTATTCTGTTGATGTTTATGTTTCAGATAGTTCTTGTTCCATTTCTGAACTGTGGTTTCTTACAAAACATTCCGACACCATTTCAAACAATTCTAGATCAGTGGTGACCTTCATAAAAACGTGGTTTTTTGGTATGCAAATACATTACATTTTGTTAACGTGCTTCAGTTTCCAAGACCCTGAGATCATAGGCAATGTTGTCCTGGAATAAGATTGTATAGGAGGAATCCCACCTCCACTGCAAACATCTGAACAATAAACAGTATCAAAGCACAGGTATCTATTGATCTGACTTTACATGAAAAGGTTTCAATGTAGTTTTCAGCGTACAGAGTTTCTGCATGTGGCCAAATGAAGATCTTGCAAAACAGATTTTTCACAGTAATTTTATCTTTTAAAGATTTTCTTTTATTTGTTATGGAGTCAACGCCCATCACTAATCAAGGCCTATT
The DNA here is from genome assembly GCA_007922155.1 of Mesoclemmys tuberculata. Classification (NCBI taxonomy): domain Eukaryota; kingdom Metazoa; phylum Chordata; order Testudines; family Chelidae; genus Mesoclemmys; species Mesoclemmys tuberculata. The sequence continues at coordinate 13,289,870 of ML675640.1, forward strand.
GTATTACGCTTTGATCCAAGCTAAAAAGGAACCCACGTCAAGGTTGGCAAGTGCAAAATTTAGAACCCTGTTAAAATTTTGACCTATTTACACATCCTGTTGATGTGGAAAAAAGTAAGGTGTTCATCATTAAATCAAGGGCTGCAACAGTCCAAGGCTGCAGCACTTGGATATGTCCTCCTTGCCCCATCCCAACCCTCCTTACTCTTCTTCAATCCCACTAGGGTGTCCAGACTGCAAGGGTAAAAAATTGGGATGGGGGTGGGGAGTAATAGGTGCCCATATAAGTCAAAGTCCCAAATATCAGGTCTGTCCCTAGAAAATCCCGACATCTGGTCACCCTAAATCCCATACCTCTCCAGTTAGGAGCTCTGGGGTTAGGAGCCACATCTGCCATCTGCAATGCACTATAAAATGATACATGTCAATGACTAGCCCTGTCATGATCACTTCTTTCTTCCTCCTCACCCTAAAAGACCCCACATGTGAAACCATGAAGGCGACTTCCAAAAACAAAACCCATCAGCTAATGCACCAGTTAGGAAGGATGGAGAAAGGCCAATGCTATTATGCCAAAGCTGACCCAATATCCAGATGCTGAAAAGAGAATGTTCCTCTAGAAGTTTTGGTCTTTAATTTTCTTGACCAAAGCAATGAAAAGTCAAACAGACAATGGTGGAAGTTCAAAATCCTGTAATCCAATTGTGTTTCCAGAGAGGGTTAAGTTTTACAAGTTTCTTCCCAACTAATAATTGGGTGACCATCATATGTAAAAAATAGACAGTACTGTTATGAACACTGATCATGGTATAAGTTACCTGACCTGCTGCATCCTGTCTCATACTTCCCTTATAACCTTCGGTGTCCCACTTAACTACAGTAAAGCAGTGATATCAGCTCTTCGGTGACTCTTCATCCATCCTGTCGTGCAGTACTGATGGAGGCTGTTAAACACCTTCCTCTTGTTGAATTGGCTCCTCCAGATACATTAATGTCATTGCTTAGCCTGGGCCAGATGCGGCAAGGTACAGAGTGACCACAACCATCATCAAAGTCAATGGGAGACGCGGCCTTCAGCAGATTGCAGGATGGAGCTTCCAGCAGGGGCTGAGAGAAGAGTGCTATTACAAGAGACACTTACCTGTCTTTGGAAGCAGCGTGGCACCTGCACAGTCAACTTTTAAGCTGAAACAGCCTCCCTAGTGGAATTATTTCGGAAGTCAATGAAGTATAAGTACCATAAAAGCTCACCCAATACTTTTCCCAAGAAATTTTATTTGAAGATCAAACAGAAGTGACATTTTCTAAATAGAAACCAAGTCTCAAGCTTTTACATATCCTTTTTTTAAACTTACCATGACAGTGCAGTCCTCAGAACCACTGGCAATGACGTGATCATTGTGGGGACTCCAGTCTATGTCAAGCACTGGTCCTGTGTGACCACATACTGTTGGGTACGACTTGTCAATTCTTCCTGTCTAAAGGGAGAAAGAGGGACAGCTGTAATGTGCAGACCAAACCAGGCAACACACACAATATTTCACAGGGAAAATGAACATTTTCCACACTTGACACACAACAATTTCATAAGCCTTGATTTTACGTATCAATGCCCCGGTCACATCAACATTCTGACAATTTCTGACTTTGAGACACGTACATACATAGATGTGCAGCAAACATGGGGGCTTTCTTCTCTCAACAGTGTAATTACTTTGCAAGTCCACCTCCCACTGGTGTTACTGGGAGATACTTCTGGCAAAGGACGTTAGTCGCTCAGACTCTCCTGACTGTAAAGGAATGGGGAGAGGCGGTACTTCCTTAGTTGTGTCCCCCACACAGCAAGTATAAAAGTTCTTATTTTATCATCCTACATTTTTTGTGAAGACTAGCAGCAGCTAAAGATCCCTAAGCTAAGAGTTCTATCAAAGGGGTGTTCTGGACACTGGAACTTCATCAGATATACCAACCTACCCACTGTGATGCACCTTGGCTTTCTACTGGAAGGGGTTTGTCTAAGGTAAGAGGAGTTCAGTCTACACAGCCCACTCAATCCTTACCCAAACTACTGATTGACAAGACCATCAATTGGTGCCATTTGTGATGTGGATCTCTCTCAGCTAGGAACTCGACCAGGACCAAGATAGTGATAAGATTCGCTATAAAAACAATTTTTACACTTATTTGCAATAAAAATTCACATTTCTACCAAGAAGTTAGCAAATCTCTAGAGCACTTGCCTAAACCAAGCCAATTGTAAGGACAAATCTTACAAGAAAATTAGCTACTGTGTGGCATTCATCTGAATTCGAGAAGACAGAATTCTAGTAATTTATGGTTCTTTCAATTACTCAGATTGTTCACTGGTACTACAACAAAGGGACCCTGTCAGCTTCAACATGACTCTATTGTCTGATAATCTTTTATTACCTACCACTGGTGCAAACAACACGTGAGCTTACTGTAAGTGAAAAGTAAAAAAAAGGAGCAATTTATATCGTCATTCTCACCATTTTTCCTGTTCTTTTGGGTCTTTCACAGAAAAACAAAGTAAATCCATATTTTTAAAATAGGGTAACATGACTAAAAACTGTAAAGATTGGCAGGGGGGTTTGGGCAGGTGCAGTACCTGAAACTGCCTTCAGCTCACTCTTTAAAACCGACTACATGTCAAGCTGACTATGCATGTCCCCCCCTTTTGCAAGATTACAGCCTAGAAGAAGGGGGCCAGGGAAGCTCCCGACCAGATTCTAGTTTCTTTACATACAAAAAGCTGCAATTTGAATGTCAATTCTACCGTTTGGTGGTTTCCTGACCCTGAGGTGTGTGCTGCCTTCACATGACTGTTACTAATTTCCATGGAGCTGATTATTCCAATTCAAAATTCTCTACATATAAGAATTTAGAAAGGGGCTGGACATAGATAATGCTTGGTCTGGTCATAAATGCAGGGGACTGGACTAGATGACTCCATAAGGCTCTTTTCAATTCTATGATTAGCTTTCGAGAACTACTGACATTAAGATGTATTTGTCAAAAATAAAACAAGATGTAGGTCCTAAGGGAGTACGAGTCAACGTAGTTATAAAACAAGGTGCAGCCATTTCCTAAAAAGCTAAATTTAAGCTCAAGAATGGTGTCCCATCTCAATGCCTCACTTGTTTCCAAAAACTTTTAAAATTAAAATATTGTAGACTCAACCAATAAAAACAAGAAACCCCATAATATTAAAAGCTAGAATCTACTTACATCTTTTTGCATGCAACAACGTAAAACATTTAAAGAAATTAAAACAATAACTCATGTATGAAGTCACTACATTTTAAACTAAGTTAACAAAAAAAATCAGAAGTCTAACATATCAATACTGAACACGCTCTAAAACAGTGTTTTTCAACTTTTTTGATACCAGGGACCAGCTTCCTATACTTTGTCAGGGATATCTCAGGGACCAGTGCCGGTCCATGGACTGGTCGTTGAGAAATACTGCTCTAAAAGACAAATTAAGTCCAACTAAAGAGCTAAATCAAAAGGAATGGATGGCCATGAAAGATACTGCCTGCAACATGTAAATAAATAAATGTGACCATTCCTAGGCAAGGTTTAAACTAATTTTCATAGTAAAAGAGGAAGCTACATTGATTAGTTCCCGACTGAGCACTTGCCAGTCTAGATTCGGGTTTTTAACAAACATCTATCAAGATTCTTATTGGACGAAAAATCTCAGTTGAAGTAAACTAAAATGAATTAAAGTATAAAATTTCCCCTGGCTGTAAGATCAAGATAAAGCCTGTACTTCAAGTCCAGATAATTGTACTGCATGCTTCTGATTATCTAAAATGAAGCTCATTTTTTCAACTAGCTATCTTGTAATATCATTAGCTCAATAAGCAGTTATCGCTTTCAGAGTACGCTAAAAATGACATGCTGGGTCTCCACGTTTATTGTCTATCAATGACTTGTGAATCAAATGTGCTCTATTTACAAATGAAGATTTTTCTTTTCCCCCAGCACTGAGCTCTGAGAACCAAAATGGATTCTTTTCTTTTCGGCTACTGATAGCCTCAACAGTACTGGAAGCCAAAGCAAGCCACTGATTCCTGCCCAACTGTGCTGTCTTCAGATTATCATCTCAGCAACACCTGTGCAAACCCATGGTCTTCAGTGAGGATTAACAGATGGAACTGACTGGCTCTGTAACTGGAACCCAGGAAACAATTCTGTTCAGAATGCACAAGGAGAAGATTCCAGCTTACTCTCTCTTAGCTGCGGCAGGGTTAACAGAAATAAATTGGAGCAAAATTGGTTCCTGTCAGTTAAGTAAGTAGATATAACCCAGAACACAGGGAGGCAGCTGTTCTGGGTAAGTGTGATGGGGGTATATACACCCACATGGGTGACAAAGCAGTTTAAGAGCTCCTGTGAGCCAGGCTGACTTCGCCCCTCCAACCCCAATACCATGACCCTACAAGGGGCAGCAGGCTCCAGTCTATCAGTCATGCAGGCTAGCCCCACAGCGAGCTGTTATGCCTTTGGTACTCTAACCCTCCAAGCTTCCCTGAGGGTAGTGAATGTGGGGCTCCACTGAAAGGATTTAGGGAATGGGAACCAGCAGCCTTCAACCCCTTAAAATACAGACAGATTCTGGTGTAATTTAGTAGTGAGAGGACCCCTCTTTATGCAGACTGAGGCGCCCCACTGCCTTTGCAGAGCTCAGCCACTCAGTAACCCAAGGAATAGGACAGTAGAAAAGTTCTATTTTTAGTCCCTTTTCAGAGCAGAGCTGCAATTTAAATGCTCGAACTGAGAGAAGAAAACAGATTATACAGAGAAAAGGTCTGTCAAAAGTCTGCAGAACTGCCTTTGCATGTGTTACAGGTGAACAGTAACTTCTCTCTCTGTTTATATAGCATACCCTTTCCTTCATGGAGGTGCCTGATAATGCTTGACATGGTTTTGAACAGAGGCTGCGGCAGCAAAGCCTGGCCTGGGTAGAATCAAGAACAGCCCCCATGAACTCTATTCACTGCACTGGCATGGGTTTGGACTTTTGCTCATTCACCACTAGCCCTAGGCGCTGACAGGTGGCCCTCGCTAGGTCGGCCTAGCTGGCTTCGGCTCAAGACCTGCCTTGGATTAGCCAGTCATCCAGATACGGGTAGATTTGCATGCCCTGTCATCTGAGATGCACGGCTACAATCGCCACACACATTTTGTGAATACCCAGGGGGCAGAAGAAAGGCCAAACAGGAGGGCTGTAGAGTGGAAATGGCCCACAGCAAATTGTAGAAACCTTCTGTGCTCAGGAAAATTGCAATATGAAAATATGCATCCTTCAGGTCAAGGGTGGCATACCAGTCTCCAGGATCCAGGGAGGGAATGAAGGAGGCTAGGAGACCATGCGGAACTTGAGCCTTATGGGCCTGCCACGTTCTCTTGCTGGAGACCGACACACGTGATGCCACTCAACCATCGGCGATCAACCCGGTGCTGGTGACAGGTAACAGGACTCCAGGGATCTGCATCTTGACAGCAGGGACCTTCTCCTCAGCGATCTGTCCTGAGGCTATGCCCTCCAGGGCTCAGGCAACTGGTGCAGCCAGTGAGGAGATCTCATCACGGGCTTCCCCCTTGAGACTGGTGCCTTGTCTCTTCCTGGCACTGAAGCAGACTTAGGAGTGGGCGGCAGGGGGACAGCTAGCAAATCCCTCACTGCCTGACGCGCATCTGGCATTGACAGCACTATGAGCTGGAGGGATCTCCCTCTGCTCCCTGGTGTCAGGGCTGGCTCCCTTGGAAGGCTCGGAGCCCTAAGGGCAAGTCCTGCTCCCAATGCCCTGGCACAGGTGGCTGGAAGGAAATGGTGCCCTCGCTCGATCCTGCATCCCTGCCCTTCTTCGGTGCGGGGGAGTGATCATTGCTCAGGCACTGATTCTTCTGCTTCTTTCGCAAAGGAGAAGGAAGTCGGTGATGTAATTCTTCTCCTGCCAGCAGGGAGCTCTGCACCAACAATATGCTCAACACCGAGGCAGAACATGGCGGCTCTGAGGCCGGTCTCAACACCACCTCTATGAGGAGAGCTTTCAGGCAGATCTCCCTTTCTTTCTGAGTCCTCAGCCTGAAGCACTTGCAGATCTTACACTTGTCCTTTCAGTACGACTCCCCCAAGCACTTCAGACAGCTTGTGGGGGTCACTGAGCGGGAAGGGCTTTACGCAAACCATGCAGGGCGTGAAGCCCAGAGAGTGGGACATGCCCCACTCCCAAATTGAAGTCCCTAAGGGGACTAACACTTAGCACTAACTAGCTGCTAACAACAGCACTCAACTAACAAAGAGCTATTTAATTAACCTAATTGCTAACTACAATAGAACAGGGGAACTGAAGTACTTGCAATCACAAGCAAAGCAAGGTTCCAACAACCATCAGTAGTGAAAAGAAGGAATTGAGGGGGCATAAGGCTGGCAGCACCTCATATACCCTACGGGTACTGCTAAGGGGAAAAAAAATTCTGGTAACCGTGCAGGGAGGCAGTCACACACCTAGAATGGAAATGACATGAGCAAGCACTCAAAGAACTTCCTTGTTCGAATCCCAGCTCTGCTGCTGTGTGGAGTCGGAGAATGTCAGTTACTGTTCGTGGTCTCCCAAACTAGACAATAGGATACACACTGTGTGAGGTGAGGATGAACATTTGTACATGCTTTGAAAATAGAAAGCACTATAGAAAAGTGTTAAGGGCAAGTGAATTAAATACAGAACCCTATATTATGAAACATTCACAAAAATGAAAGAACCAAGATGAAGAAACTAGGGACAGTCATTTTGGACTTTGATACAAGGAATGTCACTACAATTTAGGGATACCCCATTCAAAGTGTGCTTTCAAAAAAACTCAAGTAAATGCACCACCACCCCTAGAGTTAAGTGGGGTACGATGTTTGCATCTTCTATGCCAAACTGGTGGGTTTTCATCCTGCCATAATCCTAGCAGGTTTCTTTAAATGTAACCTTTTAATTAGTTAAGGATTTACAGTAAATCTCAAATGTTGATACACAGCTTAATATTAAACTCAGTACAACTACAAGAAATTAAATCCTTTTCATAATCCATTACCATTTAGGATGAGGAATACTTGACGGTAACAGTTTCTGATGGTTCACTGGATGTGGTTTTACATTTAGGACATAATGAAGCCAATCCAGAAAGGCGAATTAAAAGATTAAGAAGTTAGCAGGCTGGATGGTTTAGGCTAAGAGATGCATGCTCAATATTCAAGTCCTTTAGCAGGCAGTAGGTTAACTTTACCAAATAAAGTCATCTAGCTGTTTCATGAATCCCAAAACAAAGTTACTGAAAGAGAAGAAAAAAACTTCTGTGATTCAGTCCAGAAGGGATGGGTAAGAAGCACCAAAAAATAGTTGCTAAAAGTGACAGTGTTATTAAATCATTTGAATGTTTTTTACAACTGATTCTCTGCCAGGAAAGGGCAGTTGGTCACAGGAAACAGTTCATGGATTACAGTAAAAATATGCACAGAGAACAGCTGCTTCCTCTGATTTTGTGTTGTGCTTAGTAAAATCACAGCTGAAAACAGGGAAGCGGCAACAGATTGCATAAGTGAAAGCAATTCCACTGTCTGAATGCTGAGGAAGGGGTTTGGAGAAGGAAATCAGATCACAAAGGCTGGGTTTCAAATGCTAATTGATCAGTAACATTTTTCCATCAGAGATGCATTGATCATACTGGGGGTGGACTTTATTTCTATTCACACTACAATCAACTCAGTTTCACAAACCTAGAATTTGTTGCCGAAGCTTAATGTGAACTACTGTGGCCACAGAACACCCATGTCTAGCCATGCCAGATGGTCACACATGAGGCTGTTAGAATTTTAAAAAAGGCAGGATATAATGAATGCTCATCCACAACTATGACAAATGGCTATTAGTCATCCAGCGAACCAACCAAGGCATCCATGGCTAATCCTCAAGGCAGAGAGTGAGACTTCCAAAAAGGTACACGGTGCTGTGTGTCGCAGTGACAACCAAGCTAGCGAAACCAGTAAAACATTCAGAGCTAAATGCTGCAGTTGGATTTTCACTGTATAAATATTCTTTGCATCTTCCTGAAATCCATGCATCGTGCTCTGCTCCGGCTCGGTTGATCATTAGTTATTTCTAAAGCTCCGTAGGTGTGCAAGGTACTTTAGAGATCAAAGACAACAAAGGTCTGTACTCTGAATTCCATAAATCTAAACTGATATACAGACAAAGGGGGAAAGAAGAAGGGATGCAACAACTGACAGGAATGTTTCTCACAAAACAAACCCACTCTGAACAATGAATCTGGAAAAGAAATGCAGAGCATTAAAGACATGTTATTATCGTGCCCCAGCAGATTCGGTATTATTGCTCATGGTGCTTTGGAGAGTCTCAGGAGTGTCATCAGCCTAGTGCAGCTTGCAGCAGTAACTGGTTTATTTCATGCCTGCTGGAAGATGAGAAATGCAGCAGAGAGGTGACTTCATTGTTTGTGCCATGTGCTTTTAGCGGACCAGAAAAGGAGAGCGATAAGGACTGGTTATAATGGACTCTACAACTAAAATAGTTTCCAGGGATGCTTTGCACCAGCAAATGTACGCTAAGCCCCAGAACCCTCCACAAAATTAGCCGTAGCAATCAGCAGCCCCACACACAGACTTTTAGACAAAACAAACTGCTACCCTGCATTGCAATGAACTGGGTGTTCAGCATGACTATTCCAGTTCAGCTACCGAAAATCTGATTGCTCCTCTTGCATTCTGGACAAAACCCTGCACAGCTTTCTGGAATTAAACCTTGCAGCTGTTTGCTTTCTAAATTTGCACCCGCCCTTATCCCAATTGAAAAGGGTTTCAATGGAGTTTAGAACAAACTCAAGAGGAAGAAGAATTGTCCTGTGATCACAGAAGGGGTCAGGAGAGTTGGGTTTTATATCCCATTCTGCTACTGACAATGGGACCTTGAAAATAGTCTGAAGTTCTCATCTAGAGTTGGTGGGGGAGGGCTGACAAAGACCACTGGCCTTTGGCATTGCCCTATAAGGGAATCCATCTGAGCTCTAAACTTGGCTGGAAGCACTATAGGAAAAAGCTGCTCAAGCAACCCCCTCCAGGTGACCATTAAGTGGTGTTCACATGCTCCAGTGGGAGCCATATTCAACCCTACTTGCCTACTAGGCTAAACTGGACCAATACAGGGCTGTTAAAACAGACAAGGAAGGAGTGGGATGAAGAATAGGGTAAATCTGGGCAGATTACAAAAAGGTATCAAATTCTAACCCTTTCTGTAAAACTAATTTGGTGTCTGGATTTACAGTTTGCTTATACCAGAAATTTTAAATGGCTGAAGTGCTGGACCAGGATTTTCAGGATCTCACCCTCAACTTCAGCAACATTCCCAACATTGCTATAAATACATATCAGAGGACAGGGCAGAGACAGAGGAATCTGATCTGCAGGTGATAGTACATGGATATTTGCCTAACCTGGAACTGTCTCACAGCAGTGCCAATTAACCATGCTAGTCTCTCTTCATGCCAACGTGCCCACAAAGTGTCAAGAACAGCTCCTTCAATCTATTTCCATTTGTTCCTCAGGCTTTAAGACTGTGAAGTAATTTAGCACCTGTAGTTGCTTCCAAAGAGATTGCTGCCTGAAAAGTGAGAGTCTTACAAAGCATTTTAGTTGCCCGAGTGCATCCAATAAGTGAATGAAAAACTTCTTTAATTCTGATCTCTCCGCACTAATATACAAATGCTCATAGCTAGAGAGGTTTTCCCAAAAATTAGGGAAAAGCCCTCCTCCTGGGTGTCAATCTCACATGCCAAATAGACCTTGGCATGGATAAGGTGTGTGTGTGTGTGTGTGTGTGTGCGCGCGCGCGTGTACACACACACACACACACTATATATACACACACACACACACACACACGTGTATATATATGGCATGGATAAGGGGTGTGTGTGTGTATATATATATATGTATATATATATGGCATGGATAAGGGGGGTGTGTGTGTGTGTATTTAGAGGAAGTGCTGACAGCCCCTGAGCAGCAGATCAATTTAAGTAAGTCATAGCCCATTTTAATTCACATCCTTCCATCAGCACTCCATCTAAATGGCTGCAAGGATTCACTGAATCTCGGTCACAGCAGTAACACTTGATTTTGTATTAGTATTTTTACTTGTAAGCGCACACCCCAGCTCACCCCAGAATCTTCTTTTCAGTGTCTCCTGAAGAAATTAGACACCATGGCTGAATAATGAGACGTAGTAACATGTCACTGACAGAATATGACCAATGATGAGCATTTCTTGGGTGTGCAAGCACTTTATGTTATTCGCAATAGCTTGGGTCAGGGTTTTGGTGGAAATGCTGCCAGTTTAAAGAAACAGTAACAAGAAGCCAGACATGCAAAGGACAAGGCTAACAAAAGGTTTAGCCAAATGGGACTGAGTAAGCCCTCAATCACATGCCCAAGTAAGAGCCATCATTCCCCCCTCAAAGATCTGATCTCCATGATTTCAGTTGAAGGCAGCGCCCTCAGGAGAGATCAGAGTGCTGTAGCTATGGGTGGTAGGGATGCAGCAGCAGCACCCTCTGGCTTGAAGTGGTTTCCATCGCACACCAGACTTCCATTTTGGTTCAATGGCTCTCAGCACCCCTACTATAAAATACGTTCAAATGCCATGGCTTTTGCCACGGTCTTTTTTAAAAAGGCAAGCTGCAAAGATTTTGTCAAGCGATGCATTGTTTTTTCTCTCTCAGATTACTTTGGGGACGTGTGGACTTAACCATTACAGTACACTGGTGTATTAAACCCAGGTATCTGAAAGTCAATTCCCTTGGTGTATCAGGAAACATAGGAGGTTTTCACCTCTGTCAAGATTAGGCGTGCATTCCCACACAACCCATTTTCCTTCAACCACGGATGCAGTGGATCTCTGTGCTACTCAGCTTCAATCCCCTGTATAAAGCTGAATAAGCATATTGCTCTTTACAGAACTATGGAGGCATAGCCTCTGGCCAAACGTGGTTAAGAGACAGGTCCTGTGTTCAAAGTTCCACATTTCATCCACAGCAGCTGATCACCACACAACAGCTTTAAAAGAAACCTAACAATCTTTAGATGGTTGTACCTATAAAAGACAGCCACAAAAAAACCCCAAGAGACAACCCATTCCCCTCACAAGGTTTCAGAGCGGGGGCAGGAACATCTACACTGCTATTTTTAGCCCTGAAGCCCAAGTTAGCTGATCTGGAATCTGAGAATCACTGCCACAGGATCGCGTGTGTTTTTTGGTTTGGGTTTCCGTGCAGTATAGATGTACACTTAATGAGTTAAGGGTTTGGTACAGTAATGATTCTGTGGTCTTATGCAATGAGCTGTGAAAGCACTCCTAGTGAACACCCAGCAAATGGAACAGCAAGTTAACTAGACAAAATCGCAGCACACCTCAGTGCCTTTCACATCAGAGACCTCAACCGGGTGTGAACAGAAGTGTTTCTTCCCCACTTGTCCGCTTTACTACCTCTTAATTCCATTAGTCCTGCTTGCTGTGCTGCAGAAGCAGTTGCAAATCTGGCCAGTTCATGCCTATAAGCAAGCAGGAGCTGAAGTCACAGTACTGTGGCAGCAGCATACTCCTTTCAGCACCAGGCTTGATTAAACTCAATAGCAACCCCTTGCAGCAGATTAAGGATCAATGTGGATGACCTCCAATGCTCGGTCCCATGGTACATGGGCCATACATGTACCCTGGATAGAGATATCTGGAGGATGTTGTCGGACAAGATTTCATGGAACAAAGATTAAAATTTGGAGATCAATTCACAGGGATCTTCAGTGACATTCACCTGAGGTGTCCTCTCCTACACACCCAAGGTGATGTGTTGGGAAGAGAGCCAAAGGAAATGAATGTCTGACTCTTAAAAGCAAGGGAGTTCCAAGGTTAAAGGCACTGGGGCTACAATAGGCTGTGCTTTGTTCCTGCAGTCTGGATAATGGGTAAAACCTACAGCCCCATGTCTCACTGGTTTGCGTAGGCAACACAACTATGGAACACTGCGGGAAAGGAAGGCGTTTGGATCCACAATTTCCTTGCTGCGGTCAGTTTAAAATCTGAATCTACTATATGCATGTAGCTGTATGCGGTTAATTCCACTTGACGCTCTTCTTTAAAGACCAAACCACGGTCAAAAATAGACTGTCACTCTCTAGCACTGGAAATGGTGAATTCCCTACATTTGCACGCACAAAAAAAACCAATAGGAAATTCAGACAAAGCATTTCAATGGCAAATCAGTAAGGAAAGAATCAGCTGCACAATTCCTACTACTAAGCCAGCATCAGGATTTATTTTGCTGGTAAGACGGTATGAATGGAGACAATATGTAGGCCTCTGGCTTCCACACATCTCCACCCACCCACCCAGTAGCTGCCAGAGGGGGCCTTCTCACAATCTCTGCCCTCCCCCCAAAATTGGCAGTATGCACTAAGAGCTGCGTGGCTCAGAGACTAAAGCACTGGCCACTTCACATCCAGCCAGCTGTTCTAAATCAAAATAGAAAGCGTGGTTTAAAAACTCTCAGACTGTCACTGTGAACTGGGCTGGCAAGGAAACCCAGCCACCTTTCCTTTCAGGGTCCACACCACGGAGGGGTGACACCAGCAGCCCAGCTCGAGCCAACACCACCACTCATCCAAAAAGGGCATTTGAGGAACAAACGTGGGGTTTTAAGACTGCTCCGTGTAATCAGACTGCACAGTGATTTAGTGCGATCTATAATTCCAGGCAGAGCTTGTTGCAGTTCCAGGCATCAGAGACATCCCTCCCTTCCTCAAAAGGGTGGGGAGCCAAGGATCCAGCAGGGATGTTTTAACAACATTGATTTCCACTCGTTTTTTCCGATCCCTGGCCATATTACATTTCAGCAGGAGCTGCCAAGAGCTCTTCACATGTGAAGCCTTGCCTACGAATGGCAGAAACTCTCAAAAACCAGGGCTGTCAGTAACCCCGGTGGCACATGATCAAATCCAGGAAACGAAGAGTTAACGAGCCTTTACACTTGTCTCAGAGAGGCTTTTCTCTCTTTACAGTACAGCCCCTATCCCACCATCCTCCAGCCCCAGCCCAAAGTGGCCAATCAAAGTAAAGGGTGGAAATTATTCGGGATGTCTGACAGTCCAAAGAGCTCGAATGACCATATATGGTAAAAACCACGGTGGGAGCCCTGCAGTGCCTGCTGCTGTTAGACATATCAGTGAAATGCAGCAGCGGAGGCAGGGCCAAGGAGAAACACAAAGAATAAGCTGCTCATCACTGGGGTGGGGTGAGGGGAGGGAAGAGGCATTCATCTGCCTGGGCACAGTCAAAATCCCTCAGTAGAATAAAAAAATCACTCCTGTGTATATTGCATGGGTCTCTGTGCCAGGACTTTGGGTTCATTGTGGCCATTCTTATTTTAAAAGGATGGCAAACAGTCGTTGGGGGGGGGGGGGAAAGCCATTTGCTTGCACTTCTTATGGTACAGAAAGACTACACAGGGCCGGGACTGTGCCAGTCTGCTCTGTAATTATTCAGCACCTAGTGCCTCGTGCATCCCCTCGACTCACCCCGCCCACCATCCATTTCACATTTCAAGGTGTCACCACGGAGCAGGCAGATTTACAAGAGCCACGAGCTGGCATCGAAGGGCAGGCGGGTGCTGAGCATACTTCGCTAACAAACAGCAGCATTTTATTTCACTGCAGCCCCTGGCTTTCATCCTGAAGGGCTTTGCGTTCCATACGAATGCAGACCCAATGAAAGAAAGCTGCCACTGGGTGGAGGACAGCAACCAACCAGCCAGGGCAAAGCTTGCTGCACTGCTGGGCAGGAGAAGGGATTTTTGAGCAACCCCTTCTCTTACTAGTCCCATGGTACCTTCATACGTAGGACAACAGCTTTTGAAGTCCACTTGTGCTACTCAATTGTTCTGCCTCAGGAGGATGATGGGCTAGATCTACCCTGCTGAGATTTGAGTAGATGGTTCCAGGAAGTCTAAAGGTATTTAAAACCACAAAGTCATACCCCCATGCTGTAAAAACCGATGCATGCTTCTGAATTATAATGGACCACAAGACATGCTATCGGTATTGCTGGACCAGCTCGGACCTTCATACTCAGGGGCGAATATGATGGAGCCTCCACAGCCACATGAGGAAGGATGGGACGCAGCTCAAATCTTTGCTTTGTGTCCCCAGTGCTACGCCTTTATTTCCAACCCAAGAGCAATGGGTTTTGCTGGAAAGCTCCTAAGACTTCTCTGCATAAAGATGATTCAAGTGCTGGGTGGGGACTGGCCACCCATGGGGTTAGGGCTCAGCTCCTCTGTCTCCCCCCAGGCAGCTCCCACAGAAGGCACCAAGAACAGGTTTCCCAAGCTGTACAGAAGCCGGTGGGGAATACCCCCTGGTCATTACCGAAGACCCTATCCAGGGGGTAAGAGTGTGCGGGAGTCATGCAATGGTGGGGACGTGTACTTTGCTCAGGAAGCCCTTCAGATGGCTGCATGCAGAAGGCAGGACGTGGATGGTTTAGATGATTAGGTGCTGATCCTCCCATTCCCCTCACAATGATGAGCATGTCCCATGTAGGCTACTTCATCTATTGACTCTTCTTAATGCTCCCATTCATGGTCCGGCTATTCAGTGTGCTATCCCGGTGCTGGGATCTGGCTTTGGCTCTGAATACATTAAATGTGCTCCACCCAAATAAAACTGCTCCAAGTCAAGCATTTTAGAGATACTCTGCTTACAGAACATCAATTATAAGGTTTTTAACTCATAAGCAATTTTAGATTTGTTTACAGATGTTCTAGCCAAAAATCTGAGGGTTTAGCATTTAGGTAATTAATTTGTATATATTCCACACACAGTTTTGCACATCCCTTTCATATGCAAAGAACTGCAGAAAAATCTTTGAAGAACTTGCCAAACGAAAGGGCTGCAGGCGTTTGGTTTAGCTGGGCTGATGGAGCTCTTCAGTTATGAGTTAGGATGCTGGTAACCAAGCAAACAGACATACAAACCACCCCAGAAAACCTTCTCGCATGGTGACACATATCCACTAACCCAGATTATCAGAACTGAACTGGGAGTTTGAACATATCCATTTCTGTAGTACAGACCCATTCTCGACCCCAGTGTCAAAACCAGATAGAAAGACCACTTGGCTGGCTGCAGCCTTGATGATCCAGAGGTTAGAAATACTGGGAAGCAGGAGGGTCCATGCACCCCTTCGAATGCAGAAGGATGCAAATATGCTGGATCTAAGCCTCTGAGTGCTTTCCGCATTGTGTTGGCGTAGCTGTGCTCTCCCAGCCTGGCCTAGATGAGTCAGCTTGACATCAGCAACGTGGGCCTTCCATACACAAGAAGGTGGGGGAGGTGTGTTTGCTTCAAGCTAGTCAGATGTTCCACCGGTGCTGGGCCTCAAAACCTGCTTACTCCTGAACCAGTTAAACTTCTGCAGAATCAGAGAAAAATAATGCTCCATGGCAGAAGCAACAAATAAAAAATTTGTTCTTTTACACAAGGTTTGCTTATCAGCTGACAGCAACAAGTTGAGATGCTGGGGAGAAGAAATAAATGTTTCACTTCCTTTTAAAAAGAGGGATATTCTAGGGCACCAAAGATGCCTTGATAAATAAGATCCTTGATAATGTGTTTACCGGATAGGTAAGTCAGTCATTTCACCTTAACACTGAACATTCTTTAGCCTTTGCACTATATGTTATGTTAATGTCCATGGAAGACTGTGGATAGCCACTTAAATAGAACAAAAACCGTCATCACAAAAAATAGTTACTGAAAACTTAGAAAACGTAAAGGAATAACACAAATTTGGGAAAATAAACTCTGTTTACTTCCAAGATTATACTGACCTTTTATATCATGGCTTGGGCTTAACCCTGCATAATAGGTGAAGACACATTAAAAGTACTTTGCAGAGACCCACACGCTAAGTGAGGAATTTGAATAGTTATGTTGCAATTAAGTTGTGAAGAAAGTTCTCTCTCTACTGGCTCTGGCAGCTCTCTGGTCTCTCAGGACTGCACTGAGTGTAGTTTTATGGTCCAACATGGAAATCATCAAAAAACAAAGTCTAAATCAGCCCTTTTGTAAGTGAACATGACAGCAAGGGTTTTTAGTGGAAGCCATCTGCGGACAGCTCAGTGAAAACCTCAGCTCAGTGTATAGTGGCAGTCAGAAAAGAAAAAGTGTTATGATGTTTAAGGAATGGAAGAGAACACTGAAATTATTATAAAGCTAATATATAAAGCAATGGCATGATACACTCTTCCCATGAACACTCTGCTCAATTCTGGTCACTATCAAAAGATGTAGCTGAAGTAGGAACAGGTCCAGAGATGGGCATTAAAAAGATTAAAAGCCAGGACACACTTTGATAAAAAAGACTGAAGACATTGGGAGTGTTTAGCTTAGACAGGAGAAGTGCAAGAGTGGCCATGATAAAGGAATATAAAATAAAGAATTACAAACAAGTAAAAACAAACTCCTAACAGAACAACAAGGGAACATTCCATGAAACAAAGAAATTTTAAAGTGATAAGGAACCACTTTAGGCAACACAATTAACCTATGGAACACATTGCCTCAAAACATCACTAACGGCTATTTTATTTTTATATACATACATACATACATATGAAAGGTTTAAAACTCTCCTTCTTGGACTGGGCCAACCGCTAACTGCCTGGGTTAGGAAGACACTTCTCGCTTGGGTATGTCATTCGCCATTCAAGGAGAGGGATACATCAGGTTCAGTTAAGTGTCAGACAGGACACTTGGCTAGATGAAGCACTGGTCAGACCAGGTAAGGCAATGCCTATCCTCCTACCTACTGCTTCCCTGAAGTCAGAGTTACAGTTTTGCAGAGAGATCCCACACACATACTTTTGCAGACTGGGCTATTCTTTTTATGCTCCCCCCAGTCATCCTGAACCGTGCATTCTCTTGTAATGTTATAATCTTAGCCCACTTCCAAAATGGCAATCCTATTTTGAAGAGAAACTAATGCTGTGCAAGAAGAGTCCCTGGAGTGAAACGATGCAGTCATTTTTTTTTAAACAGCACATGAAGTAATCAAGCTGCTAACCTCATTTAAAGGATTTGTAACTGAAATTATGAAAGACTTATCAACTGACTGTGATAAAAGTCAACCTATCGAAAGGGGAGCTTGGAATACTTCTTTCCAGCACAGAGAAAACAAAAGGTATTTTGTGATCCATGGCAGACATACCTTGGCGTGAGAGCGTGTAAGGACTTACTTTCATTTGATATATCTATGAGACGCAACCCTATCGCTTCATGCGTTTTTTGCCACAGGTGCAGAGATTGTCATGAAGCCTTCCAGCACTGATCTCTTCAATGTCTCTCTCCATGTTCTTCCATCTAAGAGGTTATCCTGCATTCTGTATTTGCCTTTGGGGCAATAGGTTTTGTAAAGTGAATGCATATATTTCTGATGTTACAGAAGTAAGACTAATGACGAGGCAGGGATCCAGAGTTGGCCATCTATATGGCTTCCCTGCAAGGTTATTTAGCAGAGTTATAGTTGCTTCTTGCTTCCACAGAATCTTAAAATAGGTCTTTCTGTCAGAGATGTGTGGAGTGGCTCCCCCATTATACTCCATCTGCTGAAGGTAACAGGGCTCTGGCTGAAGTGCAATCAGAGTCTGCCCAGGGAATCATTCAGGTGATCATGAAGAAGGGTTGAGGGATGTGGCAGAAGCTGTTATCTCACTTGCTCACCATACTAGCATTTAACAACTAGAGCCTACAGTGAAAGACTAACCTAAACTGCCAAACAGCAGGCTGAGCAGGAATAGGTCATCTGAATCTTAGGGTGTGTCTATACAGGGGTAAAAAATACAAAATAGTGGCTGGCCTGAGTCAGCTGACTTGGGCTTGGGCACATTCAGACTGAAAAAGTGCTATGTAGATGTTCAGGCTCAGGCTGGAACCCGAGCTCTGGTGCCCTGCAAGGATGGAAGGTCCCAGAGCTCTGGCTCCAGACCAAACCCAACTGTCTACACAGCAATTTTTAGCCCCACAGTCTGAGTCACCTGACCTGGGCCAGCGGTGACCAGACCGCAGGTCTTTTATCCCTGTGTAGACGTACACTCTTAAGAGCTCAGGGCGACAGGGGCTTTAATAATCAGATAATCGCCTCCTTTTTGTTTTCACTCTATTTTGCCACCCAGTTGTCACTAGTCAGATGCAGAAAGCAATTAATGCAATACTGCACTGAGACCTACGAGATTCTTGGCTATCTTAGAAAGCGAAAAGCCTGAGGGTAAAAAGATGGACCATCACTATACCAAACAAAATTTCTTCGTGGGAATACATCATTGTAATAATGCACTTTTTTCATACAGAGCTGGTCCAAATTAGTCAAGCAAACCATTTTTATTTACTGTGTTTCATTTAAAAGGAAGCATTAGAATGATTACTAAGATGCAAGACTCCATCTAATGGCAGCAGAAACCAGCATTCGTCATTCCAAAAGACAGGTCTAAAGTAAGACTTCCCAGGCTCAATCTGGTTCATAAATAAGATTGAGATGATAAAGCGAAGCTACGGATGCAACAACGAGAAACTTTCAAAAGTACCTACCTTGTGCAAAGGCAGCACCAGGAACGCTCCACCACCACTCGCTTCTATGATTATTGCAACAAATTTGGGGTTTACTGCACAAAAGGAACTATCCCAGGTAACGCGGGAAACCCGGATGTCGTCATAACACTGGTCATTTTTAACTGCTTGCCCAAACACATGCCGAAATTTGCTCTGTCGTACCACTCGCCTCATTGTGTCTGTGGAGAAAGAGAATAGGAGTTTCAGAAGAACTTAGCCAGTTAAGTGTACATTGACTGGTCGATTTTTGTAGAACCCATCTGCCTATATATGCTAATGAGTTCACCAAAAAGAGTCAACCAAGTACCCATTATGGCAGCAGACAGCAGCTTTCATTCATTACTCCTACACATATATATGCCCAGTTCCAGACCCTGGCCACTCTACAGTTCAAATAGGGCTAGGAACAACTGGTTTCAAAGGGAGAGTTCTATTACATTTTTTATAAGGCTTCAGAATAAACACTGTCTTGTACTGAACTGAATTTTTTTTAAACTATGTTGTATTTTACAAGAAAAATGGTAAGTAATTTTCCACAGAGAATGGCATTTTCCCTATTGTGATTATATTCCCTTTATTCCAATAAAAAACACCCAACTATCAAAGGGATTTTAGGTAAGTTTCTACGTATTTAAAAATGGTTTGGGGACACATGGTGAGAGAAATGTGTTCTGTTTTTTGATTAACTTATTTACTTTGCAGGAGAAGTAGATAAAATGCAGACTCTCAGAAACTGGTACTTCTGTGAAGTGGTTTTACAAGCTAGCTAGCTTACTTTATATTAACTCAAAAATCTCATTGAAAATAAGTGTTTTCTAAGCAGGGAGAAGTAAGGAAAGCAAGCCAATTACTTGAATTAATTTTGTCAGCTTGTTTGCATTGCTCCTCCTCCTCCTAAGAAACAAACATTTTGAGTTAGAATAGAGAGAAGTTGACTGGTATGGAAAATTCCAGCCCCTGCCTCTGCATAGATGTCAAGGGGGTAACACTTCATAGAAATTTCGGGTCTTAAGGGAGGGAAGCGCCAGTATATCATCCATCAGCATCTCTGACTTCCAGATCCCTTCCGAAACTGACCAAAACATATCAAAGGAGTTCTTCCATTGTAGGAGATTTTCTCTTCCACAATTGATCAGCTAACAGGTAAGTTAGGAACCTCCACGTACCTTCTTGCCTTAAGGCCTTGTCTACACTACCAAGATAAGTCAACCTATGTTAAGTCAACTTACA
Organism: Mesoclemmys tuberculata; assembly: GCA_007922155.1. NCBI lineage: Eukaryota > Metazoa > Chordata > Testudines > Chelidae > Mesoclemmys > Mesoclemmys tuberculata. Next base: position 13,309,851 of record ML675640.1, read on the forward strand.
TCCACTGCGTTAATTGCTGCAGTGGCCGATATCCACATTCCCCTCCTTGGGGCAGTGGTGCGTGTCCTCACCAGGAGCGCTTCCATCCACCTAAGGAGGGCAGGTCTCTCAGCTCAGCTGGCAGCTCCCTGCCAGGAGCCCAGCTACCCCACAGGCTGCTCCCACCCCCGGCCCACTCTCTCTTTCCCCGCTAGGAGCTGGGGGAAGCTGCCCAAGACCTGTCCCCTTCCCATTCCTGGCAGGAGCCAGAGGAAACCGCCCAGGGAGTGGGATCTAGCTGTGCCAGCTTCTCACTTTCTTCCCTGCCGGGAGCCAGGTAGCCTTGTCAATTTCAAGGCCCAGAGGTGAAGTGGGGCTTTCTTTGGCACTTTGACAGCCAATGTAAGGAATGCAGCATCTATCCTGACACCGGGTCACCCTAACTACACTGACATAAGCCCTACACCTCTCGAGGTGGTTTTATGATGTCAGCATAGTTGGGGAGTTACAGAGGGAGGAGCACTTTAACATGTACATGTACACCTCCACTGTTTTGTCAACAAAAGCAAATTTTTGTCGACAAACCTTTGTAGTGTAGACCAACCCTTAGAGATGTAAAAATACTTCTGCAGTGCCCAATCTCTGGGAAACAGAAATCAGAGTCCTGCTCTAAGACTGACTCCCCAAAGGTCCGTGGCTACACACCAGAAGTGGGAAAACCATGCTCCAGTTCACAAAGCTACCTGTTGAGGAAATATGGGCTCTGATTATTCTGCAGTGAAGTGGTAAACTGAAATGCTTTTGCACACCACAGAGTGTGTGTGCTTGTGTGTGCACAGTCTGCCTGCAAGCAAAAATTATGAAAGGTTACTCAGCACTCGTCCCATTTTTAACTTCCAGAACTCTGCACCCAAGTACGTTGCAAGAGGGCTTTAAGAATGTAAATTCTGGTAGCTAAAAAGGTAATGTTCTGTACATCTGAGGTAAAAGCTCATCAGAATTGGCCAAGACGACATACAATTAAAATAAAATTTATATCACTTAATAGAAAAGTCAATTACACAGTGAAGTACTCCAAGTTTCCACATAAGTCTGGAAAATTCTCCACAATTGGTCTGTTTCCTGCAAAATCCCCAGACCTGTGGTGATAATGTCACACACAGGACTCTGAGCTGGACTCTGCAAAGCAGACTTGCCCCAAAAGCTCAAAATCTACAGATTATGCAGACTGTAAATTTAAAGTGAAATGGTAACAGTGGAAAGCTGCTGGATTGACAGCCGTGGAGAATGAAGCCTTCAATCCACAGAGACATAGCCCATGAAGCAAACAGCGAGCCAAAGCTTCCATGAACTGCCACGGTCACATTTCTGGAATGAGAATGGAGCTCAGCCTCCATGGCCCAAACACTTGCAGAGACCAGCAATACATGTCCCAATTACGGCGGCAATTTCTGCAATGTGGATATCTGTCTATCTAGGAATAGGACAGAGGCCACCAACTGCTTTCACACAGGCCAAACAGCTGTCAGATAGTAATGACTTGCAGCCACTGATGCCCTTAACTGAGTTCAAGCCAGTGACCTAGAGATAAAAAGCTCTATATATTATTCCAAGTCTCTTGAGCTATCTAATCCAGACAGGTGGTTTTTTGTTTTTAGTATTTCTCACAAGTATTATTCTTGTTGTACTAGCATCAAGTAGCTATTGAGCATATAGCAGTCTCTATCAAGAACACAATGAAATTGTCCAAATAGTTAGTCTTTCCCTCACACTGAAGAAAACTAAGGATGAGCAGGCATATTTACCGCTCAGCTTCCTAGAGTCTCTTCTCCATCAGGTAACACAACCAAGCCATTGTCTAGGACGATTTTGATTCACCCATTCTCAAGTCTTTCTAATTCAGCCAGGAATCCTACGGGATTGTTTAAGACGGCACCAAAGATCTCATCTGAGTGTACAGAAAAGGGGAAGGCTGTTTTCAACAGGGGTCCGTTAAATTGTCCAAGATAAATTAGCTGTTTTTAAACTACAGGAGTGCCACAGATAGCATTTTATTACAAACTCATGTAGCTTTAAAGAAAAGCAGCTGCAGTTTTAAAAATCAAATTTTGTGGACATCTGGTGAATTGGAAATCTATGGGCAAGAGGCACTACAGGAAAAAATAAAGACTGGTATTATTACTGTCCTTAGATGGCCTTATGCAACCTCAGTATTTACAAATAAATAATTGAAAGTTAATGGGCTAATATCCAAACATTGGTTACTGCATATTTATTTTATGTTTAGCAAAAAATCTAAAAAAGGGCCTCATCCCAAGCCCAACACACCTCTGGCATAGAAATGCGATCACAAGGAATAAAACAGCAGCTTCTTTTCAGCCACAACTAGAAAATAATCTGAGTGAAAAACCCAAGTAACTCACAAACACGAGTAACTTTTTATACACAAACCATAGCAGCACCAGGTCAAGATCCATGGAGCAGTTAAAACCTTACATATAGATCAGCTTTCATTCAGCAAGACTCCAGAGCACATTAGAAACAAACTGATATCCAAACTAGACAGATATTCCATCACCGAGCACACCCATCTGTGGGGTGAAATACCACAGTTACTCTGCCAACAGTGCTGCAGTGTTTCAGCAGGGAAGAGTAAGCTATCCCAAGCTTAAATGACAAGGGGGATAGTCTAAATAGATCTGTATGTAATAATGCAGGGTGGAATTCTGTCTACGTGTAAGTTTTAACAACCCCAAATAGGAAGGCGTGTGCAGAGCAGGTGACTGAGTCAAGAGACCCTGGTTCCATTCCCCGTTTTGCCAACGACTCACTGTGGGATCTCAAGCAAGTCACTTAACCTGCCTGTGCCATACATAAAATAGGGGCAAACATCTGTCACGAGTACTTTCAGTTGCTAGAATGAAGGGCCCTAAGAAGGGCCAAGGGTCGAACAAGTAAGTTGTCTGGCCCGCAGTTAAAATACTTCCTGTAAAAAATTTAGTACCTTAGCCAACTAGTAATTTACATTATTGAATCTTTTAGATCTGATCAATAGCACTTCTAAAAAGATCCTGGCTTGTATTGAGGTAGAGCCTCAGGCCTGGACGAGAACTCCTCTCTGCTAGCTGCTATACAAACATAGGAAGCTTCAGTATAAAAAGCTACCTTTAAGAATCAGGCCAGCAATTATTTGTACAATCCCAGTGGCCTGGACAGATGCACTATTAAGAAAGTCACTTTTACCGTGGCTTATTTATGGTTGCAACTTAAAAATGGACAGTTCCTCACAATAGGTAAAATGTTCAATAAGAGTATTTCTGCCCCCAAAAGCTTCCTCACAGGAGAACTCAGTATCTTCATTTCTTTTACCCTTTTGCTATCATTCAACAGTTAAACTAACAATGATTTGCTGTAAAACATTCTGGTATACAACTTATATGAAAGACTCTTCAGTTCAGCATCGCCAACGCTCACGTTTTATTGCAAGTCTTTTTTTTTTTTTTAATTCTCAGCTTCAGGAGTCCTGTGATTACTCAAGGATTTCAGCTTTCCAATTACACCTGCCCCCAGACTTTCTAACCCACCATTGTACAGAAAAGCCTTAAAACATGAAGCTGAGGGACTCTGAACCAGAAAGCAAAGAACACGCCATCGTGTCCCCCCCCCGATTTATTTTTATATGGCTTAAAAATCATGACCGTATCTCATGATTTTAAAATGCTTGGAACTGACAATACTGCAGCATACTGCTATACTGGGCTTTCCAGATTTTTATTACTCACTGCTCTAATTCTGATGAACCTTTCTTCTCTCAACAGTCACTTCACATCTTGCCAGGACACAAATTAATGTTGTGCTTAGCAATTACTCAAACCAGTTGATGGGGAGGGGGACAGAGGGCTGCTCTCAATAAACACTATGTTGCAGTAACTGGGCTCAACAGGAAGTGTGCACGCCCAGCTCAACTATTTCTCACCTGATAACACACCTCACAGGTACAATGCTCTGCAGCAAAATTCTACTTGCTCATTTACCTGGGGTGAGTAATTTTTTCTGAAGAGCAAGTAAAATATGAGTCATCCAGGTAAGATAGGCAGGTTAAGTTTTTAAGACGACTTTGCAACACTGTTCTTTGGTTAGCATTCTTCCCACCCCATGATGGGTCAAAACTTTTAAAATCTTATGTTTTAGAAAAAGTAAAGCCAGGTCTTAAATCAATATTTCTGCAGTGACCCCAAACTGCCCAATCTCAGAACACAGACATGATAGTAAAATGTAAGAAGGTTGCTGTGGACAGCTTGAACAATAATTCCACTTGCTCAGTGAAACCCCGCAAAAAAAGCCAAGTTCTCCAGCACACAAATCTGATGCCTTTAGTTCTACCATTCCTCCCAGACCAAAAGCTGAAAAATTCCCTTCTCCCTAGGGTGAATTTCCCTCATTGTAATAATTTGAAGGAGGGGTTTTAAAAGCCTCATTTTTAACAGTACAAAAAAGCGAGGACTATCAAATATGTCTCTTCACTCATTTAAGAACTTTTTGCTCATGACACTCACCCTCTTCCTCAACTCAAAATACACTGTTCTCAACAGGAACCTTGCGTCTATGATGAACACATGCTAAACACACACACTAAGCCCTCATTTCCATAGCAAAGGGAGTGATTCTTGGCTTTGGATCACAGCCATTTTGATCTGGATCTTTTCCGGGGGAAGGGCGGGAGGAGAAACATGCAGGCTCAAGTTATAAAGAGCAGTGACTATGGATCCTTCAATGCACCAAGGAAAGCAATCAAGTAAAAATATATGCGGAGGGTTAATTTGGTCCTGAAAGCCAACAAAGAGCTTTCTTTCCCCACTGTTATAGCCTGGAGAGCGTTTAGTATATCCTAATTAATTCCCCAGTAGTCAAGTGCAGCAGAGGATCCCTTCCCCCACCATCTAAAAAATGACAGCTGAAGCCTGATTGCCACTGGTTTTCTTAGCAGGGTTAGTTCACAGTCATCAAGTGAGGCAGTCTGCAGGAACAGAAGGCAACTCTTGTGGGGGAGACAGTTACGCTGTCTAGCAAACTGGATAGGTTTTTTACTCCTGCAATTAGTAGATAAACCCTGACATGCATCTGAAGCCACTCACCTTTTTAAAAGAGGGATTCAGCCCTTTATCAAATAAGCAAATGACAGTAGGACCTGGCTAATTCAGGCTAATGACCGAAGAGCCTGGCTGAATTACTGATTTTGTGGATTCCTCAGGCAGAGTAATACATCATGCAATATCCTTTGTTCACTCACTTTGCCAATTGCACTTTTACCTACCCATGCTATTTCTGTAGTAAGGATACTGTAGCGTCTCCTAAGAGCAAGGAAGTCAGAGTGGACTCATGACGCCACTGTTAATTTAAAAACTTTGCTGAAAAGTGGGGAGAGGTGTTCAGCACACGTGTGCTAAATATGCAATATTTATCTCAGCAAAGAACAAATCAGAAGGGTTAAAGACAACACTACTATTTGGAGAGTTTTAATATTGCTAGAGTTACCTTTAATTTTGCTGAGGGTTGTGTCTTAAAGTTCGTGCTGTATGGGGTATCTGGATGAACTCCCTCCATCTTTTTTTATACTAACAAACTTGGGCCCACACTCTTCCTTTTATTACCTCTCATCCAAACCTGATTGCAACAGCCATCATACAGGCATAGAGTCCTGGGCATTGAAACAGTATTTAAATGGACTTTAGAAAGCACTTGGATGTTTTAAAGAAGGGTTAGACAAACACCTGCCAGGGATGATCTAGGTATACTTAGTCCTGCCTCAACGTGGCAGGGTTGAACTGGAGGACCTTTCAAGCTCCCTTCCAGCCTCAGCCTATTTCTATGCTTCTAAGGGTTGACACGATACATGTCTACACAGTACCTTTCATCCAGCTTCCTTCTGATCTTCCATCATGACCAGCCACAAAAATTACCCTGATCTGCCCATTTTCCAGTTTAGAAAAGACTTATCTGTCTAAAATCACCAACAGATGTATTTCTGTGGCTTGGAGGGCTTTTAGACTGCTTGCTTATGTGAGAGGAAACACATCCTGCTAGGGAACACTTACAGGAAAACCCCCCACAAATGGCAAAATCCTGTTAAACCCATGTGGATGTGATCCTTCTGCAGGGCTAGACATTCAACAGGAATGGTCAGTTTAAAACATTAATTCAGCCAGTGGCCATTTTCAGTAAAAGCAATTCATAAGCCAAGAGGAAAGAGCTTTACAAAATTTCCTTATAAAAGGTTGGCACTTTTGATGTAAAAGGAGGGTATTTTTCCTTCCATACAAGATTCCCTAATTAAAAGAACATTTTGGAGGTTACACAGTCAAGCACTCAAGTTAGGAAATGGCAGAATTAAGGTAGCCTGTGCAACCTTTCCTAGGTGTGTTTTTTTTTTTAATGGAAAAAAATTCCATCATGTGGCATCACATTGACACCTACATGGTTCCTCAACAGGGTTGGAACCACACTGATCTCTGCCACTTCAGCTAATGAATTAACTGATATCAGGGCCTTGAGAAGATATTTGTAGAGGAAAACAGCCTCACAAGATCAGTTCGGGGAGGGTATCTGATGCCTAATGGGCATCATAGGAAAAAGTGTGAAAATGTTCATGGAAGGAGTAGACAAACAGGCTTCTGAGACTGCTGTAACTGGTGGAGCCCTAAAGAAAACAGAAGACACTGGTTCCTTCTTAATGAATTAGCACCATATAATAAACCCGAGGAGTTCGCTGCCACAAGATATTAAGGCCAGTAGCTTACTCTAGAAAAAAGCTACGAGCCACATCTGCAGTTAGACTAGGCACACTAGAAGCTACAAAAGATTGCAGTCCTCATGCTTCAAGGCCTGAGCTGATCACCATCTAGATCAGAAGACATTCAGCCACATGGGGTTATCATGCACAATCAAGTATATCACAAAGGGGCTGATGATGGATTCACCGCTTTCCACTGCAACATCCCACAAAGGCCATTCAAGCAGTGGTGCCAACTCTAGATTTTTTCAAGCCTTGTGATAGTCGGCAATTTCCCTAAGGCCTCAGCTCCTGCAGTCATAGGAATACATGAGAATCGCAGATTTCATTTTAAAAATTAGAAAGCGTCCAGCCCTGTGCTAGAACATCTTTGCAAGATGTACAGACATTAAATATATTTCCATAGCGTTGTACCAAGATTCATGTTTTGAGATCCTCTGATGGACTGAGCTGAGGTAGTGCAAAGTGTCTTGCTGTACTAATGAGCTAATGCTCACTTCACCCTATTAGGTTTTTTTTGCTTGTTTGTTTGAAACAGATGATGCAGCAGAAGTTCAGGAGGTTAAGTGACTTGTCCAAGATCTCTCAGGATGCCTACATTAGAGGCAGGAAAAAAAGCCACATATTCCGAGTCTCAGGCTTTTAAACACACAGCCATTCTTCCTGTTTCATCTCATAATGGTGTTAAAAAGGCTTATCAACTTCAGTACTAGAGGGACCATTCACACCAACTGCAGCAATGACAAAAACCTTTATTTTCAGGCATTCGGAAAGGTTTAACCCAGGCTGCACATTATCACAGCCCCCGGATGCATCTGATTTGCACACTGAAAATAATCTGCCTGGTTACTGGAGACTAGGTTGAGCAAGATCATCCCACCCTGAATTCAGTTCATTTTAAAGAAAAAGATAGACTGTAAACTCAACAGTGAAGTCTCCAGCAGTCAAAAAACAACTGCCAAGATTCTATTGTGCAATGAGAAACTAAGCCACATAAACTGGCAGGGAATTTGGTTTTATCCCAAATAGGAAGTGTAACAAATTCAAAAATATTAAATTTAGCAAAAAATATCACCATTTTTAAAAGACTAGAATTTCTATTCCTGGCACAATTCAAGGTTGCTGATTCCAACCTATAAACTCGTTTGGTACCAGTCTAATCCCTATAACAACACCCAGATTCCAAAGTATGGTGGTCTCATCTCCATTGAGAGTCACAGATTCACAAGGCTGTATAAAAATGCATAGCTCTTATAAACACAGACAGTAAAAACTACATAGCTTGTGAATGGGCTACCTCCGAGACCACCACAGTACGCATGCTATGCTAAGGCAGTAATCTAAAGTGCAGTTGCTGACTATACGAGCAAGCCGATGTTTCCGGATTAGACATCGGGTGATTCTACTAAAAGGTTCCTGACTGCAAAATTCATTTCCTTGGGAGGTCCTGAAGTGAGTGACCTTTTACAGCACAGTGCAGGACATCTTTGAGGTCTAACACTGGCCCTCTGAGGGCCATTTACAGTTAGTTGGGGTGGTGGTGGTACCGGCACTGGACTGTTTAAAAATCACTATCCAGACAAGACAGCACGTCTAGTTGCATTTAATCTGTGTCATTTGCCTTAATTCCATAGCAATAAATGCACACAAAATCATTAAATAAAGTAAGTTGTCAGGAGAATATTGATGGAAAGGGTAGCTAGAGGGCAAGAAAAAAAGCTACTTAAGAATCCTTGGCCCTAAGTTTTATGTGGACAAAATATACAACATAAAGCAGGTACTAATTTTTTAGGGAAAATGATGTCGAAGACCGTGCAATCAGAGGTAAATATTTCCACAGACAAACCCTTTCAGATTTTATAACTGATAGAAAAAATGATGGAAAATAACCCTCTTCCCCAGTCTCTCTTCAAATTTGAAGGACACCGTCAGGTCACATTAGATCAAAATTTAATTTTTATGAACACAAACTACTAGGAAAAAAACAGGAAGAAGGTGATCATCCAGCGCTGTGGATAATTCTCTGAAAATATCTGCTTAGTGTGCAGCAGTAGTAAAAAAAAGCTAACAGACTGTTAGGAACCATTAGGAAAGGGATAGATAAGACAGACATATCATAATGTTGTTATATAAATCCATGGTACGCCTACACCTTGAATAGAGCATGCAGTTCTGGTTGCCCCATCTCAAAAAAGATACATTAAAATTGGTAAAGGTGCAGAGAATGGCAACAAAAGCAATTAGGGATATGGACCAGCTTCCATATAAGGAGACATTAGAAAGCCTGGGACTTTGCATTTTAGAAAAGAGATGAGTAAAGGGGAATATGACAAAGGCCTATACAATTATGAATGGTGTCAACAAGGCAAACAGGGAAGCATTATTTACTCCTTTACATAACACAAGAACTAGGGGTCACCCGATGAAATGAATAGGTAGCAGATTTAAAACAAAACACTGGGAAATGATTCTTCACACAACTCTCAATCTGTGGAACTCATTGCCAGCGGATGTTAGTGAAGGATAACTGGGTTCCAAAAAGAATTAGATCAGTTCATTGAGGATAGGTCCATCAAATGCTATTAACCAAGATGGTCAGGAGCACAACTCCATGCTCGGGGTGCCCCTAAACCTCAAGACTGCCAGAAGTTGGGACTGGACGTCAGGGGACGCTGCTCTGTTCCATTCATTCCCTCTGAAGCACCTGCCACTAGGCCATTGTCAGAGCAACAGGATACTAGGCTAGATGGACCACAGCTCTGACCCAGTGTGGCTGTTCTTATGAAGTGCTTACAAACTAATATGAGCAAATTACAGATCAAAGAGGAGGAAAAGGACATTAGAGCCGTGGTCTCCAAACTTTTGGGGTCACACCCCCCCCCCCGCACAGGAGTTGCCAAAGCTGCAGTCAGGAGCTGGGGCCCGAGCTGCAGCTGAGACCAAGGTGGGGACTGGAGCTGCAGCCATGGAGCTGCAGGACCTGGGAACAGAGGTGCAGGGGCAAGGCCGGAGCCAGGGCACATGGGATGGAAGCAGAATGGGGCTGGATGGCCTCTCTCCCCATCCCTGTGGGGGCTGACCCAAACCCTGCCACACCTCCTGCCCCCTTAGGGGGGCACACCGTACTGTTGGACACCTCTTTTGTTTGAGCCATGCTTAAATCCTGCTGTTTACGGTTTCTTAACCTCATACCAAACTACCACTATTTTTTCATCTTTTCCTTTTTAGTCACTTTTGCTTATTCTCTATTTTCTTATTTAATCTTTGCCCATTTTCTCCAACTTTACAATAGAACTTGTTTAAAAAAAATTCCCCTGCAGTGTTTTTAAATCCCAACTTTGTACTATTGTGCCTGTACAAGATCCTGAAATTTTAATGGGACCAGAAACTGATTGAACACATGCGAAACGAACGTCTCAATAGTCATCATCCTAGACAAGTGAAAATCCAAAATGCAAACGGCATAAACAATGGAAATCAAACTCGATTTTCAGAGCTGTTTTTCAATTATATCATCAGGTGATCTTTGTCAAGAAGGTAAGGAAATTTGTTTTTTTAAAGTATGTTTTTTAACCTGCCAGTGTCCCTTTTACATTCAGCTGAAAGAAAGCATTAGTGAAATAAGCTATTATACAGAAGGTGGTTTGTGCCATACTTACACTGATCACATCATTTTCACAACAAACTGAATAAGACTGCTAATGATGAAAAATATATTAAATAGAAGACAAATGAAGCGGGGAGTGAGGTGCACTAGAAGTAAAGCAATAATCCCCAGAACAAAGATCCAGGCAAGGAGGGCAAAAGAAAACAACTTATGAAACCCCAAACGTTTGCAAGTGCAATGATATCTAACAGCCATATTTGGGTACATCTGCATCCATGTTCACAAACTTTGGTTTAGACACCCTGGATGTAAAAGCACCCAAGACCACTCTATGCTACCATTTCCACTTCTACCAGTGGAGCTGTACCAGTAATGAACTAGGGTTATAAAGCTTGCTTGTTTAGACAAAACCTAACAGGACATGGAAACTATAACCCTACCCTGGAGTATTGTCTTCAACCACTTTTTAAGGACACCCAGATCAATGACTCGGAACATACAATACTTGAAAGAAACAAGGAGTCTTGCAGGCAAATGTCCAATACCATAAAAGACCACAAAAGGCCTTACTCAGATTTGCCATTTGTTCCAGTGTGGGAGACTGTTACCTCTCCTACAGGCTTTTCGTTTCTTTTCTTTTTTTTTTAAATGGTGTAGGAAAGAAACCGTGAAGAGGATCCCTCCTCACATCTGTATATTCATCCAGCCCCCAGAACCAGAGCAATATCCTTCCCAACGCAGCAACATGCTTCGGCCAGAGGCACTGCTCAAGAGTAACTGAAGGTGCTACCTACACCTCAAGAAACTGAGTGCATCACCTCCATTGCAACAGAGCTCAGGACTGGAACGCTGACCCCATCTTCTGTGGTGAGAAAAACACTAGACAGCCAGAGTGCACAAACCTCTCTGCAAAACTATAGCTTGACAATCCTACTAGAAGAATCCAGCCCAGGACTCCAGGCAAGAGAGGTATGTAGATAATAAAATGCCTCTCTCTATGCAGCTGACCTAGTTTTCTTATCAGTGCAACAAGGCTAACAAGGCAGTATCAATCTGCTTGATTCTGCTACTCTACTCGTTGGCTTTTCTCGCTCTTTGAAGGTTACACGTGGGTCTCTCCCAGATTTATTTTTAATGAACATGTCATACAGAATTTTTCTCTCTCAGAAGTGAATTAAATAGTGCCAGATATGGGCTCTCGTCTCCCCATAATATGCACTTACTAGGGTTGAAAAAACTATCAATGGCCCAAGTGATGGAAGGTGGTTTCCCACAAGAGCACTAACCTTGGACCTCACTTGGAATCCAAGCCCCCACTTTTTGCATCTACCTCTGACTAATCATCAAGGCCTGAGCACTTCATTTGGAACATTATTGGGAGTCATGGCAGCGAAAGAGGATTTAAAATGCTTTTCTCCTTTATCTCCCCACAGGAAACATACATGCCCACATCAGTTTTGATTAGTAAGTAATTCAGACTTTTTATAAAATGATAAACAAAAAGGTGCAATAGCCACACTAGTAAAACTCAGCTTTGATACAGAATCCAATAAAATCATAGAAGATGAGGGCTGGAAGGGACCTCAGGAGGTCATCTAGTCCAAACCCCTGCTCAAAGCAGGACCAACTCCAACTAAATCATCCCAGCCAGGGCTTTATCAAGCTGCACCTTAAAAACCTCTAAGGATGGAGATTCCACCACCTCCCTAGCTAACCCATTCCAGTGCTTCACCACCCACCTCGGGAAAAAGATTATCCTAATATCCAACCTAGACCTCCCCCACTGCAACTTGAGACCATTTCTCCTAGTTCTGTCATCAGCTACCATCGAGAACAGCCTAGTTCAATCCTCTCTGGAACCCCCTTTCAGGGGGTTAAAGGCTGCTATCAAATACCCCCTCATTCGTCTCTTCTGCAGACTAAACAAGGCTAATTCCTTCAGCCTCTCCTCATAAGTCATGTGCTCCAGCCCCCTAACCATTTTCGTTGCCCTCCACTGAACTCTTTTCAATCTGTCCACATCTTTCCTGCAGTGGGGGATCCAAAACTGGACAAAGCACTCCAGATGTGGCCTTACCAGTGCTCAGTAGAGGGGAATAATCACTTCCTTTGATCTGCTGGCAATGCTCCTACTAATACAGCCCAATATAGCATTAGCCTTCTTGGCAATAAGGGCACACTGTTGACTCATATCCAGCATCTTGTCCACTGTAACCCCCAGGTCCTTTTCTGCAGAACTGCTGCCTAGCCAGTCGGTCCCCAGTCTGTAGCTGTGCATGGGATTCTTCTGTCCTAAGTGCAGGACTCTGCACTTGTCCTTGTTGAACTTCATCAGATTTCTTTTGGTCCAATCCTCTAATTTGTCTAGGTCACTCTGTATCCCATCCCTGCCCTACAGCATATCTACCACTCCCCTTGTTTTAGCATCATCTGCAAACTTGCTGCAGGTGCAATTTAACCATTCCCATGGTATGTCTGAAGCCAAATTAAGACAGAGCTACTCGGTGCTCAGATATCAGAGATGGGCCTGGCTATTCTCTTGAGGCATTTATACAAGCGTAGGATTTCTCACTCTGCAAACATGTAGTGAAAAAGCAGATGAGAGTAGTTTGATTAAGCTTAACAAGAGTAATGACCACACAGAAGGAAAAACATAAACCCTATTGGCTTTAAGGTACTGTTGGAAATGCTACTCTGCTTCTAGGGGTATACCATCAACTATCTCATACCAGCTACCAATTGAAAACTGAGAGAAGAAAACAACCAAGGACTGGATAAACTGCTCTATCTTCTTCCCAAACTGCAACATGCCCTGGCACCTACAGGAAGAAACTGCAACACTGCAGATTTCTAAAGACAAGAGTCTGCCTGATTGTGAACGTGCCCCAGGCGACTATGTTGATACACTAAAATCTGACTATTCAAGAACCTCCACTGCAAACATAAATGGGACACAAGTTTATCACAGCCTGGAAATTAAAGCAACAATAAGAAATCTAGTGAAACCAGGGCCTGTAAACGTACAAGCCAACACCGTGTCAGACTGATGGGGTACTTCCTCAGACAGCCTTGCCTGAGAGCAAGCACTCCATTGGCTCTGCCTGATACGTGAGGCACGCAGCCCTACAGGACTAAATGGGAGATGCAGAATGAGTGTTTGTCTAACCCACCTGTACAGGAGGTAGGGAGAAGAGGGCAGTCCGGAGGATGAAGGGAGGCCCTAGAATGAAGTGCTCCCCTTTCAGCGCACTGCCCCTGAAATCCATTGAGGGGCACCTTTGCTACCAGCCTCAACTCACTGGTTTAGTCCTACAGCTACGCACAATTGTCAATTTGTTTCCAATCCAGAAATAATATATACACCCAATGTACCCGAAATGTGCCATATGGCCAGACTGGAGTTATAGCAGGGGTTAATTTGGCCCACTCTAACAGTGAACAGGGTAAATGAACAATAAGACATTTTTCCAGTCCAAGAAACAGTAATTCCTGCATTCTGAGTAATTTCTTAATCCAAGTGCTCAGTAAATTAGAACCTGGTTTAGGGAACTAAACTTCGCAGATTCACTCCCATCCTGACAGCTAAAGCCATCTATAGACGAAGCATTGTTGCTGTGCAAATGTTCAGTATGTTTGGAGGGCAGCAAAAGCAATGACGAATTGCCAGATACAAGATAGTAATTTCAATATGAAAGACAATAGATGACCTGAAGAACAGCTCCAGTCTGACAATGCAAGTATTGCATAAGTGAATGAGGAAGCGTTCTCAAACTTTAATGCTGCATAAATAAGCTGCAAAATGAATTTCTCAGCTGTCCCATCTAGGATTGGCACTCATTTCTCCAGATTTCCATTTGCTATCCTGCCAGCTCCTCTGGCCAAGGAGCCAATAATCCAAAGAGTAACCCTGCCATTCTGTCTTGGTACCAAAACGTGCAGTTTGAAGTAAGTGAGGGGCACGGACCCTAAAACTAACATCTAGATATTTCAATGCATTAACTTGATTTTAAATCCTTATCTTGTGGTACCAATTATAGCTCCTCCAGCATCTGTTTTAACAAAGTCTTTCATGTTCAAAACATGCTTCTTGTGTCTTACAGATGTTCTGTATCTTCAGACCTTTTCCTAGTGAGGGCCAAAGTTATTATCCTGAACTAGTGAAGTACAGAACCCACCTACATACACTACAGATATTGTGCAGTTTACCTAAAGGTCTGTCTAAACAGCAAAGAAAAACCTGCGGCTGGCCCATGCCAGCCAATTTGGGCTTACAGGGCTTGGCTGTCTCACTGCTGTGTGCAGACTTCTGGGCTTGAAGTGGAGACAGAGCTCTGCAACCCTCCCATCACACAGGTCCTAGAGCCCAGGTTCTAGCCGGAGCACAGCAATGAACAGCACGGAGCCTGAGCCTCACAAGCTCGAGTCGGCTGACAGTGCAGCCGTACCCTACGAATTCAGCTACCTAAGCAGGCAGGTACCCAAGCACCAGTAACCGTAAGCACATCTGTCACCTCATTTAGAGGACAGGAAACACATTTTGCCATATGGATGCACATTAGTTACCTCAGCCTTTACTAACATACTCGTGTGATGACACAACTACAAGATATTCTACAAAGCAAGGCTAAATTGGGCAGCAGCCTGGATGGTGCATTACAAACAAGAGGAAAGTAGATCTCAGGTGCAAGAGACAAGCCCATTTACGGCAATCCATGTTGCCTATGGTCTGCCACCATCCCAAATGCTGCAGCCCCCTGCTCTTTGAGCAAGGCATCATTCAGCAAGTGCACAAAGTGGTGCTCTGACTTGCAGCAGGCGCAGATTGGTTTTGGGGAAGGGATTGACAGCCAGGTATTCTCAAAGATGGACCCCTCAACTTTGGAACTTCCTTCTCTCCAGGGTGGGTCACAGCCTAAACTGGATAAACTTTCAAGCCATGCCTTCAATTGGAAACCACTGTTGTCTGGATAGATACATCACTGAGCCTGCACCCTAATCTGAACCCTGTAATTCTCTATGATACTACAGCACCATTTACACTGAGACAAGTACAGGCTTGCAGCATTTACTATTTATTTTTGCATTACCATAGCACCTTAGAGTCCTAGTGATTGACCAGGACCCCATAGTGCTAGGTGCTGCACAAATATAGAACAAAAAGATAGCCCATCTCCCACAGCAAAATCACAGTACACAGATGCACAGTATAGCGATACACACGTGCAGCTGATGTGTAGGAAAACAGAGGTCAAACAAAGCTGAGTAATCCTTCTTTTCAAGCAGACCATTTTAAGATGCACTACAAAATATTACAATACATAGTTACTGTACCTTTCAGGAGAAATGCTTAGCAAAGAGATGGTCCCTAGGAAGCACCACACACCTCTGGTTAGAAAAGTTTAGAACAGCACCTGCGGTTCACGCTTTGCTAAGACAGTAGAACATAACTTAACTATCTCTTACAATGAAAGCTAACATGAACTGGCTCCAGATCTTCCGCAGCTTGCAAAGCAAATACAGCATGTCTGAAATGGTAAATACTTTAACCGTAAACCATTATGGCATCTAGCTGACAAAGCAGCAATTCTCTCCACTCAATCAACCAACCCTCTTGGGAGGAACAGTTTATATATTTGCATTGTTGCATATCATGGGAAGGTAAATGGCCATTCCTCATGTTCTAATTTCCGGAATACAAAGTTAATTGCTCTTAATCAATACAGTACAGTAAAAAGGCACTCAGACACCACAGTGATTGGCAAGGTACGGACAAAATTACCTGCAAATCAGGGCACGTAGCTAGAGTTCAGAGCAGCCAGGACTGCTGTGTTTTAGTCCCAACCCTGTCAATGAATGAACTTGAGCAAGTCACTTACTCTCTGTATGCCTTAGTTTCCCAATCCGTAAACTGAGAATATTTATTAACTCCACAGGGATATTGTGAGATCTAGTTGTAAGGGTAACTGGAAGTAATTTGATGAAAGCTGGAATATAAATGCAAAATATAACTCTAAACGCCATCATATGTGCACACTGCACAGACCGCATCAGTCAAGTAGTTAAAGTGTCTAGGACGAACTGAAACACGCTGGTTTTGATGGTATTTAAAACAAAAACAAAAAAACTGAACAGTTTCTAGGGAGAACATCAGTTATTTTACAATGGGCTTCATGACTGATCTTTTGTTGATGACCAACTTCCACACTAAGCCATCATATGCATATACTGACAATCTGTCTTGGCTCCCTAAGGATAGATCACTCTGCTTTGAAACAGTTACCTCCTACTAACCTCTACCGATATTAATTACATCCATAACAAACTGTGTGGTTTACCAGCCCTGGGGTCGCGTCTGCCGCCCCACCTCCAATTTCCAAGTTTGGAATATTTTAGGATGTTAATGTTTTGCATAGTAAAGAAATCTTCCAAAATGCAACATTTCAAGACACTACCTTTGTACATTGCCATGAGAGATATTGGGTTTCTAAAGACTCAATGACACAGTAACTATGGCAACAATACATAGGACAGGATGTGCAGTGGGGGGTCCACATTTTTTAATATTTTGATCAAAAGTGACCTGAAGCCTCATTTCTACAGATAGCCTGTCCCAGGGACTGCGTGTGCAATGTGTCTCTTAGGTTAAGGACATAAAGAGTTTTCAAAAGCTCCTTGAAAGCAGTGGGGGGAAAAGGGGAAATAATTCTCCTTAAACCAGACTACTGAATATCCACAAAATACTCAGTCATAGCCATGGCATTGTTTGAAGGCATGTCACATCAATTACCAAGTGGCACTAGATCTACAGATGTGTACAGAAAACAGCATTTATTATTTGTATTACCATACAGCCTATGAGCCCTCGTTGGGGACCAGGACACCATTGTGCAGGATGCTGTACAAACAGAACAAAGATGGTCCCTTCTCCAGAAAGTTTACAATCTAAGGCCTTGTCTACACTCAAAAAATAAGTTGGCATAATATATGTCGACTTACATGGCTTGACATCCACACTCCCCTCCTTTGGTCACTGGAGTGCGTTCTCACCCAGAGCATTTCCCACCAACCTAAGAGGGGCAGCGTGGGGAGTTGAGACACTGGTCTCTCAGCTCCCTACCGGGAGTTCCACCAGCTGGTTCCTGGCAGGCTGCCCCCGCTTCCCGTTGCCTGCCAGGAACCAGCCCCAGGCTTCTCCCATCCCTGTTCCCCACTGGGAATCGAGAGAAGTCACCAGGGGCTTCCAATCTCCCTGTTCCCAAGGGGAAGCAGCCTGGTGCTTCTCTCGCCCCTGGAGAGTGGGGTCCAGCTGCCCCGAAAAAACAGGGCAGTTTTGTTGGAGAGGGGGTTGTGATTGCAGTGTGTACACCAGCACTGTTTTGTCGACAAAAACTGACTTTTGTCGACCAAACTCTCCGGTGTTGACCAGCCCTAAGTATAAGACAAGAAACAACAGATGAATAAAGACAGGAGATAAAAGGAAACAGTGAGATCATATGGATTATAACTAAGGTTAAACTGAAAGAAAGCTGGAATAAAAAATCCATTCTTAAAGCTGTTAAACTTTAGAACCTGTCGTGAACCAACAAAAGCCAGAGAATTCCAGGTGAAGGCTGCTAGCTCCATCCTCAACACACAATCATATCGAATCCCTTGTTTTTAATCAGTTTGAATCACAGTTATTTTAAATTTCATTTCCATTGCTTTTTAAAGTGGATCATTGAAGGAGAAAAAGAAGGAAAAACTAATTATAATGGATTAACTCTGACAGAAATCATTCTGGTTCTTCCCAACACAGGATACCATACAGCACCAGAGCCTTGCAAATATGTTCAGACCAGATGTAGTCTTTCACCACACAGCAGAAAGCCGCCTACCCATGACATCAACCCACTGCAAAGACAGTGTGCGTGTTTTTAAAAGAGAGATATTATCTGGATGAGACAAGCAGAGTTTGTAATTCTTGAACTGCAGACCAATTATTCCAACAGCAGAATTAAAACTGTCCAAAAAAGAGGAATGTCCTTTAACTTACAGATTTAACCTTATTTTATTTAATTCAAGATTGTGGCCTTCTCTTGCCCTCCTTGTGGATGCATTAACAGCGGTCAAAATGGGGGATGAGGGATCCGCAGCTCATATTGTAAGCGTTTTTCTGCATACTTTTAATATTAGTCTTGTCTATCTTGGAAGACTGAGGATAACTAGGGAACTAGTGACATCCCAAGAACCAAGGGCTTTTCAATCATTGTTTAAATTTTTGTTTTACTAACTCCTTCAACCTTTAACTTCAATGACTAACATTTTCGATAAAGGACATCTACGTTAGAGATTCATCAAACACCATTATACATCACATCACTATCTCACACACACTGAGATCACTTTATGTTGCTTCATTCCTTACACAATTTATATCTACCATATATATTTTGAACCAAAGTAACAAACCCCACCTACTCACATAAATGCTGACGCTCTATAAAGGAAGCGGAGCTTTACAGAGCCTCTTGCATCTGGATCACTGGTCAATCCTAACCAGAGCAGTAGTGACCAGAAGATACTACCATCTGTTCAGTGGCCAATATGAAATGAGTTGGATGGTCTCAGTACATTTCCTACTGGACAGTTATGAACTTCTCAACCAGAACATAATCCCCTTTTAGCAATCTCCAATACTAAAGACACAGCTACTTTCCACCCTACAGGTGGGCCCCCTAGACAGAGTTCTAAGACAGTCTTGGGGTACTCTGGCGTGTCCACTGGCATGTCGGTTCCGCCAAACTAAATCGTGCTAAAATTCGACTTAATAAAACCACCTCCGCAAGTGGCATAGCGCTGAAGTCGAATTCTGTGGGTCGAACGAGCATCAGTGTAGGCTGAGCGCAATGTAAATCGACGTCATTGGCCTCCAGGAGGTATCCCATAATGCTCTGTTCTGACCGCTCTGCACATTTGCAGTCTGCTACACTGTGGCCACATAAACAGGAAATAGCTCCTCCCTGCAAGCCCCAGGAAATTTTGAATTCCCATTTCCTGTTTGGTCAGCCTGGAGAGAGCTTGCCAGCACAACTGATCATGGCAACTGCATGCTCAAAACATGCTCCAGCCTGGAGTTAACCTGAGGTCTTTGATCTCATTGGTTTGTGGGAAGAAGAGTCTGTTCTGGCTCAGCTCTCAGCAAGCAAAAGAAATTTGGATACCTACAAGAAGATATCTCGCAGCATGTTGGAGAAGGGGCACAACAGGAACATGCAGTACTGCCACATTAAGATCAAAGAGCTGAGGCAGGCTTATCAGAAAACTAGAAAAGCTAACAGTCATTCTAGCTCCTCACCCAAAACATGCTGCTTTTACAAGGAGCTGCATGCGATTCTCAGCGGAGACCCCACCACCATGCTACCATCCAGCATTGATACCTCAGGGGAATGCGAGGCCATGATGAATGAGGATGAGTCTGTGGACAAGGAAGAGGAGGAGGATGATGATGATGATAACAGAGGGCAGGCAAGTGGGATATCCCTTCTCCCTGAAAGCCAGGAGCTATTTGCAACACAGGAGCAGCCCACCCAGACTGATCAGGATGCCAGGGAAGGCACATCTGGTGAGTATGTATTGCAAATTGCATTTCTTTGGTTATATTCCCAGTCCAGAAGCTTGTACCAATGTGAAAAAGTGGTGTGTGTGGTAGTGGGGCTGTGCTTCCTTGTACCTGATGTGCTTAAACATTGGGTTCACTCCGGAAAAGATTATTTATGTGCACAGGGATGCTCCGAGAATCCTCCATGCATATCTCCAGGAAGCTTTCATGTAGGTACTCTGCAATCCTTTGGAGAAGGTTTCTTAGAAGGACAGCCTTATTTCTTCCACTGTGATAGGACACTTTCCTCCACCACTCATCGCAGAACACAGCATAGCAGCAGAAGGGCCAGGCCTGTAGCTAGAAGCTTGCAGCAAATCCTTCCTTTCCTCCTGTGACCCTCAGCAGGCTGACATCACTCATAGTTACCTAGGGAAGATGGCGCACATTTACAGTACCCACCCAAGAAAGTTTTTTAAAGTGTGTGTTATTGCACAGCCAGAGATGGTTTCTTGGTTCAGCACACCACAAGCCCCTAAGCAGGACACTGTTGCTATGGGCCTTTGGCATCCAAAAATGAGTTCCCATTTTTTTCCTTCCAGAGACGGTTAACCCATACCCACACCTCACCCTTTCTACTGCCTGTTAAAAGCCTGATCAGTGGGAGCCCAACATCCATGCTGCTCTAGGGAGCATGGACTTGTGCAGCATGAGCACTGGGGATTTCCCTAATGTAGATTCACTAGCCCCTTCCTTACCATGGATGGAAGGCACTCCGATCCCTGCAATACTCAGACAATTGCAT
The DNA here is from genome assembly GCA_007922155.1 of Mesoclemmys tuberculata. Lineage (NCBI taxonomy): Eukaryota > Metazoa > Chordata > Testudines > Chelidae > Mesoclemmys > Mesoclemmys tuberculata. The sequence continues at coordinate 13,330,609 of ML675640.1, forward strand.
GCAGTTGTAGCCATCCTATGGGAATGTTCAGAGGAGTTATTTTTACATTGTAACATTGCTTTTCATCCATGGGATGAGTTAACAATAGGTATCTTGTGCTTTGCTTCTCTCACAGTGGACAAGGTGGCCTTCAACACACCACCATCTCATACTCCTGCAAAGTGCCTGCCACAGATAAGGCAGCAAAAAGAAAACCCTAGGATGACATGTTTAATGAGATGAACACCTCCACAGCCGCTGACTCAGAGCTATGAGTGTGGAGGATTTCATTATCTGACAGGCTGACCATGGACATGGACAGCAAAAAGGCAGCACAGGAGTATGAGCGTTAAAACAAGAAGAGATGTTGCATATAATGCGTCATCAGTCAGAGATGTTGAGGCGTCTAGTTGACCTTCAGGAAGTTCAGTGGCAAGACAGACTCTCATAGACTCATAGGTCAGAAGGGATCAATATGATCATCTAGTCTGACCTCCTGCACAAGGCAGGCCACAAAACCCTACCCATACACATATATAACAACCCCGAACCCATGACTGAGTTATTGAAATCCTCAAAAGTGAAATCCTCTGCAGCCCCTGCAAAACTCTGAGCTAACGCAGTCTTTCTTAGCCCAGACCCCAAAGCAATCTAGGAGGAGGTTGAGCAGAGTGCAGTACTTGCTGCACTCCTCGCCCGTTGAGGGGAGCAGAAAGAGGCAACGGATCCTTTAAGGAGGGGAATGTGTGATTCGTGTGTACACAGCCAAAATGGACTCTGTATCGCTGGCACCACACTATGCATGAGGAACATTCAATTATCTTCTATTTCTCCCTCTGTAGAAGATCACCAATAAAAAAAAAGTATTGCTTTACAATTGATTACTGTTTATTGATAACAAGGAAATAAAGGGAGAGAGAAGTGGATCAGTGGGGGAGGAGGAAGGTTGGGGTGGAAAAAATACTGCTTCACAGTTCATTAGTGTTCATTTATTGATAAGGGAATAAAGAGAGGAGGAAGGTGGGGGGAACTGGAACGGTGGGTGAGAGGGGAGACTGGCTAGATGGGGATGTGAAATGAAAGCACAGCACAGATAAGCATGCACGTTACTGTTGTGTCTCATTGCAAAAGTGGTTTTTCAATGCTTCCCTGAGGTGCAGCACTCCGCAATTGGCTGTCAGAGTTGCAGCGGCATCTGGCTATTCAAAATTTGCGGTCAGCCTATCTGCCTCCACAATCCAACCCAATGGGAACTTCTCCCCCTTTGTCTCTCAGACATTATGGAGGACACAGCAGGCAGAGATAACTATTGAGATGTTTTTTTCCACGGAGGTCTAACCTAGTGAGCAGACTGCACCAGTGCACCTTTAAACATCCAAATGCACATTCCACCACCATTCTGCACTTGCTGAGCCTATTATTAAAACGCACTATCGCTGTCCAGGTGCTCGATGTAGGGCTTCACTAGCCAGGGGAGCAAGGGGTTGGCAAGATCCCCTAGAATCACTATTGGCATTTCAACACCACCAATATTGTTTTGGTCAGGGAAGAAAGTGCCCGCCCACAACTTTTTGAACAGACCTGAGTTCCTAAAGATGCATGCACCTTTCCAGACCACCCCAGACTGATGTCAGTGAAGCATCCCTTGTGATCCACAAGGGCCTGCCACACCATTGAGAAGTATCCCTTTTATGTACTCTGTGGCAAGCTGCTCCGGGACTAAGATAGGGATGTGCATGCCATCTATGGCCCACACAGTTTGGGAACCCCATTGTGGAAAAGTCTTCCACTATGTCTTACACATTTCCCAAAGTCAATACGCTTCTTAGCAGAAGGCTATTAATGGCCTGGCACACTTGTATCACAGCTGCACCCACCGTGAATTTACCAACTCCGAACTGATTCCCAACTGACCGGTAGCAGTCTGGCATTGGTAGCTTACACAGAGCAATGACCATTAGCTTCTCCACTGTCAGAGCTTGTCTCAAGCGAGTATTCATGCGTTTCGGGGCTAGGGAGAGTTCTCCACAAAGTTCAAAGAAACTGGCCTTTGGCATTTGAAAGTTCTGCAGCCACTGCTCATCATCCCACACGTTCATAATGATGCAATTCCACCAGTCATTGTTTGTTTCCCAGGACCAGAAGGAGCACTCCACCGAGCGCAGATGGTGCGTGACAGCCTGCAGCAAACGGGAATTGTTTCGTTCTATGACTTGTAGCAAGGCGGCCTCTGTAACAACGCAATTTTCAGCGGTGCAGCGTCTGTCTCACCCATTACAAAAAATTGTGCGGTGTTTGTGATGCTCACAATAATAGTGCAGAGCTGAGCGAGCTCCATTCCTCTCAGGCAATGGTGTTCACGAGGCAGAGAGTGAAGGGTTTGAAAAAATGTGAAAAGGCGATTGTTTGTTTAGACTGGGACAGGGGGAGGAGGGAAGGCAGGAGTATGTTGCATCATGGGAAGACGACAACCATCCCAAAAGCCTCTGCAGCTAGCTGCACTGTGGGATAGTTACCCACGATGCACTGCTTTGACTGTTGACCCAAGCACGGCTAGGGGGACACAATCCCCAGACACAATGAGCGTATGTAGTGTGATCATGCTCCTGTGACTTCTAAAATTCAGCAGGTGAAAGTCTATTTAAAATAAAGTGACTTCACTCCACAGTGTAGACATACCCTAACTCTTGTACTATCTCAGTTCTACTATTAAGAGCGAATCCTAATACCTTCTCCCTCACTTGCCGTTTATCAAATACACAAGAAATATAAGTATACATTTCACCAGCCTCATGCAATTGACATTCTGATTCTTGAACTATGATAGTTGATGTGGTTGTGATTTTAAACAAGCAGTTTCTAACCAGCCTGACTCAATAATCTGTAACCATACCGCAAGTGGGTTCAAGATTTTTTTTGGTGGAGGGGTGGGGGTGGGGGAGAAAGAAGGCGTCAGGAGAAAACACTACATTAAAATCTTGTTCATATATACTTAAAGATTTTAAACTAGGGCACTTCAAACCCTCAGTGACTTGCTGTTTCACTACATTGTTAAGGAGGCACTGAAATATCCTTTAAAAATTAAGCCTAAACATACAAAAAATTCTTTAAAAATCAGAAGTATGTGCTTGTGAGTTTGCATGAAACAACATTCTTCACCCTGGGAGTGGTGCACTGATGACCTCACCAAGCAGAAAACTCAAGCCAGGAAGTGTTTTCTTCATGTCCTCAAAATAGGAAGCCGGCACCCAAATTCATTTTATTCCACGGTCACTTAAGTGCTCTTGCAATTAAAATCCAATGTTGTGCTTAAATGGGACATTTTATGAAGTCCCCGTTAAAATCTTTAAGTTAACTGATTAAGTGTTTATATCCTTCATACTCTTCTCTGCTATATCACTAAGGAAAGCAGATATTTTATTCTTTTGAGCATTCCATTTCATTGCTATTACACTGAATCTCTGTCTCGTGCTTGGAGTGAATCCCAGAAGTGACAGATGCAATAAGCATGAAGATTTAACTTGAAAAACCCAATGATGTTTGAAAAGGCAGCTCACTAGAAGACACAGTAATCCCAACACAGTACATAAAAAAAGACAAATGCTAATTAAAGCAATCTGTGTGCAAGGCTATAAATGACCACTAAAAATTTACCATTATGAAGAATATCAAAAACAACAGAAGGTACAACTCCCTTATGCATATTACAGGTTGTTGGGTCTTATTGTAGCTATTGGAAACACACAAAATATAAACTTGCTTTGGCTGTGTCACAACAATATTTGATCTTTTACCTCTGTGTACAGTCTTCGGCAAACATGAATATTAGTGGTAACAAGATGTGTCTGAGTGTACAACAAACTGTTTTTCTCTTTGGTGCATGAAAGTTTTTCAAAGCTTGGTGTTAAAATCCACTTTCATATACCCCGTAAAGTATTTGCCATGTTCTCTACTCACATACACCTATTAGACAGACACACATTTAATTCCTAAGGCATACACTGTGTCAATTCACACAGCTTTCCCCAAGCTCCAACGTGCACATGGCTTCTACCATCATGGTCTTCTTACATGTGCATGTAAATAGAGGTTAACTTCAAATAGTTTAGCTATAACCCATTCTAAGGCTAAGAAAGGACTGATATGAATAATGGGCTGCACCAGTTTTCAAAAACAAGTTAATCTTAGGCCTGATTATGCTAACTGCATGTATAGTTCCAATAGACCTAATCATGTATGAATTTCCAGGATTGAGACTTTTGAGTAATAATACAAAAAACCTACCACTAATGCACATCAATTGTCTTGAACAATAAGCGCACCAATCAGTTTTACTTTTGTTTCCAGTTGGCTTCTAGTCCATTTCTTTATCAGGTTCTTATGCACTGTCACAATACTGCATTGTCTGTGGTTGAAACACAATGGAATGTTTATTTGTTTAAAAACGGTAGCTATTGTATTTTGATTTATTGGGAACATTTCTATTGATCTTTAGTTTTCTAGAAACTTTTTTTATAAAGCAGAAATTGGGGCCAACAATCGACGTCCCTTTATTTCCAATCTTCAGCATTCACAGAAAGTAGCTTAACCAAATCCAAGGGACACTTCACATAGTTTTGTGCTTTTCTTGGTTTTCAAGAGGATTTAGAATAGGCATTTTGACATGGTACCTACTAAACCAACACAATACAACATCAGCTTAAGGAAAATGTTCTACACTTGATCATCTCTCTCCCTGTTACATTACAGAGCAGCAGAAGAGCCTTCCACAAGATGACATACACACTATGTGGAGTTGACTAATATCTCCCCTTGTACATAGTCAACAATTTGAAGAACAAAAGAATCAGATTTCTTCTCACATATACATATATATTATGTCACCCCTTAAGCCTGCACTATGTATGGCTCACAGTGCATCATCATGAGCAAACAGCAATATAAAAGTCACTTGACTTTCTACCATGGGGGATGGGAGTGTCCAATTTTTAAAATCAAGATTGGATGTTTTCTAAAAGACTTGCTTAGGAATAATTTGGGGCAAGTTTTATGGTCTGCATTATACAACTCACACTACATCACAGTGGTCCCTTCAGGACTTGTAATCTATGCATTTATGAACGTGCATCATCTCATGGTCCTTTCTTTCTTAAATACTTTCCTCCATGAGGAACAGTGGCTATCTATAGCAGTGGCTCTCAACTTTTCCAGACTACTGTACCCCTTTCAGGAATCTAACTGATCTTGTGTACCCCCAAGTTTCACTTCACATAAAAACTACTTGCTTACAAAATTAGATTTCAGCTTCCAGCAGGGGGTTGGACTAGAATAGATGACTTCTTGAGGTCCCTTCCAACCCTAATCTTCTATGATCGGACATAAAAATACCAAAGTATCTCAGCATACTACCACTGAAAAATTGCTTCCTTTCTCACTTTTACCGTATTATTATAACACAAATCAATTGGAATATGTTGTGCATAAAAGCATATAGCGCAGTATAAACATGTCATTGTCCGTATGGAATTTTACTTTGTCCCGACTTTGCTATTGCTTTTTATGTAGCCGCTGTAACCCTAGGCAAATATCTCGGTGAAGCGCCGTGCCCTCTGGAAAACCTCTGTGCACCCCTGGCTGAGAATCACTGATCTAGAGACAAACCAATTCATAAGGAAGACTTAAGTAACATTTTCCTGCACTTCGCTTGGGGAGAAGGCTCCTGCCGTGTGTTCAGCGAGACGCTTCAAGCTCCCGCATATTTCAGAAACCGCCCGTGCCGATCTCCGCAGGGCATCGGCCGTGACAGCAGCCCTCCCTCCCTGCAACGCGGCCGGGTTCAGCAGCCACAGCCCGGCCCGCTCGGCAAGGGCTCTCCTCTGCGGGCTCAGCCTCGGAAACCTCCCTTTGTCTCCCCGGGGCAGCGGAGCCACCACGGCCGCTCGCCGGCCCCGCTTTGTCCTGAGAGCGGGCGGGCGAAACCCCGTGGCAGGCACGCTTCGCCTCCCGCCGCAGCCGCCGCAGCGCGCCCCGGCCAGCGCCGGCCCGGCCGACCCCCGCCAGCGCCCACCGGCCTGGCCGCGGCTCTGACCTGCCCCGCCTCAGCCCCCTCGCCCCGCACCACACCCCGCCTCACACCACCTTCCAGCCCCGCACCCACACCCACACCCCGCCTCATACCTCCTTCCAGCCCCGCACCCACACCCCGCCTCACACCACCTTCCAGCCCGGCACCCACACCCCGCCTCACACCTCGCTCCAGCCCCGCACCCACACCCACACCCCGCCTCACACCTCCCTCCAGCCCCGCACCCACACCCACACCCACACCCCGCCTCATACCTCCCTCCAGCTCCGCACCCTCCCCTCACCTCCAGCCCCGCACCCTCCTCCCCGCCCCGCCACACACCACCCTCCAGCCCCGCACCCCGCCTCACACCTCTCTCCAGCCCCGCACCCTCCCCTCCAGCCCCGCACCCCCCTCCCCGCGCGCCAGGCTCACCGCACGGTGCCAACGCCCGCCCGCCGCGCTGCCCCCGCTGCTCAGACCGGCCGAGCCGCCGCCCGATTCGGACTGAGCCCAGGCGCTGCAGGCACAGCACGGGGCGGGCGGCGCCGACACAGGCCCCGCCCCTTTCCGCACACCGTGGCCCCGCCCCAGGCCAGGAGAGGAAACTTGAGCGGCAGCCTGGACGGCCAATCGCAGGGCGGGGTGGCCTCGCTGCAGTGGGGGCAGGGAGCGCGGCCGCCCCACCCCGAGCCGGCAGCAGCAGGCCCGTGCGCCACCGCCCTCCTCAGGGCCCCCTATCTCCGCCTCAGGGAGCCCCCCCGCGCCCAGGTCCGGCCGGGCTCCTCTGCCCCGCCGCCGGGAGGGGCCCGCCGCCATTCAGCCGCCGCGGGCGGGACCCCGCTGACAGACCGCCCCGCCGCAGGCCCCGCCCCCGCTGTGCCCAACCGCCGCCCCGCCCCCCTTGGCCCCGCCCCCGTGCCCAACCGCCCCCCTCCACTCCTTGGCCCCGCCCCGCCGCCCTGTGCCCAACTGCCACCCTGCACCCCTTGGGCCCGTGCCCAACCACCGCCCCCCACCTCTTGGCCCCGCCCCCGCCGTGCCCAACCGCCACCCCACCCAGCCCAGTCCCCACCCCCACACCTTGGCCCCACCCCCGTGCACTCCTGGCCCCGCCCTGCACACCCCGTCCCCTCTCCCCCTTGGCCCCAGGGTGACGGACGCGCCCTGGGGCAATGGGCACACGCGCGTGAGCCCCTGGGGCGGGCGGGTGGGGCGGCCGGGTGCCCCGCGAGCACTGAACGCCCCCCGGGACGGTCGCAGGCAGGGCGCCCGGGCCTGCTGGCGGGGGTGCAGGCGAGAACCCCCGTAGCGGAGCCGGGCTGGTAACGCGCCCAGGCGACGGAGCCGTGCGGGGAGTCCAACGCCCCAGCACCGGGCAGGGTAGCAGCTCACCCCATTGCGCCCTCAAAGAAAACCAAACCGCGGGCCTCGTGCCGCTGCCTGGTTTCCACGCCAGGGCCAGCCTGCCGGGTTCTTCACGGGACGGCGGAGGAAGCAGCTTTCTACCAGCCTGAGTCCAATTAAACCGGTCTGAGAGATTCTCTCAGCCCTACCCGAGTATCACCTACCGCCTCGCAGTGAAAAGCAAGGACAGCAGCTCCTAGAAACCTGAACGTTTCCTCGGGCTGGCCTCAGAAATAAATCCACGTTTTTTGGATGCTGGCATCACATAGGTACAGAACTTTCATCGCCATTGTTCCATGAAATGACCTAGAGTACAGATTTATAGAGTGGACAAACATTACGGGCTTCAGTGCAAACACACGGCCTAATGCCACTTCCAAGGCGTTATTTTTCCGTTCCTACATAAGCATAGACCAGGGGTCGGCAACCTTTACTATCGAAAGAGCCAATAGTCTGGAGCCGCAAAACATAGCTTACCGTGGCTGAAGAGCCGCACGCGGCTCCGGAGCTGCGGGTTGCTGACCCCTGGCATAGACAAATCATGGTGGATCCATGCTCACATTGCTCCGAATGCTGCCACAACAAAAGACCTATTTGGATTGCTTATATCGTTTGACCAATATTTTCAAATTTGACTGCTTACAATTAGACACTTAGTAAGTTATTTGATTTTCAGAGGGGCTGACCCACTAGTTTCCATTACAGTCTCTCAAGTTTGAAAAATGTCCCCCCCTTCACTGATGCATTAGGATAAGAACACTGTATAATAAAGTGCTTTGCCCAAAGTATGCAAAGAGAAATTCTCAGTGGAGACAAATTTATCACAGCTCCTGCTGGGTCACAATTGGTAGAAACACCAGGGCATAAAGTAGCTCCAAGTCAAACAAATATGTAAAACCTGACAAAAGTTTAACTGCAGCTTCGGTAAACGGAAAGGTCTCCCTCATTGTAAAGAACACCACATTGACAATAACCACTACACCCAAAGATTAAATTTAAAATTGGGTGCATCCCTGCTTTGAGCTGCCTTCAGTGTCTAATACCTGTGGATCAAGATTTTGCTTCTGAAATCCAGCTTAGCAAATTTCCCCTCCATCCTCATCCACAAAAATCTCTTCATCAAAAATAAGAAACACTAAAAAAGCAATTTGGTGTTTCCTAAGTATATTGCAACTATTTTTTTCATCTTAGCAGACTTGAATTGTGATTCATGTTTTCCACACACACGACTTGCTAAAGGTCACACAGTGAGTCAGCAGTAGAGATGGGTCTAGAACCCAGACATCTGGACCTCCAGTCCCCTTGCTATAAATCTGCATAACAGCAACTGTTACAGAACACGACACAACAGAGTAGGACAGAAAGCGAAAAAGAATTTTGGATCCCTGTAGTTTCAGTTGGACATTTCAAATAAGGAGGATGTAGTGAATCCAGATGAAGTTTGGCCACCCTGTCTCTTCCAAAACTGCCATGGTACCTTCAATGACCACAATTGCCCAGGGCCTGTTTTACATTTTACCCAAAAGACACTGAAACCATGCTGGAACATTCACTCAGTACTGACTTAGAAAGGAGAGAGAGACCACTCAGTTCTCAGCCCCATTTCCTCCAACATCTAGGTGGAAGAGTGTCAAATATCACCCAAATTCTGATCTAGGACAATGAGCTGGTTACGTCTTGGTATGGCTGCAGACACACAGCGACATCATAAGTCTTTGTAGAATGTCTTCAGCAAAGTATAGAAAAATAAGTATAAGATTATACAAATTCTTCAATTCCTTACAGGACAGTAACATTCGCTATTCTAGCAAGATAAAACTATTCTAACTAGCATGTTGCTTACAACTACAAAGTGTATCAATATCAGCCTGACACTATTTATCAAAGATATTTTTAAAATACACATTAAAGGCTGATTTCCCCCCCACCCCACTGAAATTTATGTTTTATTAGTAAATTCATGCAGCTAGAAGGAATTACACAGCCAAGTTCATATTCCCAAATCACCTCACCACTACCATGACGTCTAGAAATGTAACCTTACACGCTGGCATGTGATAAAAGGGATGTATAGAATCGCTTCCAGTTGGGCAGTTCAGGGCTTTATTTGCCCCCTTTGCTTCCCACACATACTTGATAAACCCTATAATTCTTTTATGAAAATGAAGCAGAGCAAACCATCCATTCCCACAATAACCCCTGACTCGGAAAGCCATACCGGTTGCTAAATTTAGCTAATTTGCAAATACATATCAATTCTACCAGCACAATAATCATGCTATTATGTTCACGTGAAGATCTCAAAGTGCTTGACAAGCAATTCATTGGTTATGCCTCACTGCTTTACAGGTGGAGAAGCTGAAGTATGGAAGGGCACGTGGTCTGATTTTCAGAAGACCTGCACACAGCTCCCTTAGTCTTCACTAAAGGCTGCAGTGCACAACATTTCTGTGGGGAAAAAAAAGCCCAAGATCACCAGTAGAACCAGGAACAGATCCCAGGAGCCTTGCCTCCCAGTCCTCTGCTCTAACCATTCTATCTACTCCATCCTAACAAGGCTGTGTGTGCACACATGTGCTTACCTAGCTTCCATCTTTCTCAGGTGTATTCTGCACACACTGTATTCCAGAAGAGCAGGTAGTGGCAGAACAGATGCAACACCCGAATGCTCCAGCTGAGGAGAGCTTTTCTTTGGCCTGTTGACCTTGCTGAGGGTAACTGTAGAGTTGGTCTTGCCCATTGGTGGCAAGAATGGACTGGTGTCTGCATGTACTCTTGGACAGATGACCAACATCCCAACCAAGCAGTTCAGAATCGGCACTGTTATCCATCAAGGATGAATTTGGCACAAACCCTTCAATGTGCTTAGACCTCAGGGGCTGAATTTCCTCACTGTTCAATATATTCTAAATTAAGAAAACTGGCTTATGGTGGGTTTAGGGAGCTCAGCAATTTAAAGTCCTGTTATTTTGCAGCTTAATTTCCGAGTCTCAGAAAATATGCCAGACGTGATAGTTTAGCTTGAGCACTTCCAGATTACAGATGTCACAGGTTATATCACTTCCCCGGACATTAGCAATGGTTTATTTATTCATTTGTTAAACCATGTTAATTCAGCATGAACCAAATTACATTTCAACAACATGAAGGCTCAGATTGCAGGAAATGTCAGGCCATTTCATGCTGAAAACATGCTATTATACCTGTTCTTTCCTCAGAACAGCATGATTTACATAGACATGGCCAGATTCAGCACAATTGGGTGTCACTCCCACTGAAATTAAGAATATAATTTTACTTTTCTCCATTTTTAGGGGCTTATCTTATCCTTTAAAGTTATTTAAATGCAAGGGTTGGTTTCCGAGAAATCTGAAATGATTGTAATTCAGGGCACAAGCACATTCTCACTGTAGGTAACAGCATTAGATTATGCTTCATACGCTGTGGTCTTTAGTATACATTAGATACATTATATCAAATGGCGCGGGGAGCTTCATTAAAGTGATGAAAGCGCCTTATTTTGAGGGGGGGCTGGCATTTCAGTTCTTGTCCTATGTTCAGCAGCTACCAAGATAAAACGATACCAACAGCCCATATACAACAGCTCTTGAATGTGGTACCACAATAATGCATCTCAATGAAATAGGGGCCTGTGGTGATCTCTTCCCCAAACCTAGCTAAGCGTTTATTCAGAGAGAGAAAAACCTCATTTGTTTGGCCTTATGATTCATTCCCTTCTTGGCCAGAAAGAGGAGTCATAAAATTATGCAATGACGATACCTTGTGCAATAAAAGAGTCTGATGTAATAAAAAAGGGATTCAGGAAAGTGCACATTCGCATGTGTCCTTCAGGACAGGGAAGGAGAATGAATGTGTAGGTTAAAGTACAGGGTTGGGAGTCAGAAGAGCTGGGTTTTATTCCCAGCTCTGCTACTAACCTGCTGTGTGGCCTTGGGCATGTCCCTTCACCTTTCTATGACTTAGTTTTCCAGGTGTAAAGTGGGGATAATACTAATGGCAAGGGGGTTGTGACAATACTGGGGTGAGTTGAGTGATATAGGGACTTGGAATATAATGAAAACATTGCTTGCAAGGGCGAAAGCTTGGCTGAAAGTACTGTAGGTGCAAAGCACTAATAAACTAAGAGTATTAATAACTGTGTTCAGGGTAGTTATTAATGGAAGGCTAATGTTGCAAATCACTTACAAGTACATTATATAAAAAGGATTTTACATTATGTACACACACAATCATGTAACATATAACACAATATTTATCTACAAATATAGTATATATATTCCGTATATTTTTGTTTCAGTCTCCAGGGTAGCTGTTTCTTCAAGATTTCTTCTTCCCTTTTTTAATGTTTCATTCCTAATTCCTAATTAAAATGTTGGGACACTAAATTAAAAAAGCAACAATTAATTGCAACAGATGGGGTTTTCTTTGTTGCCTGTCTCAGATATAGTAGATGATTAACTATAAAGAGACAGGCCAGAAAGAAGAACAAACAAGCCAAAAAGGGGAGAAAAAGCAGAATTTTATCTATAAAATGAATAATCTGGGAGCCGTATTTCCTCTTGTGCTGAATAGTACAAAGAATACAGCCAGGCGCTGCATTGTAAACAGAGGTTTTTGGAAAAGAGCAGTAACGTGTGGATTTATCATCATTAGTCCTGTCGCATTTCTTCTGACATGTCACATTTAAATCTGCATCCTGATTAATCAACCTATTTTGAATTCTTTTGTCATCTCCTCCCTTTTCACTCACTGCTGTTAAAGTTCCCATTAGACAAAAGCTGCAAGAGAGTCAGAAAAAGGAGACAAATGCAGCCAAAATCCTTGCTGTCAGCCAGGGCCTGCCTGGGTCAAGTGGGTGCATTTCTTTTAAACATTAATTTCTCTGTGTGCTTATTTATTTTTGGTTTTGGAACAGCTAGATCACGACCACGGCACAGTGGAAGGCCACTATTCTTATCCGTAGCTAAACGTAACGTTCCTATAAGAAAACTTATTGCATCTACTAACTACCCTGTTTCCCCGAAAATAAGACCTACCCCGAAAATAAGCCCTAGCATGATTTTTCAGGATTTTTGGAGTATGCTTGAAATATAAGCCCACTCCAAAAATAAGCCCTAGTTACAGTTTACAAGCAGTTCACAAGTAAAGGTCCCCATACGCTTTGTTGTTCATGGAAAAAAATAAGACATCCCCTGAAAATAAGCCCTAACCCATCTTTCAGAGCAAAAAATAATATAAGACCCTGTCTTATTTTCGGAAAAACACAGTAGCTTTTCCTGTTCCCCAAAATGCTGCCTCTTTGCTGATGCAAATGCTTCTTTGCTGACGTAAATATTGTGAATTTCAGAGCCAGATGCTCCATGGTTCTCATTCGGATAAAACTCCCACTGAGTGAAGAGTGGTGGACTGGGCCTTTAACCTACAACACAAGTGCCCTGAGAAGGGTCAGTAGCAGGGATGCTAGCTGTACTTAAGTCTTTCTGGTTGTTGATAATTTGCAGGTGTGCACACATTTCATTTTGCACCTGTTTGTTTAATATTTTCCCTGGAACGTGGTATGATGCGGCTTTAAACATTAAACAATTACTTCCTAAGCGTATGAAGCCTAGCTTTGCACCTTATTCCCATTCCGATTCAGGTTTCCACCCTCTTTGCATAGGTTTAAATGATAATGTAACGTACAGGGGGAATCCAGATCTATTTTTAAATTAAACATTTATTAATTGAAAAATGTTCAAGGTTAACATGGATTTCCAGTGCATTAAAATGTGACTTTTTCCCACAAGAAAATGTACAATAACCTACCAGATCATCAGTAGTCTGGTAACATGAACTACCCAGTGCAGATCAACGACATACCAGCATCACCTCACCTACAAACATATGTCTTTACCTTTGGTTTGATTAAGTGTTTGTCTGACTCATGCCTGTTTTTACAGTTTTATTGGTTTCATTTTTACAATGTAAGCTTGCCCACAGCTTGGCAATGAAACTACCGCTTCAGGTTAGTGTAGTCTTACCCCTCTGGAGAGTCATACAGCTAAGTTACACCACCGGAGTAAAAGAACCTAAGAGAAAAGAACTGCAACTTATATCAACAGGAGTAAACTAATGAAAACGTTGGTCCAGATAGACAGCGGCAAGTGTGAATATGGGAAAGTGGGTAAAAGAATGGCATCAAAGAGCATGTATCTGATGAAAAGCACTATATAAGAGCTAGGCATTATTTAGTGATACCTTCGTTTAGTTAAGCCTCCTTTTCACAAAACAACTTAACTGTAAGTGGCAGTTTCACTAAACTCTGCATTGAAGCAATTTGGGATTTTCACTTTATCTTACTATAGAGGTTTGCTAGATACCAATTTGCCATTAGTGGACCCCAACTGTTGCTTGATATCAGGTAACTTGAAGAGGGTCACCAGCACATTTCATCAGACTCATCTCGGCATGGAAACACCACCTGTGGTTTCATTTTAAACTAAGCATTGCAATCCAAAGCAATACACACAGAGAAGTATTCTGAAATCCGGCCCCCCAGCACAGTTGTCACGGCTCACCTTTTCTGGCTGTACTGTGTGGAGATGCTGACGCTTTGCCTTCTACAGACTTCTGCTTTTCGAAAGTTTTCTTCACATCTGCAACTTTAAGCACTTTTTCATCCCCCTGATTTTCTTCCCCCTTTTGCTCCTCCTGAGCCAGGCCCCCTCGTGGGATCCTTTCTCCGCTGATTTTAGTTGCACTATCTGGAAACATAGCTTCTGGTTGGTTTTTGCTAGCAGTAGTCCTATCATTGTGTGGTTTCCCTAGCACCTCTGATGTTACAGTCTCAGTGAAACTCACTGCCAGACCTTCAGTTTCTATCCTAGTTGAAGGGGCTTTTGAGGAGATTTTCTGGCTGTTTGAATCAGACACCATGGAATCTGCTGCACTGCTGAGGTCTTCTCCACTCTCAGGGTGAGGGACCTGGTTGTCATTCTCTCTTGAATCTCCAGCCACCACAGCACAACTTGCAATTGCTGAGACCATTATCTCAAGGCTCTTCACTACCTGCTTATCTTTGTCAGGCTTTCCTGCCGGATCCCTGTCACCAGTCTGGCCATCTGGCCAACGATCTGCAGAGCTTTCAGTCGGAGAGGCCAAATTAACCGTCTGCTTAAAGTTTCCTCCTGCACTGCTGCTTTCCCAAAGGGCTTGTGAAGCAGATTGCACGGCTGTGTCCTCTTTGCTCTGCAATGCATAATCCATCACCATGGATTTTCGCTCCCTGCTATCTGGCATGCTCTGGAAGCTGAGTTTATTTTCCTCCAAGGGAGAGTTCAATGTCAGCTTGTTAACTTGTCTGCTCTCTATGCTACTTTCTGAGTCCGACCGGCTTATCTGCTTCTTCAGAGTTCCTTGAAAAGTGTTGATCATATTTACACATCCACTTGCAGCCTGCTCTGTCCTTTGGTAACTTTCCTGATGGCTGGCATTTCTCTGGATCAGAGGCAACTTGTACTCTGTCATTTCCTTTTTCCCTTCAGGTTCCGTGTGGACAAATGGATGAATTTCTCCCTCTTGGCTGGAAGCACAGATTTCAGTTTCCTCCAGCCTGTAAACAACAGCGTTCGCCTTCCTGCTTTCAGCCTCCTCTCCCAAACGTCGCTGTCCAAACTGCATTTCAAACACCTGTGAAGAGATGTCACCTTCTACACCTTTCCCACCTGCTTTGGTCACAGAGCACAGCTCTTCTGCCATCAGCACCCCGCTCCCGCTCTCACACACACCTCTGCTTATTTGTAACTTCTTGGTGGAAACGTGCACATCACAATCTGCGTCCTTGGGCTCACCCCTCTCCCTTCGGAATCCCAGGCCCTCATGTCCAACTTGCTCCTTACTCAGCAAAATGTAATTTTCACACTTCATCTTGGAGGTGTTTCTGGAGAGAGGAGAGTCTCTCTTTCTCATCTTACCTTTGTCCTCCAGTAAACAGCCAGAGCGGTGCCAGGTGGAGGCGTCCATCGCTAGCAGCTCCGTACTTTAATCACTTATCCGAATGCTTTGAAACTGACACACTGAGCCTTTCCCCCCACGTTGGGTTTCCACAGAGTTTTCACCACCACCTTCTCCTTATTCCACCGCTCAGTGAGACTGGACACAGCTTGGAAGCCTCCGTTACTATGTAATGGGAACCCGTATTATTTAGAATCACAGATGCTGGAGGTGGAAATACATATTGGCATGATGGAGTCCATTCCCTCTGCCAGGGCAGGATGTCGTCTCCTGACAATGAAGGTGTTGAGATTGATACCACACTTATCCCACCTGAGTAGGCTCAACCACATCCAAAGTCCACTGGCTTCTGATCTGTTGATGCCTAACACTTCACATGCAGGATTTGCTATATATCTGCATCCTCTTCCAGTTAATAGCTCTCTTTCCTCTGACTTGCTGCAACAGTAATTTCTGGCGCTTCCCTACGGTTTCCCTTTGGTGGCTGATCTTGCTGCAATCCCACAGCTGGTTTCATGGTTATTTACAGTCAGATCATTTGTTGTAGTTCATCTTCTGTCAGCTGTTTCTGCGGTTTTTATGGAGATCTCAGAAATAGATGTCCACACCCTTGGTTCATTTTCCAGTGCTTTAATATGAGCCTCTGTCACAAACCCCTTCTACCCAAATACGCCTTCCTTGGAAGCTGTGTGCAGCACACGCTGATGCTGGGATCTTGGGCTGGATCCCAGCGAACTTGGGAAAGATACTGTACACACAAAGTATTTAGGGCAGAGACAGATTGGATGGAATTATCTGCAGGAATATGTTATTGTTAAGTGAATAACTGTGACATAAAAGTATTCCAGAGATAAACAGAGAAGCCCAACACCAGCTTCAGAAATAAGATTCCATTAAGAGACTAAAAAACACACAATTTATCAAAACCCCTTATTAAAAGTTCTGGGCATTTCTAAACAAACCTTCATGCAAAAAGTTCCTCTCTCCAGATTACAGTTCTGCCAAACAAGTAAACGTTCTTCAGAAGGAGGCAGAAGGGAGGGGACGGAGAGATTTTTTTAAGAGTCCTAATCCATTTATATACAGCCCCAAATGCCTGACATTTTCACTAATCGTGAGCATGGCCTGCCATCAACGACCTACTTCCATCCCATAGGCTCTCCCCAGCTCTTTGCCTTTTAGGGTGTGCTAGGTGTCAGGCTTCCCTATTTGTATCTCTCTTGGAATTGCAAGTGGGAATATATTAAAAAAAAAGCACAAAGAAATACATCAGTCCCTTTGCTGTGAGAGTAACAATGCATTGTGCATACAGAACCCTCTCCACATCTCTGGGCCAGGATGAGACTTGTTTGTTCTGTCCTGTTCTGTTCCTATTTACGGTTGGAGGCTAAGACGAGGTGCAGGGGAGACGCACCTCTAACGTCAAGTACAAGGGGGTCTGGAAATAGCGCGCAGAGATCTGCTCACTGAACAGTGGGGAGTTCAGAGGAATTTTTAAAAAAATATTTGATTGCTGGCAAAAGGTGCGGAGGCTGAAATCCGGTGCTTTATCCATAGATCAAGGGCAGGTCAGGGAAAGCTTCCCTCACATGGCCACTCACTGCCAGCCTGGCTCTTCACCTGCAGGGATCAGCTCTGAAAGCAGGAACACAGCTCGTTCTCCATGGCCCTTTTCATCTTTGGCCTCTGGGCTGAAACTGCCAGTGACTCCTGCGATGTGGCCACGTGGCCCCTAGGCCCTGAAGTGGAGATGCCCCCCCACTTCACACAAGCCACCAGAGCAACAATGTCCTCTCATCAGCATCCGGAGCCAGATTCAAACGAGCGGCCTAGAAGCAAAAGGCCCTTGTCTGCGTCATCAGTGCCTTGCACCAGCCAGTCCCCCGGGTGGGAACAGCATCAACGCCCGTATTAGAGCCGCTTCATAGTGAAACAAACGCTGCTTAACGTCGGGAATTCTACATCCACCCCAAGGCCACCCCAAACAAACAACTGCCCCGCTTCGGGGTCACACACCAAGCACGGCTGCGAAAGAGCTTGCAGTGGGCAGTTTCCAGCGACGTGCTCGTAACAGCGCTGTGTCACTGTCCCTGCAGGCGGAGGGGCTCCTGCCAGCCAGCCCCGAGCAGGGATATAAACAGGTCTCTCCGCTGGTTTGCAACATCCTCCCTCTCCCCCATTCCCAGCCCATCTTCACTTTCAGAGCAATATTTGGAGAAAGCAGGAGGGAGGGTGACAAGTCCTAAGGCCAGGTCGCTTCCTGATCAAGACATCAGATTCATACGCATTTGCCTTTGACAGGGCACTTCCCTCCATCTGAAGGGCCATGTCTGTGGTGCTGACTCTTTTCCACCTCACCAGGCATGCTCCATCCCTAAAACACTTGCAGGCCCTCCCTTTTCCCATCTCTAATTTCTGACATGTACTAAAGTCATGGAGCTCACAGTAGAATAATAGATGCTACTTGGGAAGCGGGGAGGGTTTGCATCTCCTCCCATCACAAACAGGAGATCACATTTCAATTATTGGCGACATCTGCACAGTAGTTTTATTACCTGGAACTGATTTCAGATCTGCATGATAACGTGAATACTGCCTGATGCTTCAAAATCAGGGAAGAGGGACCGGTCTTGTCTGCAGCTTCCTGGGGATGACAGGGAAGTTTACAAAAAAACCAAAGCATTTCCAGCTGAATCTGCAAAGCCACGCCTTGCAAACCATATGAACTTCAAGGGCTCCTTGGCCCCCTCAAGCTGCAAGAAGAACGGCTTTGCCCTAAAGCCTTATAGTCAAGCGTGTCACAAACCAAGGGACATTACGACATAGCATCGAGCTTCCCCAGGCGAGGGCATTTCACAGCGAGTGTTTCATTTCAGAAAGTTCTTTGTCAAGCGCCTGGCAGACTCCGAGAAGGGCTCCTGCAATGTGAGCCGGTGGCTGCTCTTTAAATCTCTGCATAAAAGGAAATTGTTATTGCAGCGACTTTGCCATCACATGGTTGGAAAATTCGCCGTTGCGCAGAGAGCAGCAGTGAAACACTTTTAGGGAATATGCTGTGCGCCAGGCGAGGCTGAAGCTGACGCAGATCGGCCAGGCGGCTCATCACACCACTTGCTTATCCAACTGACTTCCCAAAGCTGGCGCATTAAGTAGAGGTTTTGGCAATTTGAGATCTACACAAACACACACATGCTGCCCAGGGCTCCTGCGCCCCCCATTCTGCCCGCACTGTGATCAACACCACACACTGGGCAGGTCGACACTGCAAGTGACAGGCCATAAAAGGCTCCGTACAGAACAAGATCACCGGCTGCTGGGAATAAACAAGACCCAGAATCCCTGCTGGGATTCCATGACCTTGGGGTTTGCTGCAGAAACCCATCCCGGCCTCAGAACTCTGCCTCCAAATCCAAGCTGCCAGGTAGAAGGACATTTACATTTCCAGCCCGTTATGGCTGACAAGGAAGCTGTCCAAATGTGACCACAGTGTAAATTGATAGAGTCGTCTTCATGAAGCTGCAGACAGCTTGAAACTGCGAAGAGGAAAAGAGGAGGAGGCTGCCCTGCCTATCGCAACGGGGTGTTAATGCTGGTCACGCATGGATCGATATGGTTAGCTATTTCATTACTATATATTCTGCCACAATCCCATATCCCCTTCCCAGGTTTCTACAGCTTCCAAAAGCACCAAGTGCCCTCTATCCAGCTGCCAGAAACTCCAGCTTCCCTGACAGCTTCTACAAAACAGCTGCACATTGAGAAAGTTGTTACGTTAGGGCCCTAGCTTAGGACTTCAGAGACCCAGGTGCCATTCCCTGCCCCGCCACAAACTTCCTGTGTGACTTTGGACAGATCACTTAATCGCTCTGGTGCCTCAGCTTCCCCATCTGTAAAAAGGGGATGAAAGCAAGGCCCTACCTCAGAGAGGTGTTTTGAGGACAAAAGCAGTAAAGTTGGTGAGGTGCTCAGATATTACAGTGATCGGAACCATAAATACCTTACCAAAACCACAGCAACCGGACTCGTGGCAAAAATGGGAAATCTGAGGACAGAGTGAAACAAAGTGAATTTAAGAAACACCACATAATCCGGGGAGTGCTCAGCAGAAGGGCCAAGAAGGGAACAGACCACAGAACAAAAGCTGCCTCTTGCCAGCCAGGATTTTTACAAATCAGGTCTTATTTAGGTTTATTAGACCAGTTACTGACTATGCTTTCATAGCTCCAGATGTCAACCTATCCAGGGGTGACACAAAAAGGCTTATAATGCAGGGCAATTGGATCGAATGAAGCAAAGTAAAATTTAGACTGAACATCAAGAAAAAAATCTGCTGACTCTCCAGCGATTCCCACTGAGAAATAGCCTCCAGAGGGAAGCGGTGAATACCCCAATCAGCAGAATCATTTAAAGCTAAACTGGGCAGATCCCTAGAAAATATGCCACAAGGAGCAAACAATCCTGCAGCGGGGGATCGGGGACCAATGGGAGGAACGTGCTACATGACCCAATCAGAGATTGCCCATCGCTAACTTCGATGATGGCATTTGGTGGTCAATGGCTTTGTCATCATCAGAGACTCACTCATGATATGTTCTAATGTTGTTTGACATTCTTCCAGGTATCGGAATGAGAGGGAAGTGAGGGAAATGTTGCATCTAGGCCACCTTACATATTGAGCCGCGGGCAGACACTGTGTGTTGGACTCCTTAGGTGTTTTATGTTCAAGCAGCAGAGTCTGGTAACAAGCCTATAAATAAATTCCATGCCAGTCATCAAAAACAGACGGAATTTGTGTTGCTCCAGATGTTGTCTGGTTTTGCCATGGCAACATCATAACAGGATATAACTTTCAATCATAACAAGAAAGAAATACATGCTTACCAGCAGTAGCAGCAAGGACTTTCATCACGTTTATAGCCCTGTCTTGCAATGGCTGCTTATAAATAATTTTTATGTGCAAAAGCCTAAAGAGGCAAACCTTCAAACAGCTTCTGAATCGAGGTATCTTCGGAGACCAGAGAGGAGCAGGGTAAGTTTCCTTCCAAGATTCATTTAATGAGAAAGTTTGGTTTAATCAGTAACTAACAAACTCAGAGCTCCTTCACGTACAGACACCTGCTTCCATGTGGTTTTGCTGACAAATGGAGGTCAGGGCTGGGGACCCAGTTGCACATAAGAGGGGAAGCTTTTGTTTTTCAGAACTGCGGGGCTGATTTTCAGAAGATCCAATACTCCTAACCTGAACTGAATTCAGTGGAAGTGGCAGGTGCTGTGCACCTGTGAGAGTCAAGCCCTTGTGTATAAAAACTGAACACAAAGGCGTATTCCCTGGAGCATTATTTTTCCTACCTAGCATCATCATGTGAGTATGTTCGAGCAAATCATAAAAGGCCTTGACACAAAGCCAACAACTCCACACCGAGAACACACCGTACAGTATCTGTCTTCAGCCCTAAAACTGGACATCTACCATGTCAAGGGAGGATACTTGCTTACAATAAGGGGACAGTTTACAGACAGACATGGGTGTCATTAGAGATCCTCACACATGCACAGCTATGCTAGGGCTGGAGCGGACTTTACAGCTGCTACCTGGAGAGCCATGGTACAAACTAGGATAGACAGAGGGATTTGGGTGGAGGATGGTGCTTCCACAGAATGCAATATTTTATTCTGATCTAAAGAGAAATGCAAAATCATCAGGCAGGTCTTCGAGAGCTGTGTTTATTCCGGTTTAAGTGACAGCAAGCTCCCACCCCTGGTCAAAACATCATGGAAAGGGCTCAGCTTTTGAGAGACAGTTTCTTCACTGCCCAGTTATCACAAAAAGCGGATTTTCTTCCTCCTCCATTTAAACTGAAACTATACTGGGTTGTAGGAGCCTGGGACAGATGTCAAACGATCCACCAGAAAATTTTTTTTTTTACATCCGTGTAAATCTGAAATAATGCCACCAAAGTCAGTGAAGTCACTCTGGATTTACAGTGGCATTAGTGAGAACGGAATGTGGTTGTAAATCAGAACGAAACCTACAACGACAGACCTTTCTACAGATTTCAGGGCTCAGCTACGCTACATTTCCACACAGGCACTGAATTCCTCTCCAGTGGGCTCATCTTTCCCCCACAGATGACTTCCTATAAAGGTCATAAGCATAGTCCAAAAACTCAACAGTGAAGCCAAGTCTGTGGGGCTGTACGAAAAGCTGCAGTTCCAGGATGATACTTTATAAACCCAGAAAGTTAGAGCAGGTTTGAAATATTCCCAGCACCCGCTCCTCTCCCTAATCTCTGCAGAAAACAGCCGCCTGTGTTAATATTTGGACCAATCCATAGCTCACATGACGTTGCTGGGCGTTCCAGAGAGGCTTAAAGGTGTCGGATGCCTAACTCATTTCAGTGATTTTCTGGCCTACACTTTTCACACTTCATATTTCGAGAAGCTGGCAAATCAATGGTGGCAAGAGATTAAAATGTGTGTGGAAGCGTTAGTTATTTCCCAACATCCTCACAGCACCTCAGCACAAACCAGGCTCTGTGCTGGCAGCCTCTGCCAAAGGATCCAATGGGTTATAGAGACTAGCGACTCACTGAGCTCTCCCTGGAGGCCGAGAATCAGAAGGGTTGTGCAGTGGGAAGTTCAGGTGTGGGCTGCTATTGCCCGGGCTCCTCCTGACTGATGGCGAAATGACGGCTGCCAGTCTCCAGGGCTGTCAATTTGGAGCCAACTCCATTTTTAAAATGTAATTTTAAAACGACGCTTCTTGCTGGGGTTAATGGCGTTCTCTCAGACAATTAGCGAGGATGCCAAAGCTGGAGAGCATCCCCAGCCTGTGCTTTGTTACTCTGCCAAGGTAAACACTGACATTTTCTTCCCCGAAGCAGCTTAGAGAGCAAGAACAATTCCAGGCAGTAACAAGACTCCTTACAGGCTCGAGAGACAAATGCGAGCTGTTTGCCTTTAAAGGCAAAATTTGGTGAATACACTGGCTGGAAGGCCTGATCCGACGTCCTACGGAACTCTGGTCTGGAACAGCATTGACTCATCATGAAAAAGGCTCCATTTTCCCAGTTACATCTTGTAACTTACAATTAATCTGCTTTAATGCTAGTTATTTGTTCTTTGAAGGCGGCATTAAAGCCCAGGTTTCCGCTCACAACATCTGTTGGGAGTTAAAGAGCCCATGGCACTGTCAGATAATGCCATATGTCCTCGCAAATAAAATACTTTCTCCTGTGCTGTGTACAAAATATTGCTTAGCATGTAATAGCTGCTGCATTTGCCTGAACAGATAACATGCTATTGGCATGCAGCTCATTACTGGGTAAGATGCTTTGAGATGCTCAGAGTCTGAAAGAGTTTCCTTAAATCCAAATTCGTCTCTTAAAAAAAAATTATTGCCATTGTACATTTCTTTACTATTCCACGTCCTCATAGTCATAAAATATGGATCTATTTCAAACAGTGTTCCCCCCCATCCAAAAAGAAATAAAAATATACCTGCAACATGGCTCATGTTCAGACTTTATTTCCAAAAATTAAGTAAATGGGGTTAAATACACCCAGCAGACAAAGGGGTAAACATTCTCAAAGCCAAAAGAGAGCAAAGCCAATGGGAGATGAGAGTCAAACGCTGATGCTGACCACTCTACACAGTGAAGAATATTGGAGAAGCTGTACCATGAGTGTCTCCATCTTCAGCGTTTTGTAGCTACCTCAGCCTTGCCACATCGTCTCAAGGATCAACTTCTTTTGGAGCTCTCATGGCTGCCCCTGCAGCACCTCTTTAACCCAGTCCCCAGATTTGTATCTCCTTCCTCATTACCCCTGGGTCCAGGACTCCCTGGGTCAGGTGATTCAGGAAGAAAGCAAGTCATTGGTGTAACACACTGTGCAAGATCTTACTTGGGCCCAATTCAGACTGGGTGTAAACGGGCACAGTTTCCCCGCTGGCCAAATTTATCAGTGACGATGGATGTGACACCACAGCTGTAGGTGGCAAAGGGGTGTAAGCATGCTCCAATGTGGCCTCAGGGATTGTACAACACAATGACTTATCGAGTGAGGGGATGAAGAGGGCATGTAACAAAAAGGAGACGTGGAGGAGATAAAACCTGTGCGGGGAGCGGTAGGCTGCTTGATCTCACACCCACCTGCTGGTTCCTTTTCCTTTCCTGCTTCACACATCATTCCTATCCCTTGACACAAAACATTTCACTTGTCTGCACCCCTCAGAATACCAGAGAGATTGGGGCATGTTACTCTCCCTAACCGTTCATGTCCACTTACTCCTGGGATCAGATTTGGATCTCAGTTAAGCCAACGCACCTCTGCTGGCCTTGGTGGGCTGGCAATGAAGTGGTGGCCATGAAGACCAGAATCTGGCTCCTGACACGTAACTTACATCCCCACATTCATCATCCCGTCTGGCTCTGTAGGTCCACTGCACAGGCAGCCCCTCTTTCTGAGCGACAGCTCTTTATTGACACTGACTCACCTGTAATGCACACAACGTTCTGGAGGCACGCACGGGGGAGCCATCTGCTCTGAAATGCTGAACACAAGACGACTATGCGTACGGACATTACTGAAGAGATGGTGCAAAACTCACTGGTAAAGAAAAAGAAAGTTTATTTTCCTCACGAGAAGCACATGTAATATACAGTACACTTTTACCAACGAAAGTAAAAAAAAAAGTGCATTATGCATCCCTACTGCAAAAGTACAGTACAAAAGATACTGCATATTTAAATATAAAAACAGAATTAAGAAATACAATGAAATAAAAGGAACACTGTTATCATAAGAGTACAGCAATGGACTGAAACAGCTACTGGTTATTCATCCACTCATTCACGTCTCAAGTTTATCTACTGAGGGTGATAACTATGCGGATGGGCTTTGGCTCAAGTCTCAGGTGAGGCGAGCAGACCAACGTTTGTGACATGAATGGGGATATTGTTTCGTTAAAGAACACATTGAGAAATGATGACCACAATGGTGCTATTTCTAAAACATGGAACAAAACAAGCATATGCTGGAAATAAGGTGGCAGTTTGTGCATTTCAGCTTTGATGTTGGAGTATGCCTTGGCTTAGACCATGCCTGTAACTCTCCCAAGCGTAACGATAGCCTTCCATCTTTGGAATGTCCTGTCAAGCCCTCCCTTGCCTACACTGTCTGCAGCAATGCAGAGATAAATCACAAGTGATGGGGATGGGGCAATGGAAGCTGGAATTTATGTGGGATCCATTTACACCCCCCATCATTTTACCCATACACATAGCAAAGGAAAACTAGTTAGCAGTTCTGAGATCAGGAACCATCTGAGTTAGACAGGAGTTATACGCGCAAGGAATAATGCTCTTACTGACACTGCAACATCAAAGCAACAAGACAAAACAGCAGTGTTTACCAGCTCAGCATAAATACACAGTATTTGTAAACTATTATTAAGGCACTCAATTGTAAAAGATCAATTACGATACACAGGAGGGAAAGAAAACAACTATCTTTTCATGCATCGAGACAAACAAGCCTGCATCTTTTGGCTACAAAAACTTTGAATTGGCATGCTAGAACCTCTACACATACACTGACTTAAAAAAATTAAAATAAACTATATATATATATATATTTATCTATCTTGACAGTATTGTGTTGCACTAAGCAGCAATGGATCTTCAAGTCTGATTAGCTACATCATGTGTGCGGCGACACAGCTATGTTCCGCAAAATAACTGAGCTGGTGTGATTTTTTGTTTTAATCACCCTATGAGCATTGCAGTCAATTGAAGAACTAAACTACCAAAGCAGCAGCTTGTATGTAGCAGAGTTTGGCAGGTAATATAAGAAGAAAACAGGAAGGAAATATGTTTGTTCACTTGCATTGTTAAACAACTTGGACATTTTCTGAAGTTCTTCAAGTCTAAGCACCTGTTAAGCTTCTCTCTTTCTACAAGCTACAGTGGGCTGGTCAGTAAATGTCAGATCGGGTGTATGTGGCAATGACCTCTTGAACACAAGGAAACGTGTATTAATTTACTGCAGTGTATTTTTCTAATTGCCCAGCGTTGGTTCCCCACTGGCAGTTAGTGCTATGAGAGTGTACATCCACATGGTTCAATACCCCAAGTAAGTAGATGGTGTTGGAATTATAGCTCATTGGGAGTGGGGAGGGGGAATAGTAGGTGGTAAGACATGTTCAAAAGCAGCAGCCTACTCACACATGCAAAAAACCAAGCAAACTGCAAAACCAAACAATTACATGGCCACATCTGTGTGTCTAGCTCCCGCAATTCTTGGAGCCAGGCAACTGCACAAGGGCTTTCAGAAGCACTCAGCACTGGCCTCCCTTTAGTCCCAATGAAATCAACGGCTAAGACTCGCTCTGACTTCGGTGGGAGCAGGGTTAGACCAGAGATCAGGATGTTTAATAATCATCATGGTCTAACTGAGCCCATTTGTTGTATGCACATGTGTGATCTGCACAAAAAATTTGGATAATTACAAATACAACCACTCACCCTGCAAAATGTGGACCTAAATGATTCTCTCTCCACTGGAGAAGCACAAGATCTTGCTTAGTAACACTGCGCAGACCTAGCCATTAGGGTTTAACTATCTGCTTATCCTACACTGGCACTATTAGGGATCCTTTAGGGTTGTCTGGATAAAAAGGGTTAGCAAAAACCCATGGGAAAATAAAATAAAAATTAAATAAAAAGTAGGTCAAATTCTGCCTTGCAGCCTTGACTTCAGTGGAATAGCTTGGGTGTAAGTAAGGGCTGTCGTTGTCCAACCGTGTCAGATGGGAAAGGGTGTCTCCTAGGGAAAGAAGACTGTCAGCGTAAACAGGTGCATGGATTTGCAGAGGGGGAGCATCTGAACAACTGTGCAATTGGTGTGCGTCAAGTGAACTCATAGTGATCTAGTCAGAACTGATTTCCAAGACATACAAAGGGTGGGTTCATGAAAAGAACCACACCAAGAAGCAACAGCAATCACAGCATCAAAAGAAGTGCCCAGGCTAAATCCACTTCTGAAGATGTATAGCCAGACAATACGGGCATTGCAGGTAAGGGAAGACCTAACTCTAGAAATGACATCATTCTCCCAACACAAGAAAACATAGGTAATAAAACGTTCCACATTCTCTGAGATACAGTCATCATTTGTCTTGCTTGAGGAGCATTTGCTTCTTTCACACATGAAATGGCAAATTTGCCATGTGTTCCGGATGTATATATGTGTTCGGTCCCTCTGTCTAAGGGGGAATATTTATCTACTACTTCCCAAGCCCATATTTCTCCCACTTTTAGTACAAAAGTAGGGGAAGTTTAAAAAAAAAAAAGGAATCTTGAGTATTCTAGACAGTGGAAACCCGGAGACACTTCCCAAACAGATACTCAAAACATTTTAAACAGAAGGCTGTAGGGTTTGCTGTTCAAAGTTACTCTCTTCACTTTCCATCCCCATCTGAAAGGCTTTAGCCAGTAATGTGTCCCCAAAGGTAGATTTTTTAAAAACGGCTCAGACTCACATATACATGGCTGTTAAAACCACACAGCCCAACAAATCCATCATTTGTGGTCACTACACTTTAACGTTCACTTTGACAGCAAAGTTAATCTAACATACGGAAGCCAAGTATTTTAAAAAAATGTTACTCTTAAGAGATTTAGGAGCCTAAATCCCATTTTCAAAAGCACTTAAGTCACTTAAGTCTAAACCCAACTGACATGTAGTATGACTCAGGCTCCTAAGCGACCGAGGCACTTTTGAAAATTATATCCTTAATTTGGCAAAAACATCTGTCCGAGTTTTGGAGGTCTTTTTAAAACAGGCTTTTTAATAGCAGGCTGGCAAAAGCATTCTACAACATTATGCTACACACACACGAGGTGAAGGCCCACCTTGTAAAGCATGTTGCATTAGGCAGGGATGGGAGGGCAACAGTACCAGAATATTTATCTGAAATGGTTCAGTTACAAACGGCCATTGGGTGCAAAGACAATGATCCACAAATGAGTATAGGCTGGTTACCATGATGCTGTGAGTGCCATGTCGTTGCCCCTTTGTTGAGGAACAGCATTTTGTGGCTAAACCGGGTTATCTGTGCATCCAACCTGCCTGGCTTTGGAAGTGGCTCAAGCAGATTTCTTATAATCTCATTCACTCATTTTGATCATCCCTATTTTAACTTGAATTCTGTTTTATCATCAAGGGCCGAATCCTGAGGTCTGCACCCAAGATTCTACTCATCAGACTCCCACTTGCCCAAGTGAGACCTAAGCAGCAACCGAGCATTCCTGAGTTGGCCATAAACCTCTGAGAGAAACCTACCAAGCAGCTGATGAAATAAAAATGGACTATGCAGCCAGTGGCTCTGTTCTAAGAGGAAACCCTGAACAACTGAAATCAGACTTCAAAGGGTACAGGATTAAGCCATAAATGCCTTACCATATCAGAAGCTTAGCTTGCAGTACCATGAAGAAGAATTAATGGTTGTTTAACACTATGGAAAGTAATCTAGCTCCCCATTTTTCCTTCCTTTCTGAGATATCACAATATCCCATTTAGGCTAGGCTAGTAAAACTACTGCCTCCTCCTTGCATTTGCCCCAAACTCTGCTCTTGGATGGGCGTGTAAGATCAGTGTAGTCCAGAGGAGCACCGCATGTCTACCTGAGAGCAGAATTTGGACTTTTATTGTCATCAAGAGGAGACCATCACTGAAATTAACCTGTGCACCCCATACAATAGGTACTATAGACAAACAAAAGCAGGAATATGCATCCTCCCCCACTTCCTCCCAATGATGGAAAAATAAACCCTTTGGATGTTACTTAACCTGGGGATTTGTAGACAGCTTCAGAGCTCAGTGACAACCACACACCTTCCTGAGATAACCTGCTGCTGCTTTGCATTTCTGCTGCAAACTCCAGGATGCGAGAAGTGTTTTACCAAAACCAAGTTAGCTTATCATCTGCACAGGTTTCAAATGCACAGAATGACAATAAAGCCAACTGTCTGCTCTCCGTACAAGGAGACAGGTCAGTCGTCTTCTCATCTGCAAGGCATGCCACCAACAGCCAGAGAAAGCAGGGCCTCCAAACACAAGAGCTACACCACTGAGTCCAGCACCACACACATTTCACAATGGTTCACGGTCACCAACTGGCCAGGCTTGTCATTATTACTGGGATAGCCATAAACCACGAACAGAGCAACAATACCTGAAGAACAAGACATCTCTCCACTTCAACAGAAGCCTTCAAAAATACACAGCCTAAATGTCACTCTGTTATCAACACAAGACACTATGACAATTAACCCTGATTATACAGTAAAGAGAAACAGCCAATCATGTAATCAATAAATACACAGCTCTACACTCTTTCACTTGACTTCATAGTTAGGGTTACTCAGTGCAGTAAAGCCTACACCTCACCACTCTTTTGGGTCTTTACAGTTGATGTCGTAGGAATGCTTTTAAAAAAACTTTAACTATCTTGGAATAAGCCTAAAAAAAACCAAAACAGAAATCAGCAAGAACAGAGGTAGAGTTTATGTTGCCATCTACAGTTTTTCCACAAGTGCCTGTTTAAACTAAAGACTTGTGCTATGTTTGTTTTGCAAAATAAAAAATAAAAAAAATGCTGTGACTTTAATTATTTTGTTGAGACTTTCAAACAATATTTTCAGCATTTTTTTACACTATATATATTTTAACAACATTACTATACTTGGCAAACAGTACTGGGAATATTGTCCTATAGGAACAGTAGGCAGTTCACACACCGTGTCCTTTTCCAAGCCATGCAATATGGATTTTTCCTTGTGCTGTTCATTCTTGTCAGTTATGTCCCTCTTTCTCCCCACTTACTGTACAAGGACAGGGGTAAAGAGATTGTATCAGATGAACTATTTTATTTCAGATGACAAAATTGCATTGGGTTCTGACAATAAATGCTGATTTAAATAAAAAAACAAAACATACACCAGAACGTGTCAACTTTTGCCCTTCAAGTTTCCTGTGGCCGAATTCTCTAGCAGTTTGGAGCTTACATCCACACTCCTCGGAGAGGATTGTGACTCG
Source organism: Mesoclemmys tuberculata (assembly GCA_007922155.1). Lineage (NCBI taxonomy): Eukaryota > Metazoa > Chordata > Testudines > Chelidae > Mesoclemmys > Mesoclemmys tuberculata. The sequence goes on from ML675640.1 coordinate 13,360,172, forward strand.
CAAAGCATGGAAGACTCACTCGATTTGGTCTCTTTTGAGTTCATTAGTGTTGACATGTCCATGTCACTCGATAAGTCCTCGGAGGACAAGTTAAGACACCCTAGCTTGGCGAGAGAATTGGATCTCTTCAGAGGGGAAGAAACAGTCAAACCAGCGAGCCGTAGCCTGGTTTCTATTTCCTGAGTTCGCTGCTTCACCAGGCCAGGTTTCCCATGCACACTGTGTATGCTGTCGCTACTGGAACTGCGCGTCAAGTTGGAACTCCTGGAAGAGGACGGTGTATAGCATATAGTCTTCAGAAAATCCTTTGTGTAACTGCTCATGTGTTCCAGCCTGCACAGGACAGGCGTGGAGGTTTTTTGTGGCAGTCCCTGTAAGGGGTTTTTGGCCTCTAACTTTTCCACATCATTCTCTGTATCTTCAGATATTAAAGGTGCTGGACCCAGAAGAGGTACTGGTCCCTTGCGCAAAGCCAAATCTTGGTTTTCCTCTGGTATACTAGCATCAGTTCTGCTTGCAGGACTCTCTCTTACCAGTGACGAGGTTTCCGATGGCACACTCTTCAGACGCTCCAACTCTTTGGTATGCTTCCTAACTAAACCAGCTTTTTGAAGCTGAATAAGAGATTCTTGATGCTGCATCAAATAACTGTTTGTGGTTGGCTTTTCCAAATCTTTACTAAACAGCAAGTACTTCAGGTCCTTTGTCGGTTTGACATCTTTTCTGGATGGAGACTCTTCCTTCATCACTTCTGTATTAAGAGGGCTCTTCTCAGAGGAATTTCTCCTGGCAAGCAGTGCTTTGACAGGTGTTTTTGGTGCATCTTTTGGCTTTTCAGAAATATTGCAATGCTGATCCATCACAGATCTGTAGGCGCCACCTTCCAAAACACTAGTTCCCTGCAGTAATGGAGGCAAGACATCATTTTTAGCCCTGATTACTTCCTCGGGCTGCAACTTGCTAGGAATTTGGTCCGGCAAGTTTGAAATCCCATGGGAGAGGAGCGAAGGCTGAGTGCAGATTGTAGAACTGCAGCATGCAGTGCCTGGATTTAGCTTTTCACACTGCTCCCCAGAGGTTTCAGTGGATGCACTGGCTGAGGAATACATGCAGTCAGTGCATGACTGGTAGGAAGGCTTGACTTTACTGAGGATCCCAAACATGGCATCGTGCTATAAAAGGAAAGAATAGGCAGTAAGAAGTCAGATAAACAATTCAGTGTGGATGCAGACTAGCAGAGTCAGATTAGGTTAAAACAAGACTGACTGAAAGGGAAGATACAGACCAATAAGAAATATATTCTATTTACAAGGACTCCAAAGGGGCTTTAAAGGAAGCCTCTCTCCAATACTGCTGAAGTCTGGGCTCTGCAGTGGGAGTCAAGCCATGAGGATTCCCAGTTGTGTCTGGAGTTGGAGGAAACCCACCGTTTCAAGTGATGGTCATGAAAGGCAGTTGCCCTGAGAGGTTTGTTTTAGCATGCTCTCTTTGGTGGCTGGCTCCACAGCTTGTGCAAGCAAAGCGATGTTCAGAAGCACTTCTACAAGGAGAAGACTCAGCATGGAGACAGGCACGACTCCAGGAGCCTTCACTTCCAAACCAAATTAAATGACACTCTTAGGATGTGGAGAGCTGTCTCATGCACATGAAGTTGGACGTTACTAATCATCTAAGTTTCAATCCCATACGCACCTCAAACTCCTCTGGGCAGCTCCTCTTGCTGTTGTTGTTATTCAAGTTCTCTCTGTTCAATAAATTCTCCTCCTTGTGCACAGACAAGCGCCGCTTCCACCTCTCCACGGGATTTTCCTCTCTGATGCTCTCCTTCCCTAGATCTGCATGGCTGGGCACGCTCCTCCCCTTCGGCATGCTGGACTCCAACTTCTTCTTCACTTCCTTCTCGCAGAAGCTGCTCAGCTCTGCCAATGGCTCCACTTTCTGCTTGGCCTTCATTGTCTCTGCTGCAGCCTCAGGAGGAACTGGGGGAGGCCGACCCATCAGCAAATTGGCCTGCTCTGAAAGCACGTCTTGCTCCAGATCCTCCACCTGGAAAAATATTTCCCCATCACTAGGCAGCTTGTTCTCCAGCAGTGAGTCGGACAGGCGCCGGAAGCAGTAGTGAAATCCCATGGTGTCCATATTAGCTCTGTTGTCCAAGTATGTGGACTGTGACGGTCCATCCAGGTCAGATAGACGGTTTTCTAGATCAATGTCTAAGCTATCGAGCAGGAAGTCGTTGGGCCCTGTAGAACCATCTGCATTCTGGGGTAGATTGCTCTCTGCTTGCTGCTTCCACAGTTTGTTATGGCGCTGTTTGCTGGGGAGAAAAATAAAAGGCACAAATTACTACAATCAAATGCCAGCTCACTCAGCAGCTGCCATGTATAAATGCACCACAGTGCCCTGCTCCATGCAAGTCACACCCCTCAGAAACCTTTGGAGGAGACATGCAATCCCAACCAAATCACATACTAGGGAGGACAGTGCAACACAGGAGAGGAGCAGGATGTATGAAGCAGTCAGGCTCTGGTCTAAACACAGGGAACAGATGGTTGATTCATTATGTAAGATTCAAGGGAAGAAGAACAGGGAACCAAAGTCCACAAGAATCAGGTAACGGTGACTTAAATGGCACTGAGCCCTTTATCTGTAGTTAGCTGTGATGGCTGCTACAGAAATGAATGTGATACACACATAACGAAGAAGCAGAGACAAAGTCCCCCAGAAATTACACAGCAGGTGAAAGCATCCAGATCAAGCTCACACAAAACATGTATCAGGATCACTCGAGCATAACTTAACCAAGATGTTCAGCAACAGCCAACTAAGGGCCAAATCCTGTCATCCTCACTCAGGCAGATTTCCCCAATGTCAGGACTTTGTTCTATGCACGTCTACCCAGCGCCAGGAACTCAGTCGGCTTCACCCACCGTAGCCTACCACCCAATGAGCTGGGCAGGGCCCACTGATCCCTCACTAAGTGACTGTGCTCCCTGAGCAGACAGAAGGGCCAACCGATCACCACTGAAGTCTTGTAGCAACAGCACCACAGCGTCTGCTCAATGTGTTCCACGCCAGCAGCTGTACCAGACCTGCATCCTGAACAGGCCTGACCTCCAACCTGTGTTTGCTCCTTCTCCAGCCCTAGGCCTTGCCTTCCTCAGAACTCTCATCTCTGCCACTCCGCTACATGCTGAACAGAGCCAGCTAACTCAAGAATAAAAGCACTGCCAGTCTGCAGGTTTGGCCTCCGGCCGATGTTATCCTGTATCTCTGGCTGTAGAGTAAATGCCTAACTTAAGCCTAGATCCTGCGTGTTGATCTACACAGGCAGAACCGAATGTCTGTACAGAGTGCTGTCAAAGTCATTTTCCATTTTTTTGTGGAAAAAATTGTGTGAGAATTTTCAAAATTTTTTTTTAACCAAAACAATTTAAAGCAAATTTTAAGCAAAATTGTTTCAGAAACAGCTTCTGAAACATTTACCAAACCCTGCATTCTATGACCATTTTTCAGAAAATTGCTTTCCCGTTTTCCAACCCACCCTCTGATAATTTTTAACTTATTTTTCCTTTGCTCAGCATAAGCCCCACATGTGCATGTGAACAGCTGCAAATTGCTAGTCCTGCTTTGTGAGACACCCTAGTCTACAACAGGCTCTTTTTGTTTCCTTGCAAGTCACCTTTTTGTTCCATCCATCACCTTACCTTGCATCTAAAATCCCTTCATATTCCAACAGTTGTTTCATGAAGCCTGCATTTGGCCTTGCAACGCTGCGTTTTTGCTTCACGTAGTTATAGGCTTTTTCCAAGGACCAGCCAAATTCCTTCATTGCATAAGCTATGACTGTAGATGCAGACCGGCTAACACCCATTTTGCAATGCACCAGACACTTCGAGTGATTTTTCCTAGAGAGGAGGGCGAAAAATAAGAGAAACTATCTCAAATCCTTTTTTTTTAAATCCTTGTTTTACTTATCAGAGTTTTATATGGTGCATGGATGGTAATTTGTTCTACTGATTGTGCCAACGTCACAGCCCAGGGGGAGTTAATTGGTTTAGGTTAAATGATCCAAGAAAATTACCTCTTTCCAGGAAACTTAGGATTTGGAGAAATATGATGCCCCATTATCACATTCTCTCACCCCAACCACACTGCAATTTCAGATACAACCCAAAACTCCCTTTGTCTGCATGTCCGTCTTTGGACATGTAGACACAAGAGTCACGGCGGGCTCTCTCTCAGACTCCCATCCACTGTTCACTGCATATTAGGGCTTCTCTATCACCTGTGCTCTGGTCAGTGGAGTGACTGTAGGAAAATCACAGAGCAAGAAATTTCGCAAATAAAGAGGCATTCACAGAGAGGTATGGTGGAGTCTGAAGAGCGAGTAACAGGGTTGTGGGCATAGCAAGGCCTGGCAAAGAAGCCTTTCTGTAAGGCCCCATCTTCAAAGCTGGAGGAACAGCAAATGAAAGGTGGCTCACGCAAGGGAATAAGAGTCTCCTACTAAGTATTTAGGAACCTTAACACCCATTACTTCACCTGGCAGAACTGTGCCACTAACCCTTCAGGGATGGGACCTCCACAGCTTCAGTGAAGCCCCTTACTTTTTGAGCCCATTATTAATTGGCATTGTGGCTGATGGACAAAGCCAAATTCAACCACTAGTTACACTCCTGCAATCCCATGATCTGGTCATAACTTAGGGGAGGATTTGGCCAACTAATGAGAAAGGCCAAACTAACAAGGTGTCCAGCTGCCCCATGCAGATCTGAATGAAGGAAAGCCCAGCAAGTTACAAGCCACATGCGCCAAAGCAGGAGAAACTCACATGCTGAAACCCTAGCAGAACGTGAGTGGCTCATGTCACTAATTGGTGCCAGGAGGCATTGTTCCGCTTATTCTGTCACAGACATAATTCAAGGGTTTCAAATTTTCTGTTTCACCAGAAGAAGTTTTATGTGCTCTTGCCATCTTTTAAGGTGTTAGGTGAAAACGCAAACAGAACGTAGCATCGTGACTGGAAACAAATACGCATTCCCTACCAAGAAAGCTAGTTGAACAAGGCAATGAAAAGAAAATCTCAGCATGGTTGTGGCTAGTTGTGAAGGGTTAACAATTCACTGCTGAGAGGGAACAAACGGCGCATTCCAGGGCCTCAGTGAACCACCTTTACACTGGCCATTGCGAGAGCAGGGATCCCAGAAACCTCTTCACGGCCTCACAAAGAGCGCAGCAATTACACAGCCAAGGGAGAGCTGCTTACCTGGCATGGTAGTAAAGACAGTGAATGATTTATTGTGCCAAGCCTAGGGACAGCGGAGCTGGGAGCCCGAAGGAGCCCAGGGGAACAGGATGCTGAGATGGGTACAGACTCAAAGCCAGAACAGACAGACGGACACTTCTCAAGACTTCTCCTAAAGCTATGTGGCTCCAACGACAGCCAGTGGAGGCGGTTGCTTTCCTACTGAACACACTTCTCATTTCCCCTGCCCAGGAGTGGGAAGCACAGCTCTGTGACTAACAGGCCATTCCAAGGGAAGCAGGCTTCAAAATTAGCTTCTGGACATGGTTCCACATCCTGTGCTGAACTGCTCTTCAGCAGCATGGTGAGGCCTGATGCCCTCCTCACCACAGCGAAGGTTCTGGTGGGGAAGCACCCTCACCCCTGCTGGAGGACGCGCCTCAGTCTCACCCAAGGACATGCCCTGGCTCCACAGATTCCGATGACAGGTTCTTACCCTGATCTCAGATGCCCCCAGCACTGGCTCGCTCTCCCCATCCACTTACTTGGCTTTGTTTATGAAATGATACGCCTCGTTCCAGTGAGCCAGGAGGTCTGTCGTCTCCTCGTCATACACCCGAATATTATGATACGCGAATAGACCAGGAAAAAAATTATCGATCTCCCTGGTGACATTTAATATGTAGTAGACACTGCAGGATGCAAAGGGAAACAAAGGCAAAAAGTTTAACTATCACGGCCCTGGAAGGGGAACAGGAATTCATGTAATAAACCACACACAACCCAGTGCGGCACGGGATGATCAGCAGCATTAATCCTGTAAGTCATCTACTTCCGATTAAATCTCCTGGAGTTACACATGCAGAGGACTCTCCGAATTGAGCCCCCAAGTCATCTCCCCCCACAGGCTGGTAACTATCACTGTCCCCTTTAAAGAGAGGGAACTCAGGCACAGAGGGACAAAGTGACTTGCTCAATAAGTTGCTCATTCTACATATGGGGAAGCTGATGGAGAGAGAAGTGCAGAAACTTGATCCGCGTCTCACAATGATTCAACAGCAGTGCTAGGAAGGGAACCCAGAAGTCCTCAATCTCAGACTTGTGCTTTTGCAACAAGACCATCCTTTCTTCCTTCTTTCCAACCAGAAACATGAAATGAAAGTTGCATCATTTTACTCTACTTCTGCAGGCTATTACAGCAGAATTTTCATAATCAAATACAAGTATACCTGGGGAGAATGAATGCCCATATTAAGTTATTATTTCATATCATTCAGACAAATCAATAGCACATGATATTTATTCAAGGATTTGTCCAGCCCTGACTTTTAAAAATGGCATTTCAAGGATCCCATCACTACAGATCAAAGGATTAATGTGCTGGGTGTTTTACTTGTTCAAAAGTGTTCAGACATCTGGTCCCAAGGACTCCAATTTAAACATCTTTATTTCTGCTGTTGAGCAATAATTTTTCAGAGCCTCATTATTGGGGCCAATGTGTCCTGGACAAGCAGCAAGAATTTATACGCAAAACTCCCATTGGCCTAAAAAGCTAAAAGCAAATCAAGCCAAGAAGTGGTGTAGTGATGAGAATTAATAGCCACCTGTCTGCGCTAGTGGAATGGAGAGCAATCCACACAACTCTGCTCCTCTCTAGGCAGTTTTGCACCATTTGGATAAGAGCTTTTTGTCTGTGCTTTACCCCAAATACCGTAATGTGTAATTTTCTGAAGTATTTGGGAATTCACATCTTTGATAACAATAAGATCGCCTAGTTAATACTTAGCTCCTATCTACAGTTTGTCTTCCCTGGATATCAAGGCACTTTACAAATGAGGGCAAATATTATCTCCATTTTACAGGTGGGAAAACTGAGACAGAAAGAGAGGCAGCCTCTTGTCAAAGGTCACTACTCAGAACAGACCCCAGGTGTCCTGGTCCAGTGCCCTATCCACTGAAGCATGGCCTGAAAGTATATTTCATTTCACAAGACACCTGAACACGCAACTGAAATCAAGTGCTTTGAGGATTCAAGAGCCTAATGCAATAGCCAACATTAAGATCCAGTACTCACCCCGAGCCTTGCAGTTCTTCCAGATTGGAGGCATTCCATTCAGACCCCTAGGATACAAGTCACACAAACACACAATAAGCCTTGGTTCTACTGGGCAGTGTACAGTCACTGCTCAAACACCATGCTCTATGCAATCTTGGCAATATTTTCTCAGGAGCACTAAACTGAAATATAGGCAATGGTTTCTGAAAACAGTACAACACGGCATGGGGTTTTAAGGCCCTGCGTAACGACGCAGAGGTTTTCTGCTGACTCAGCCTGGCACCCAGGCCAGACAGGTCCTATTAGCTCCAACCCAAGTGTTTAAAAGGTTGTGTTTCTCTGAGGGGTCAGTCTGCAGGGAGAAACCCTAGGAAAAGTCAAAGTCGGGCAGAAGCTCAGGCTGAGGTTTATTATTTATATTACAGAGCACATACAGGCTCCAAACAAAAGGGAAGCACCATTGTAGTAAACACTGTACATACGCACAGGAAAAGTCCCTGTCCTGAACAGCTTGCAATCATAAAATCATACAAATGAGGCCTGGAAGGGACCTCAAGAGATCATCCAGTCCAACTCCCTTCACTGAGGCAGGACCAAGTAAACCTAGATCATCCCTGACAAGTGTTTGTTGTTAACCTCTGGCTCTTGATCTGATTTATAACATAGGAAGCTTTTAGACTAATGTTAGCATGTGCTTTTAACAGGAAACAGTAAAAATCAACATGTGGAGGAACACACAGTATTGTTAGCAATATGCATCTTGTGACAAACAAAGGTATCTGCAAAGAAGCAAAAACAAGTTAAATTGTAGCTTTGGGGGGACTTGTTCCATGGAGCTAACTGCACTGACATACTGAAAGTATTGGGAAAGGGGCTGATGCAAATGACACAGGCCAGCAGCCTCAGAAGGTTCATTATGGATAGCTGGGATATCAAACGTTTCCCAGAAGACAACATATTGGAAGGGGCTGGAATAGCATCAGATCTGGCCTTGGACCTAGATGGGTGTAAGAGAGGAGAGGTGTATAAACCAGGTGTGTGCACAACCCTTGGTGGGCGCATGGGGATGAAAGGCTGGAGTAAACTGGACCGTCACCACCCACTTATAGCGTATTCCACTGACTACCTTCTTCTGTCCGTGGGTCGTCTTCTGTCTGTCCACGGGTTCCAGGAGTTTGCGTGTGTGACAAAACTATGGATTTTCGTATTATATGGCTCTGTTTCTTGTTCAGTAGCAGTAATGCTTTGGCTTATCTGGATGATAAATAAAGCTTTTACGTTCATACTCCTGTGATTCATCAATCCCATCTGTTAAATAATTTACATAGCCACTAAGGGAAAGAACCTGTCATCTGAAGCTAGTGCACTTTGCACTTCAGCTAATTTAAGGATGCCTTGTCCAATCTGATCTTAACAGCCACCAATGGCAGATATTCCACAACCTCCCCTTGGAAGTCTGTTCCAGAGCTTAACTACCCTTATAGTTAGAAAGTTTTTTCCTAATATCTAACCTAAATCTCCCTTGCTGCAGATTAAACCCATTACTACTTGCCCTACCTTCAGTGGCCATGAAGAACAATTGATCACACTCCTCTTTATAACAGCCCTTAAAATATATGCCCTCAGGTTCCCCCTCAGTCTTCTTTTCTCAAGACTAATCATGCCCAGTTTTTTTAACCTCTCCTCATAGGTCAGTGTTTCTAGACTTTTGATCATTTTTGTTGCTCTCCTCTGGACACACTCCAATTTGTCCCATCGTTCTTAAAGTGTGGTGCCCAGGATTGGACACAGGCCTCCAGCTGAGGCCTTGCCAGTGTTGAGTAAAGCAGGACAATTACCTCTCATGTCTTACGTATGACACTCCCGTTAACATACCCCAGAATAATATTAGCCTTTTTTGCAACTGCGTCACATTGTTGGCCTAAACAGTCATGACAGACCAAGGGGGAGAGACAGAAAATGTTATTGTCCCTGTGCTACATTTACCTAAAACTGAGGCACAAGGAGATTAAGTAACTTGCCAAAGCTCACAGAGTGGAGCTTGCACAGACCCAGGTAAAGGACCCAGATCTCCTGAGTCCCAAAGCTACGCCTTAGCCACAAGATTATCCTTCCTCTAAACTGCGGAAGCCTGAGCCCTATTACTTGAAGAAAACCCCAACGAGATGGTACATTTGGACAATGTGCGTGCAGTGTGTTAGGAGTAGAGTGGGAACGTTATCAGATTATAAAGTAATATTCAGCAGGATTTCAATCAAGAAAGTTCACAAAAAACGATCCTGGGAAGGGGCTGGAAAGGTAAAGAAAATGGGATATGGGATGCTGAGGATAAATCTACAGGTCAGTTCAAATCCAGTCTGAATTGGTAGTAAGAACACTGGATCTGTTCAGTCACTTGCACAAAGTAAGTTAGATAGTCTCAGGGTAGTTCCCAGCATATCACAAAACCCACCACAAAAGTGCATTCCCTGTTTTCAATAACAAATATAAATTGCACAGACTACTTCAGTGGGTGAGAGGGCCCCCCGAAGCTATGGAAGGTACATGCATAACACATTGTATGGAGAACTAAGAGGGTTATAAAATACGATTCACCCTGGCATATCCACATTTCTTCTGAGTCCACCACAGAAAAGATGACACTGCTGCAAATTACAAAACTGCACCCATCTCAATTAAAACTTTGTTCTGGATGGCTTGGAGTACCATCTAGTGGCAAGAGATTACAAGACATTCATTCTGGTTCTCAGACAGTTCGTGGGCTGAAAGAGCAAATCATTTTTCAAACTTATTATTTATACAAAACCAGCTATGTGGGGGGCACTTTGACTCTCTTAGTGTATTACCATAACCTATGATTTGGCAAGGCACAAACACAAAGGGCACATACCTGGTACACTTAAGCAGTACCTGATCTAGGTCCTTGCCCCAACTTAAAGAAAAACAACCCCCTATTCCTAGAAATTTTAACTAAATCTATAAAGGGCTGCCTTTCCTGTGCCCAGTAAACTGAACAAATAGGAGCACCAACATCAGGCTATTGAGACCCCATTTTGTTAAATTTACTTAGCTTCCAAAGAAGGGTCACAGGTGATTGTGTACAAGTGGAAAGCAGCCCTCAGCAGCAGGAACAAATGGTAAGAAGGGAAAGACAAAGCACTTCCTCAGTGCTGCTCTCAGGATGTGGGGTAAGGTTGTTTTTCCACAGACTGTATCAACCCCTGGCAACCTTCTTCACTTTCTTTCCCTTAGAATAAGCAGCTCCCGTACTGAGGCACCAGTCCCTGCCAATTATCTAAAATTAGGAAAGCAAAATTCCTTTCAGCAAAGTCCTACTCCTGCCTAGAAGCAGGGCCTAATCAAACCCTACCAGCCCTATACGTCACTCTCAACTCCTTTACTGCCCTTCAAAGGCCAGATGAAACAAATGGCCCCCTGCTGCACGCCACTACATATTGGATTCTCCACCATGTCATGCCCATGATGTGCTCTCCTCCTGAGCTGAGCTGGCCAAGAGAGGACCACTGATGCGGCATATTCACCCGCGGGGAGAGAAAAGGTCAGGAAAGCTCCCTGTCCACCTTGCCAGCCCATCAGCACTGCCCTTGTGTTCAGAACGAAGGCTCAGCTAGCAGAAAGGGCTGCTGGGGTGTGGGCCTTTGGAAGTGATGTGGGGAGAGAAAATAAAGGATGCCTACAGAGTCTCCTTGCATAAAAGGCTCAACATCAGCCTATGTCACCTGCTGGTTTTCCTCCACACTGCAGCCTCTCCACCAAATGCAGCTTGCCTTGAGCCCAGGAGCTGCTAGTGTTTGACTGTTGTCCCCTCCTCATGCCCAGCACAGCATTTGTGAAGCACAGCTTGTGATTCCATGGCTTACCAGATACAGATGATCAAAAATCAGAGAAGGTTTGTCCATCTGCCCCAGGATAAGCAGCATTTCATTGTCTATGAATTCCTTGAATTCTTTCAAGTTGCAGTTCATCTGTTTCTCCAGCTCGTTTCGTATCTGTGGGGCAAAGAAATGACGAAGTATGCCACCGAGGAAATGACAGCGCACCGCCTAAATGGGGGCTGTTCAGAACGACTGTCCACTTTTAAAAGGAGAGTGCTAATAAATTATACATACATGCATTAAAGAGCAAGAGACACAACAGTCCACAGAGAAATACATTAATGTTTTCAGAGACAAATAGCCTCAGGGAAAGGTCACGCTCCAGCATGTGAGGCCCCAATTTCAGACTTTGTGAATAAAGCTTCATGCAAAACCCAAGGTGAACACAAATACTGGTAGGGTGTTTTTCACTGTGATGCATTCCCCTGAAGTGCTGAACTCCTAAGCACTGTTAGCACCGAAGACACAAAAGCAAAACTCACTAGAAACAAGAAGTGGAAAATGGCAGCATCATTGGTGAAAAAGGAATTAGATTTTAGAATTTTAAGGTGGCAGACAGGAAACATTTTTAAAGTGTATATATTTTCCTCCTGACCACCTCCCTTTAAAAGCCAAACTTACCTGAGCTTTCTATGTTACAACACTTGTACGTGAATAGCTCTGCTAAAACAGAAGAATCTGAGCATTTTCGGGGCAGCCTAAGAAGAAATGCTGGCAACCAATTTGTGTGTCTTTTACCACTGTACAGAGCTCCAGGCATGTTGACATTCAGACCATGTCTACACTCACAAGTGCATAGCGTCACAGCTATACGAATACAGCTGTGTCGCTGTAAGATAGCTCATGGAGTTGCGTTATAGGGGAGAGCTCTCCCATCGACATACGAAAATCAGCTCAGTGAATGACGTTAGCTATGCTGGTGGGAGAGCATCTCCCGCTGACACAGCACTGTGCACACCAGCGCTTATGCCAGCAAAACTTATGTCGCTCAGAAGGGTGTTTGCGGACATAAGTGCTGGTGCAGTCATGGCCTCAGGTACACCGTGTGTCAGTGTGCAGGTTTCATTACACCTTGGGCTCCTACAGGATCTCCCATCTGAGTGTTTCAATTACTTCTGGTAAAGGACTTTAAAAGCCCCCCTGTGAGGTTGATGATATCCTCATTTTACAGATGGGAAAACGGAGGGGCAAAGGACAGAAGATTCATCTAAGGGTACGGAGCGAATCTTGTAAGCACAGGTGGAAATATACCTCCTAAGAATCCTGACTCTCAGTGCTCTCCGACCCTTCTGCAGTGCTCTGGACAACGACAGGACCCTAGTGGTCACAGTTCAGCAAACGGTAGGTTTTGCTTACTTCCTTGGAGGTCACGTTTTCCAGGTCTTTGCTCATCATGATACTTCGGAGTTTGGCTTTAATGAGCCGCTCTGTTCTTTCCCCCTCAGTTGGCCTAAAAAGGAAAATTAAAGAAAATAACCAGACAAACATTTCATGGAGGTAGAAGGCCTCAGCAATGCTCCCTTTGTATAATGATGCCCTTACACTTATGGAGAAAAGATGGCAAGGATTCAAATTAATTAACCTGACACTGATGCTAGAGGAAAACTTTACAAAATTATGCATGAACTGAAAGGCGATCAAACCACTAGAGAAGTGAAAGGGAAGAATGTGGGATTTCTGATGTGAACAAAGACAGTTTCAAAATAAAAATCAGAACTGACTTGTCAACAAACAACGCTGGAGAATCAGGGCGTGTCGACTCCAGGTCCTGCATCGTGTTCCACTCATTGATGCAGCTCTGGTCCGAACCGATGCAGCTTTCATAGTACGTGGCCCAGACGAGGGCCATTCCACCTGGAAAGTAGTTGTACCTCCGCGCGACCTCACAGGCTTTATGGAGGATCTGCAGGGCAGACCTGCAAGTTTCCAAAGCAAAGAGGGGAGAATCTGAGCACCGTGGGGAGCAGGAGCACACAGGAGCCAGGGCCTTAGAGATTTTCAGTGGAGACTTATTTTCAACTTATTCTTCCTTGACAGCATAGGGTTTGCTGTTCCTGAGTTCAGACAGAGATGTCACAAACATTACACAGTATGGTTTGGATGCCCTCTTGAGATCTGGTAACCAGTCAACACAGAAGGAAATTCACCCCATGCAAGAGATCAGCACAAGGCCTAGGCATCACTTCTGTCCTGCCAAGACTTAATCATTAACTAACTAAAAAACCCACACAAAAAAAAAAAAAAAAAAAAAAAAAAAAAAAAAAGAGAGAATGTGGACACTTCAAACCACTTCTACCAAGGAGTCGAAAGGCATATTTAGCAGCATTCATAGCCCCTGGCACACAACAAGAATGAAGCCCAGATTGGGTCATTTGTTTTTGCAAATTATAGCATTCAACTTTTTTTTAAAAAATCCTTCAGTTCTGAAGATGTTATTACACTGAACGCATTAACCACATCTGAAGCGGCTAACCAGAGGGGCAGAGTTTTAAAATGGCAGTAACAAGGGTTTTGTTTGTTTGTGTACCAAATAATCCCTAAAATTACATCTTTTTCCATATCCACGTTGCTTCCCTACTAAATGTTACAAAAGCTCAGATTTCATAAGCTCCACCGAAGCCAGCATAATGTATGTACTAAGATGCATGCAATTTGTTATGTTTGGGGACAAGTCCCTTAAAAATCACCACCATTAAAGGCAATCTGTGGCCATAGGAGTCATGGATTTCATGATTTTCAAATATCCCTGTTTTGGGATTTCTGAATGAGGTGGGTGTGATCATAAAAGCTGAGCCAACATAATCAAAAGCTGCAAAGTGAACCCGTGGGCTGCACGGAAAGTTATCAGACAGCAGGAACTCCAGGGCAACATTGCAGCAACAAACAGCACCAGAAATTCCATGAGATTGGCAAGGGATCCTGAGATGTCCCCTTCAGCTAGTTACAAAAATACACGGAGAGCCACTAAGAGGTTTGCAGCCTGTTCAATTCCATGTTCAAATCAGTTCTCATATTTAATCATCTTATTCATGTAATTTCCCTCAGTGCTTATGCTAGAGCGAGGATAGCTGCTCTGAACAGAAGCATGTAATTTACCATCAGGAAAATGGTGTGATTTTGAATAGCATGCTCATTACTCCTTTTAGCATCCTTACCTGCCGAGACAGTCAGCCTTTCTAGAAATTAATTTTTTTCTAAATATACTAAACAACACCTGTGTAAAATGCTAAATGCGGGAATGTGTGTGTGTTAAACTAATATAAATGATAGGGTTGGGGGGGGGGATAAGGGGGTTGAACTAAATCAGCAACATACATACCACATAGCTTGTACAGAAACTGGTTTGAAGATATGCATCTTCCCTGCAGTGCTCACACTAAATCCACTAACAGAGAAAGAAGAAAAAGTCATACAATGCTACCTTCTGCATTAGCTGCTCCAGTCAGCAAACCACCACTGATTTCCTGCTATGACAGTAACACCCATGCTGCAAGGTGAAACAAAATCATGGGCACTGAAGTAAGTGGGGGTTGAGAGTTCACCAGAAGCAGAAATGGGAATTTATGCAACCTGATTATCTAACATTGTTCTTCATGTCTTTGCAAACAAGAATGTCAAGGGAAAAGTTTGCCCAAACGCACTACATACAATTAATTAAAATACTGAGTATTTATTTGCTTTAAAAAATCACTAATAAGATCCAACATAGTCTATCAGAGAGCATAAGGGTAGCAATAAGCAAAAATAAATGATCAAATAAAGGGACTAAATTTGAACTCTCCATTTAAAAAATGAAAAACACTCTCAAAACAGCCCTCTAACTGGACAGAATAAATCAACTCTAATATCCTTTGAGCCCTAACCTGAGCTCTTAGGATCTTGCTCTCTTGGACACTCAAATTCATCCTTCTAGACATTAAATAATTTTTGTTTCATACCCATCTCCATCAAGATGTATCTTGGTGTCACTCCACAGGCGCAGGACCATCCCGATAGAGCAGCTTTTACTACCGTGGAAATGAAAAGACAGCATTCAATGATATTGTTATAATGAGTTCAAATGCAGGACACAAGAAAGTTACTTACCACTGCTAATTCCCAGTAGATTCTGAATACTATTCATCTTTATTTAAAAACCTCACCTCCCGCTCTAGCAATGCTCACTGCAACATCTAAGCTCATATGAACATATCCTGCATAGCAGGAGTTCTCAAGGGGTTCACATGCGGACCAATCAGCACATTGCTGCAGCCCACATGACATCCTCAGGGCCATACAGGTAGTATATATAGTGTGTGGATGCGGCGCACATAACAGAAAGAGCTGCCTATGTGGCCCACAGTGGTAAATAGGTTGAGAACCACTGCTGTGTAGTCCCACGTGAAAATCTTCAGGGCAGTTCTGATGCCAATGTGCTGTTCTGCAGTGATGGAGTAGCAACTTTTTAGAAGAAACAGTTACAAATTTCACCTCTTTCCCTCTCTCATAAGGAGCCACGGTAACCTAGCATTGGCCACCTTAGACCTTTGCATCATCTTCTCCACTAAAAGCCCAAAGGAGGGACAATTCCCTAAATGAGTGACACTCATGCAGGAGCACTCCGGCCCACCAGGCACCTTTATGGGAATCAGGAGAGTAAGGCAGAGAGGGCGTCCTGTTCAAACAATGCCATGGCACATGAGAAGTTTCCCAGACTTACCTTTCCTTGCTGGAAAAGTCCACTCCCAGTAAAATGTTCTCTTCTGTGTCTTGTCGCCCACTGCTATACACGACCACCATGTACCTGACTCGGTCTGTCCACGCGCTTTCCAAGCGCACAGCCTAAAACAGGGCAACACAGTTCTGCAAACCTGCTCTCAATGATCATTATTACCATTACAATGAGTGTTCACTATTGGTCTTGCAGTTGGGCCCAAAGACTACAGAAACATATAGGAAAACACAGTCCATTCTCTCGTTTCACACATTTAGCCAGTAGTTTAACCAAAAGCCTATTAGGAGGGGGGAAGGGGAACAGTGGAACTGCGATTTCTTTGCCTAGATAACCTGTGCCCATTCTGAAACTTGTTACAAGATGAAGAAGTCTGCGGGGGAAATAAGATGTGGGATTTTTTTTAGATGGAAGATAGCTAGGAAAGTTTATAAAAGTACCAATTTTGCACTGGACTGGGATAGAGGAAGGTACTAAGGCTCTTCCATCTCTTCCTTTTATGATTCTTAAACTGCAATGTCACAGTGACCCTACCTGGGGAATTCAGGAGGCCTTTCCCTTCTGATGTGACATTTCATATCCTCTATAGCAGTGGTTCTCAACCAGGGTACATGTACCCCTGGGAATACACAGAGGTCTTCCAAGTGGTACATCAGTTCATCTAGATATTTGCCTAGTTTTACAACAGGCTACACAAATAGCACAAGCAAAGTCAGTACAAACTAAAATTCATACAGATAATGACTTGTTTATACTTCTCTATATACTATACACGGACATATAAGTACAGTAGTTATATTCCAATTGATTTATTGTATAATAAGATGGTACAAATGAGAAAGTAAGCAATTTTTCAGTAACAGTGTGCTGTGACACGTATTTTTACGTCTGATTTTGTAAGCAAATAGTTTTTAAGTGAGGTGAAACGTGGGAGTATGCAAGACAAATCAGACTCCTGAAAGGGGTACAGTAGTCTGGAAAGGTTGAGAGCCACTGCTCTACAGATTTGTGGCTGTTTGCATTATTCAAACAGGCAGGGTTTAAAAAGATTCTTCAAAAAGGAAGTATAGCCCTGTTAGGAATGCCAGTGATCAGGGTGATGTTTTATAGAGCTATTTAGTCTCCTCCAGCTGAAAGAAAGGCAGAAGCTGCTGATCCTCTTACCAATTTGATTCTGTCCTCACAGCGCAGAAGATTGATCATCACTTGAAGGTGCTGAGGCAAGTCACCTGAAGAGATAATTGGGAAACAATCAACAGATGTTGCCATGGTCCCTACTTAGTGCATTAAGCCATGCATGTCCTCCTGATTTTTAGAGAAATTTGAAATTTCTGTAACTAGAGACTATCTGGGAAGCCATTCAAGCTTCATAGTCTCAAAGAATTCTTAAAATGATAACTACAGCATTGAGTTCCACGGACACAAGACTAATTGGCCTGTCACGAGACCTGGACACTTTGGCATTTGGCAGGTGTTAGATACACAGAGAATGGCATTGCCATTGGTTCAAATTATAATCAAAACGAAGTGTCTCATGGCTACCACACCCTGCACTGAACAGTAAGATTCGTGAGCAAGGGATTCATTCGGGAGGGAGGCAAGAATGGGGAAATTGAAGATTCCTGAAAGATTAAGACTATAAAAATAAATAAACGGGTGAATTTCATACAAGACAATGGGCCTGCGTCTGTGGGCCTAACTCAGGGCATCTTCTCTTGGCACACAATAGGAGTTTTGCAGACATAAAGGCTGTAGGAATGGACCCAACAAAGATTACAGTAACGCTTTACCCCAGCAGAGTTAGTGCCATTCGTGAAAAAGCATACTTGGAATCTGCCGTAGCAGATACAGTACCACTTGGTAAAAATGGGTTAAAGAGCGACGTCATACATGGGAAAATAAAACAAGAGCCTCTCTAATGCTGTGATAATGCAAGCATAACTTTCCATGCAAGATACAATTCCTCCCATAGGATTCATGCTGGGCATATGAAATTGCTGACAGTCCGAGAAACCAAAAGTCAGGCTTGGCATTCAAACACGCTCTTTGTGTTCCGGGGTGTTTACTAAGCAGCAGACATACAGTACCACACTGTGCCTTTCCCACACGCTGCCTCACGCAACGTGCCCTGATGGTGATTTTTTTTTTTAAATAGCCACATATTCCAAAGCTCTCAAAGACAGAGGCCATAACAGTATAGGGCGAGTGGGGCTCAGTCTCTTTAATCCTATACTTACTTATCAGTCTTCGTGTACTTTTAATTTAAATTCTCTAATATCTCTTCTGTCCCTTTTAGCACACTGGAAACAACCAGAATCTCTGTATGTTCTTAAAGTGTTATACATGTTTATGAGCTATGTTTAGATGTAGCGTCTAAAAATTAGGATTTCCTGACTAAAGCCAAGAAATTAAATATAAGGAGCCAAGAGGCAAAGCCTTTGGATCATGTACATCCTAGGCCCTGATCCCACAAGGAGCACCTCACTTCTGCACTCGCTTGGAGATCTTTGCAAGAGTGGGGCCTGAACTGTGTTCTTAAGACTGTTCTTGTGTCTTTCTTGGTTAAGTTGGACATCACAGGAAAATGGGATTTATTCCAGTTTGTACAAGGGCAGAGTAACCAAAATATTAGGTGAAGGCATTAAAAAAATCCCTGAGGTTTGGGGATTTTTGATAACTACTCCTGGCCTGTTTCTCAATTTCAACAATTATTCCTTAGCTGAAGCACTATAGACTGCTTCACATTAAAGCAGCTTGAAGCTGGCTGGTCACCTCTCTTTTATGGTGTTAACCTCACTAAGATGTCTCCTTGCATTTCCTTAGTCTTCATCAAATACGTGTGATGGAAACGGGGACTAGAATTCATTCTTCCTCTTCCCCCCAAAACTGGCCAGCTGAATTAACAGGGTAAAGGGGCTGCCATCCCGTGAAACATCTGGCATTGACCACTGGATTGGCTGAATTAGACTGAGCCTCTGGTGAATTCTATGCTCCTGTTAGGTTGAACCCTAGACATGCACATGCCAAAGGCAGCATGTTGATCTGCAAATGAGGCTCACCATTTCCATTCAGTACTGTTTTTACACCCCTAATTCATTTGGGGTATGCCTGGTCTGTACAAAAAAGCCTTCTTTGTTCTGCCTACTCAAACCCGTTAGCTGGTTGCTGCCCATGGCGCAGATTGGTCACACATCAAAGATAGTAAAGGGAGAGTAAAATGCAGTTCTGGTAACTCTTGCCCATGACGTTTTTTCACTGGGTCACATAATTTTGCCATTAGCTTTTTTCCATTTTCCATCTTCAGTGACAGACTCAATTACTTTTATTTCAAAGGGTATTTGTTAAAACTGGCTTTTTTCAACAGCCCAGGGATGAAAACTAGAATGGAAAATTCTGCAGAGGGGAGTGGAGTTGTGTTTTGTTACTGTTGTTTTTTATTATTTTTATTATACATGTATCATGCATTCTCTTTCGCACACCGGTTATATTTCTTATTCACAGTCTAGACTATAACATGGCATAAAATATAAAACCGTTACTGATGGGCTATCTTTTCATGGCAGGAATGACATTAACTGGTTTAACTGAAAATTACCTCTTCGAACATAACTCTGTATTTATTTGGCTTCGGGTGTTTGGATAGGACCAAGTATCTCACCGGGTGTACAAAAATTCAGGAATAGAATCCACACGATTTCCATCTCAGGCCCTGATTCAGAAAGACTTGCGTCTAATTTTAAGCACTATATTGACTTCAGAAGGATTGCTCATGCACTTCAAGGTAGGCCTGTGCTTAAGTATTTGTCAGGGATCAGGGCTTGCAGCTGAGCTAGTCTCCTGGCAGCCGGATCAGTGCAGCCGGCCTGCAGCAGCTGCCTGATTCACCAGGCGACCTGAATGGCTGCTGAGGCCAGCAGGCAGGTGCTTAAATCGAACAGCAGCAGCTTGCTGGCTTCTCACTGCTCATGCCTACCACTCCGCCCGCTCCTGTGCTGCCTTGTTCCTGCTGCTCCTGCCTTGCCCCCAGCTTTGTCTCTGCCTCCTCGCCTTGAGCCCCTCCCTCCTTGCCTGACACCGTGCTCCAGGTCCTGACCTCTCATTTTGACCTCTGGCTCCGGCTCCTGACTATGGATTTCAGCTCATTCCCCTGGCTCTGGTATCCAGTTCCTGACCTCCTGTTTTGATCTCGGCTCTGGAGACGGACTACAGCTCTGACTCCAGCCACTTGGCCGGCTGCCCCCTCCAGCCATCAGGCTAGAAAGCCCTCATCTCAGACAGCTAACAGTACCTTGCTGAACCAGGGCTTTGGTGCCCAAAAAAACAGATGATAAAACCATTGTTCAAGAAATGGGAATAGCCCAGTGCAATGGGTTCTTCTTTTTGCTATATAAAGAAAAGGGAAGGCAAAGGAGGTTTAGCCAAATTAGTAAAGTGGAAAGAACAGACATTTCTTCTCATAAAAAGGCAGAAAATGTGGATGTTCAAAAAAGCCTCATACAATTTAGCAGGTTTTCCTCAAAGGCCCTAGTCTAAAGGCCACTATGCTGACTATTATGGTGTTCACAGAGGCCCATTTTCTATTTCAGTAGAAAATTACAATTACAAGAGAATCACAGAAATTTAAATGAGGACATGACACACACATGTTCCATTTCAACTTCTTTCATCCTAAATGCATTGTAAATCTGGTTTTACTCCGGGGTTTACACAATGGCCCACTCTCACGCTTAGGGGGAGTCACCCACTTCCTCACTCACACTATTAATCTGTCACTGTGCACAACACAAGAAAACACAGGAAAGTATTTCAATAAGTGATTTAATAAATAACCTGCATGCTTGTGAGGATGCTGCAAACTCCGCTGGCCTTGTGGACTGTTTCCCTGCTGTAAGAAAAGCGCTGCTCCTTTCACCATGAAAAAGCTCTCACTTAAGCTGGAAAACAAAAGACACAGGAAATCAACCAAGGGAAATATCAGCAAAACACTCTCAGGGTCAGGATACATTTAGATGGAAAGTCCCAAACTTAAGACATTACAGGGCTTTGCTAGAACGATGGACATTTCCAAAGTCTGACGTTACTATCTTGCAACTGCACTGCTTAAAAAACTTGGGAGTTGCATCTGGAGAGCATTTTTCAACAGGGCTACAATGCTTGGTAACTACAGGAGTTATGCACACGAGCTCTTACAGAGCTGAAAGTGAATTTCCACGTCATTATACATTATCATTTGATTATGGAACTCTACAACTTAAAAACAGCAATGGTAAGAATTCTACCACTATGATCGCTGACCGGGTTAAGTTCTGAACTTCAGTTATTTCTTAGTAACTTCCTCAGTACACAGTTCTTTGGAATGAAAAAAAAAAAAAAAAATCAAGAAACTGAAATCATACACCATTTTGTAAAGCTCCAAGAGGGCCAAAAATAAACTGCTTGGAAACCTCGCCATCCATGCAATAGTAAAGAATGACTTTTTGCTCCCCGTTGCCCTGATTCTGCAGGCCTCATGCATGCAAAGCTTCTACTGACAGCAGGCCAGGCCCCCATAGGTGCAAAGATGCGAGTGCATTTCCCCAGGTTGAGCGGAACATGGATCTGAAAGCATAACTGACAAAATAAGTAGTTACAATAGTCAGCTCAAGTCTAAATTAGCATTTCCCATACTGACTTTCAGCATCTACAGCTATTTTTTGGTTACTGCTTACATTGCATTTCTTCCATAAATCAAGACATCAAGTAAGGATCTTTACAAGGCAGGTCCTTCGTTTTAGACCCAAATTTGCCTCCATATCTCATACCACACCACCTGGATGTTCTTATCTTTGTTTATTATTGTTAATTATCTAGTAAGCTAAAACACTGCATTATGAGACTATGACTGGAGGAAATTATTTATGCTACAGAAAACAACCCCACTCAGGTCAAAGCTCCCTGCACTATTTTTTTCCTTTGACCCGTTTTGGGTCTTTGTCTCTGCAGAGGAGCTCAAACTTCACTGCTCAGCTCTAAGCTAGGACTTCCAAATGAAAGGCAAGGAATTATGGCATTCCACTCCTCCCTCTTTGGGAATATACCTGTATTCCACCCCTCTTTCCACGTGCATGAGGGCTGCCCAGGCATGATCCGTGGGGTTTAAATCTCCATGCTTGACTGGTTTGCAAGTTAGCTAAAATTCTTTCCCTCAAGGTTTCCAAAGCTATATTTCTCAGAACAATAAGTGAGATCCTTACAGCATGGTTATACTTTGAAAAATGATTGAAAACAGCATTTCTACATTTACTCTCCCACAGTGACTCCATATTACGTTGGTACAGTTTACTAGTTTAAAAAAAAAGTTCTTTCTAACTACCAGCCATGCAAGCTGTGCCTGGGATCTAAAACTCAAGCTGTGATCTATCTGGGTTTTGCACCACCAGGCAGAGATTCTGCAATGGGAATTTAGTTAATTCCATTAATCATGTGGATTAACCACAGAAGAATCCAGCTCCCTCTCCCATAACTGTGTTGGTTCTGCTGTGCTAATGGGAGAGGAAAGCAGTAAAAAGGGTAGAGAGTTATACAGGAATAGCATCACTAACATGAACAGCTATGACTCTGAATACATTCTGGGAGCAGATCTGCTAAGTAATGTACAACCTTTATAGTCGCACTTCTGACCATAACTCATCCTCCTCCAGTTGTACATAAGACGAAAGAACAGTTAAAATAACCCATTTCCAGAATGAGAATTTCCAGTTGCAAGGAAATAAGAATGTTGCATTATCAAATGTTTGTGAGATCATCCCACATTTCGGGACTGACATGAAGTCACAGTAAAAGGGCAACCCACCCAATTTGGTTTTTGTGGCCATGTATTCATCTTCATGAAAATGAAGATGGAGAAGTCAAACAACTCACTGAACGCAAGAAATAAAAAAAACTAAAATAAAATCATGCACATTTCCCGGACAGCAGCACCAACCTCAGAAAGACAACTTTCTCAAAAGCAGACAGTACATATTTCTCTACCACTAACTGCTCTCATGTCCCCACATCATCCTTTTCTATGGTGGATTTCAAATATGCAATGACCCAATATCAGCATGTCAAAGCTTCCCTTTGTGAAAGCTCTTATTTTAGGAGTTTCATTAAAATGCCAGTGCTGCCCAATGCCATCCCAAAGATACATTCTAAGAACATGGGCTACCCGCAAGAGAGATTGTTCTGCACTCTTACATTTCACGCAACTGTTCCAGAATACAGCTAACAAACCAAAACAACAGAAAAAACAGAATAATCCAACTCCTTTTTACATCGGTTCTTAAAAAGGAGAACTTTTATAATCATGTTATTTGGATAGCAACAACAAAACTAATTCACAGACCATTATCTCTGCAAGACAAAGAGGATTTTTTAGACGTTTCAATAAAATGTGTCTTTAAAAAAACTCAAAACAAAAAAATATCACCCACACCACCACCACCAATCCTCACTACCCAACAGCCCCTAAATGCTGAGCTTGAACAGCCCTGGCAATGCTCTAGTAAGCAACATTTGGTAGCAGAATAAAAACAAGTGGTATGTACATACTAATTTGGACTGGATTTCTTTGAACAGCAGAAGCATTGTGCAGGCCCAAGAGAAAGGCAGAAGTCAGTAAAATCAAAAAGATTCATAACCAACTGTGAAACTCACATCCTTTTGCTTCTAAGCCTTTACAAAAAAAGAAGAAGAAGAAGAAAAAGAAAAGAAAGATTGACCGCATATTCTGTCAGGAGCAGAGAAATCTCTTGTCCGTTGATGCTACCCAGGAACTGGATGACTTTTAGAGAACACTTTGTCTTCCACTGATATCCTGGCTTGAAAAAGCACTTGTCCTAACATATCCTGATGAAAGAGGGCCATTCAAAGGGGGAAAAAACAGCTGAAGCTTGTTTAATCATTTCCCTCCTACAGACTTTTTTTTTTTTGCACACACTGGAAGCAACACAGCATATATCAGAAAATGCAAAGCAAAACAGCTGGGCTCCAAATAAATTCCAAATTTCCAAATTCATTTGGACATCACTAGATAAAAAGTGTCACACTGACTGATGCCTATTTGTTTTTAATAACCATTCACTACACACCAACATAGCTATAAGAAAAGCAACAGATCTTAATTTAAATCTTTCCTTGCTTACAGTATGGCTACCAAATTTTGCTTCATTCTTTTACAGAGTGAACCATGAGTAACTGAGATACTATTAAAGTGAAGCCTTTCAGACAGTTCAGTATTGTTTGTTCGTGGCTGGTCACAACCAAATTCGCTGAAAAAGGCTCCTTACAAATCCTTGACTTATTGTCCAAGGGTTTTCAACAGGCATGAAGCATAATCACAGGCTTACATCTAGCAAGTAGCAGTGGGTTAACCACAGGAAGAAGCTGCTTCTGTACATTTTTTGCCCTGCCTGCCTCTCTCAACTAGGAAAACACAGGCACAAAACAAAAGCAACTTCTCCCGACCGTGAACCCTTTCCTAGACGCGTCACTTCAGGCTCCTGACTAAACGGCGGAGGTTATCTCAGAGCCCCAGTGACATTTGAGGGGGGAAGGGTTTCGTGAGTGTCAAGAAATTTGCGCTCTATACCTAGCTCTGTCACCGACCTCCAGGGTGTGACCTCGGGTAATTCACTCATCGCTCTGGGCCTCCACTTCCTGGTCTGTTATTGGGGGATAAGAATATGACTCTGCTCACAGACATGTGAGGCTACATTCACTGGCGTCTGCAAAACACTTTGAGAGCCTCACTTTGAAGGTGCTGCCACGTCATTTGTTATAATTGATAATCTTCTCAGTCAAGAAAGTGGAGGGTCTCCAGACCTCATCACAAAGAATCTTGTGACATGTGGCCTGTAACCAGCTCTCAAGTTACAATAGAGCAAATCCGGGATAATTCCAGTGAGTTCAAATTAACGGAGTTATTCCAGATTTACACCACAGGGAGAGCAGAATTTGTGCCATTGTTTACAAGTACGGGTCCAAGTTCTGTAGTTCTTCTGATATTTATGCTACTTTGCCCTCCTCATATAGTGCCTTTTATCCATACATCTCGAGGCATTTTACAAACATGGTAAAGTAAGATCATCCCCATATTGCAGGTGGGGAAACTGAGGCACAGAGGACCAACTGATTAACCTACAGAAACAGAGCAACTCAGTACTATCGCCCCAGTTTCTCCTGACTTACAGTCTGTGGCTCTAACCACTGGCCAACATTGCCAGTCACATTTTAATGAAAAATATTGCCTCCTGTTTGAAGAAAAGGACAGGGCTACAGGTACACCACAATTACATTTCAGTTGTTAGATTCTGAAATGATCAGAAATTGTGCCTCAGTCTCCTATGGCCGCAAATATAAAAAAGCAATTTAAATCTTTAAAAATACCTATTCTGTGACCTCACAACAAAACACGGTTACTGGATAGGCACACTCAAGCTGGAAGCTTAGTCCAGCTGCATAACAACTTCCCTGAACCACTCATTTTGACACTGTGCCTCAGGCAGTGGTGACCAGTGGGCACAGCACTTGCATGCTTAGGGTATTTAGTTGTCTGTTTTTTAATGGGAAAGCTCAAATACTGTAATGGCTGTGCATTATAGGCTATAGCCACAACACTGTTTCATCTATTCACATTCATCTAACTCCTTTCATCTCGGAGGAAATGTCCATACTGAGATCATCTCATTCACGAGGTGGAGGCAGTCACCTTGAGTGTAGAAAGTAGCAACTGCTTAACAGTTTAGGACAGGAAGTAAAAAGACATATCCAATTGAAACTGCATGAGGGAGTTAAGAAGGCAGAACATAAGCACCAGGGTTTATGTTTGCACAGGATATCCCTAGGATTAGTCTACACCCAAGCTTATGCCAACAAAACTTTTGTCGCTAAGGGGTGTGAAAAAAACACCCCGCTGAGTGACAAATTTTGCCAGCATAAGCACTGGTGTGGACAGCTCTCCCACCGACATAGCTACCGCGCCTCATTTAGCTGATGTTATTATGTCCCACTAACACAACGCGGCCGCACTAACACTTATGCCAGCAAAACTTTTGTCACTCAATGGAGTGTTTTTTTCATACCCCTGAACAACAAAAGTTTTGCCGGCATAAGGGCGACTGCAGACATTCCCTCACTCTTGCTAAAAGTGTCATTTGGTATCTTTAATGAACATAATGGGAACGGACTCTCTTTTTGTGTCTCACTCCAATAAAGCCTCGTTAGCACCACAGAGCCTCCTGGGGGCACGATGAACTGATTATCTCCGCACTTGCGGCTGATTGCAGCTGCCAAGTACATTAAGGGCACCTGGAGTTCAGATTCAGTTACTTAGAACTGTGTGGTCCAACTATTCTCTACAAGAATAACCGGAATTCTGAGTCTCAAACTTTATTTCCCCAATTTCTGAACCACTGAGACAGTTTTCCACATCTTCCGGCTAAGCATTACCATCATTCTCCCCACAGAGAGGGTTAATTCCATGCTCTGGCCACGGGAGATGGTGAGAGGATCTTTGTTCCACTGGATAGGAAACTACAGGGGAGAAATCACACATAAGTAACCTTCCAGCTCCTTGCTCCCCCAGTCAGCGGTCCTCCCCTCCCATTGTTCAGTGTTCTGGGCGCAACACTGCTCAAGAAGCTATGCTTACCGAGTCTCCCTTAAGTTAAGATCTGTAAATGGTACCCATTTGGCTGCCAGGCTTCTGTGAAGGAGCCTGTATTCTGGACGTCCCTCACCATCTCGGGGTCTCCTCCCAAATTTGAACCCAAAGAAACTGCTCCTGGATGCTTTTTTCCCATTTCTGTTTAACTTTTAATCTGGCACCAGCTTCACTACAGACGCTGCCATATACTTCTATAGCTTGGATATGAAGCCTTCCTCTCCTCCCTCCCTTCTCCCCCTCTCCTCAAAATCTGGACCCAGGCCTTCCACAGGCACAAAGACACGCCTTATTTCCAACACACTCTCTCTCTGTTAAAATCAAGATTCTTAATTTTCTCCTTGTCAATGTAAAGATGCATACATGTGCACACATGGGGCGAGGGAGAATATCAGTCCTTTAGTGCTCGCCCACAGTCTTTAGATCCCTTGAATGGACAATCCCTCTCACCACAGCCACTGGAAGAGGCATGGGCCTCCACACGGTCCAAAGCATTTTCAGCATCCATTGATGCTGCAATCACTAGGCTGCTGTCATGGAGAATAATCAGCATTTTTTCCAGGTTCTCCAACAGGCTCTCTCCCCCCTCTGCTGCCTGTGGATCAGCAAGCTTGCACCCTATTTCATCATGAGCCAAGAGCTGCTGAATGCCACAGAGGACATCTGCCTCCTCATTCCAAAATACGAGAACGGGCAGATTCGCCTAAAGGAATCTGTGCGGCTCCAGGAGAATTAAAAGGTTTCCAACAACAGAAGGGTTTTACATGGTGTATTTGAAATACCCAGCCAAACGCAACCTTGACGTTCACCCGTGCGGCTCCTACCCACAGTATGGGAGTTGTGCACCTGTGTGCCAGGGCAGAATTTGTCCCATCATCTTTAAATGAAACAAATACTTATTTCTACCAGTCCCACCCCACACTTGTTACACTTGAGAACACCCTCTAGAGTATCAGTTCCCTATTTTCACATGCTCTTCTGCTCACCATTCCCAAGCTGACTAGTTCAGGGGAAATACAGTTTCCAAGTTCCGCAGTTCAAAACATGTGCTTTCTAACTACGCCTTTGACAAAGGAGACTGCAGCTATCTTTCCCATTTCTGTTCAATCCAGTCATTGGCTCAGAAAAGCCAAAATATCTGAAGGGAATTGTGCAACAAAATGAAAGGAGCCCTTTTGTTAGTCTCCCCAGCTGCACTCCTAGAAATTTGAGTTACCACCCTGGGCCACTTTCTCAGGGCTGCTTCCAAAGGGTTCAACATCTCTCAAGTTAATATCTAAATTAGTGAAGTGGCCCATTAGCAAAGCAGTTACTTGCAATCTCCTTGAAATATTGAAATACAATGACCGCATGTTAAATAAACAAAATGTAAGGGATGATTCTGGGAAACAAGTATCAGTAAGACAAACTTGTAGCAATACAGTTCCTGCTTCTTCAGCCAAGATGACAATTAAAGTGCACTGACTGCTTGCTTTGGCTTGATATGAGATACATCAGCTAACACTTCCTGACCAAGATAGGGGCCTTTGGAAGGGATTTTATGCTACACAATAGAACTGGTGGAAAATTAACTTTATAGCTACTCATTTACATGCACTTGTAAAATCTGTGAAATAGAAATTAGAACTTTTTAAAGCAACAGCAGCTTATTTATCCACTTTTCCTACTTTTACAAAGTGCCTCATATGTTTAAAATGTTTATTCATTCTGCATAACACATATGATCATCTCAGACATACAGAAAGCCTGGAATGCCCCAGCAAATAAAATAAAAAAGGAGTCTCCTTTATAAACCTAGTTGATAGCACTGTAGTTCCCATTTTCTGCTTAAACACAATAAGTTATAGACTGGCCCAGTACCTAATGATCTGCAGTGTCATGCAAAAGACCTGGTTAAATTTCTTGGACCAGAAGAAAAGGAAACACGCAAGGGACCAATCTCAATCTGTGTTTTATCCTTCACAAGTGAGATTCTACTACAGAAATACAGACAGCGAGATGTGCTAACATTTTAGGGCTGCCAACTTTGTAATATTTAAAAACCGGACACTCCAGTAGGAGTGCCGGAACCTCTCCCACCCGCCTCTTCCCCTCACCAGGACTTGTCCCGCCCCTTCTCCCCACAGAGGCCCCGCCTCTGCCCCGCCCCTTCTCCCAAGGCCCCGCCCCATGGTCACTCCTCTTCTCCATCCCTGTCGCTCGCTCCTCTTCCCCTGTCCCGAGTCTGGAGGGTCTCGCCTGCAGAGCCATGGCAGGGAACTGCAGCTGCCCGACAGGAGACAGGCCCAGCTGAGTGGGGGTGGTGTGGGTGATGACCCAGCGCCTCCCTCGCTGCGATAACCAAACTTTTGGTGTCTGGTCAGGTCCCCTTTCCAGACACCTGGCCACCCTAGCTAACAATCCACCATGGTTTGTTTTCACTCTCCAAATACAGACACATCCGTCCTGTCTAAGATTCTGAACAGTACTCTACAAAGAGCAATTTCCTGTATTTACAAGCCCTCTTGGTAGAGCGCCGTCCAGCGGGCATTCAGAACACTCAGGCCTACATTTTGAAGAGTGGCCCTTAACTTGGGTGCCAAACTTGACACACCTAAGGCCTGATTTTCAGAGGTGCTGAACCCCCACCCTCCCTCTGCAGTCAGTGCCCAGAACCTCTCAAAGAACCCAGAACCAACTTATCTCAAATTGGGCATTCAGAAACCCAGGCACTTGACATGAAGGGAAACGTTGTGCATTTTGTTACATGCTCCTGAGATGGTAAAGCTCTTCCCATCTCTTTGGCTGAACTAGAGATTGATGAAGCACATCCCACCCAGACTGCCTATGCTGCAGACAATGACGGGGCTGGCCGAAGGCATGAGGCATATTCCGAACCAAACCAAAGGAAGCTCTGCCCCAGACAGGACCCCCTCACCTTACTAAGAGGAAGTGGAACTGGAAATACACACTTACACATACCAACTGGCCACATTCATGCAATAGCAAAGGGTTCTCTTTCCAAGAGACAGACAATACTGTATCCCAAGATTCAGTGTGAGAGGGGAACAGTAGGGCTTCCTCTGCACCCCCATCACCAGCTCACATCAGATAATGTAAGAAAATTCCAGCCTCCTGGTGCATTTCAAGTGAAAAAGGGGGTTATAGTGAGCAATAAATCCTGGCAAGCTTCACTATAAATGCTTTTAACACTCCAGCAACAAAAGGAGATTCTAAGCATGTATTGTTTGGCTGAAAGGCGTAGGTTGCATTCACAGCACAAGAATGTTAAGAATCATTTCAGACACTGTAGGCCATTCACAGCACCAGATACAAACTCTCCCTCCTTCAGCACAAAGAGGAAAAAGAAAAATGAAACCAATCATTAAACCCACCAAAGCTTATTATTCCCCAGCATACACTGTCAGTGACATGCCTCGGGTTGGTCCAGCATACTTCAAGATTGCTACATCACGCTTCACACATTCACCCCAAGTTCAACCACAGACACCAGAGTCACTGCAGGGAGAAGAGGAAGGAAACACAGTGCTATAGTGTTCCCATTTGGAATAACTTAGTGTGCTTCATGCACCCAGCCCATCTGTCCATTATGGACGCAAAGGTATAGGGGTTACATTTTCAGAAGCACCTAAATGAATTAGGAACTTAAATCCCATTTTCAGAAATGACTTAGAAGCCTAACCTCCACTGAGACTTGGGGTCTGTCTACACTGCCATTAGACACCTGCGGCTGGCCCGGGCCAGCTGACTTGGGCTCACAGTGCTCAGGTTAAGGGCTGTTTAACTGCGGTGTAGACATCCAGGCTAGGGCTAGACACCGGGCTCTAGGATCCTGCAAGGTGGGAGGATCTCAGAGCTTGAACGTCTACACCACAAATAAATAGCCCCATGAGCCGAGTCAGCCAGCAGGGGCCAGACGTGGGTGTCTAACTGCCGTACAGACATACCTTATGGCGCCTCAGTTTCTTTTGAAAATTGGACTTAGGCATTTGTGAAAATTTCACCCGGTGTTTTAAAAATGGCCAGCAAGTACCTTGTGCTCCAGCTAAACAGTGTATTATTTCAAGAACATCCTCCTGGCTTCCCCCCAGATTCTGCCTAGATTGGCTTCCCCAGACCTCCCTGATGACATATTCGCCTACTCCTTTAGCTACTCCTCCTGCCCCTGGTCACTGGCTGACCCTGCAAATTCTCCTCTGGACTCTACCACTGGAGGATGCTCTTTCATGCGTGCTGCCCCACTGATCTGCAGCTCTCCGGAAGTTCTTCATCACCTTTTCTTGGAGGCAGTACAGCCTCCCTGCGCCTTAGCAAACAAGTGACTCTTGGCAGAGCACATCCAGACACAGTGAGTTAAGATACTCACAAAACCTTTCAGCTACACTGCACCCTTCACCTGAAGATGGCAACAGGATTCACCATGGTAATTGGGCCCTATAACGGTGCAATGAGATGGGGTCACGGCCGTTCCACGGAGGAGTCAAGCGAGGCATACTGGAGGTTTAGTAAATTGGCCAGGATCACACAGTGAGTCAATTACAGAGCAAGAAACTGAACCCAGGAGACACCGCGTCCCTACATTCGAATGCCAAGCCTTGGCTTGTTTATACAGCACTGTGCTACCAAGCACATTCAGTGCCTCTGGATATCCCCTTACTGGCTTCCCACTGCCTTCTGCACCATATTCCAGCTCACTGCTCTTGCCTCCAAGACCCTCCACCACTTACCTCCTTCCACTTCCTCCACATTCCCAGCACCTCATCAATCTGCACCCAGTAGTGTCTTCCCCCCACACCTGCGTTTATGCTGCCAGCTATGCCTGTAACCCCCACCCTGGCCCCCTTTGCGAGGCTTCCACCCACTCAAAACACATGTCTTCCAGCAGGCCTATCGGTAGCTGCATAGTCTTACAGGCCTCACCATCAGCCTTTCTCCAAACCTCATGGTCATCTCCTCCCATCGTTCTTGTCTTAATTATCTGGCTGTAAGCTCTCTGGGGCAGGATCTCTGCCCTTGTCTGTACTGAACAGTATGCACATCTACAGCACTATGGAAGGAATAAATAATAACCGGACTGCAGGGAGATCTAAAAGAAGGTGACTAGCCTTCCTGTCAGCCTCAATGGCACACGTCACTCTCCTACTGTTTAACAGGAGAGCCTCGGCCTGAACTGTTCCCAGAGAGAAGTGGCATTGGCCACATGCGATGCCAGGCTGAAGTCAGCACGTTCAGAGGGATTAGAGAAGGGACTCCAACAACCCAGCTCCTTGTCCCAGCAGTGAGGCAGGGCTCTGTGCTCCAAATCTGCCCCTTTTACTCCCAGAGGAACGGCGAGCTCTGCAAAGCCAGTGCACTCAGCTCTTAGCGAGAAGGGGCAGGCGGAGTTGCTCCACCAGGCAAGGAAGGAGCAGCTTTGAGGAGGGCCCTTCAAGCTAGAATTGCACCTGAACGTCGGAAAGGGAAGGTGGAACTCATGGTTTTAACTGCAATTTCCATTTCTGAGCTTCCTGCTGATAAATTACATCATTTGTGACACCAGCTGTCTCAGAGCCCAGTGTCAGACATTTCAGAAGTGTCTCTGCTTGCATTGGTGCTCATTAACAACAAACAAACTGTGCTTTATCTTTTTTAAACAGGAACCCTTAAGAGGATATTTTACCCTAGGACACAAACACCAAAGCATTCATATGTCTGGCTTCTGCAAAGTGCCAGCATTCCAGCATGGGTGTGAGCACAGAACACGAGTCCTGAGTTCAATGTTTCAGCCACAAGATCATCCTTCCCTCATCATCTAACATGTCAGAATAGATCTGTCTGGTTTTGCTTCATGCAGCTATCATCACGGCTATGTTATATTTATATTGCTAGGTGTGTGGAGACAAAACACCACCAGCTCTGTCCTTCGCATGGTATCACATTCCAGAGTGAGCTGAGGTGAGCTGCTGGAAGGGGACTATCCGCGAGTCCAACGAAACAAAGCAAGGACTCAGTGGGGAGGGTTTGTAGCCTAGTGCAGACTCTGCTCCATGTTGTGCTGACAGTCTGTAGAGCGCCAACATGATGTTGGCTTTCCTCCTCATTTCCAGCTAACAGACTGCATTAAAAGAACTAAAAAACATTCAACGTTTTGCCATAGAAGCAATTGCTACAGATGCCACTCAATTGGGTGACCACATGTGGGAGGGGAAGAAGACCCACAGCCGAGAATGGCAGGGGAGGTGACCATGAGCAAAACTCTATTCAGCTGCTCCATGCTACAGACCAGGTGGAGACGGCTTGGCCTACTGGACAGTGCTATCTGTTGGTGCTGTCAGGGAGAGACTCAGGAGTGCTGGCCCTTAGGCAGGGGCAAAGTCTGCTCCTCTCAGCCCAGCTGTCAGCATGCTGACCAATCCTCCTCCTTTCTGCTCCTCAACTCATATTTTAAACCTTTAAACTATTTCATTAGCCACCCCAGCTCACCTGCCCTTTGACAGTGGCTGCCAACATCACCCCCCGATAGCCAAGGGGAAGGGGAAGGTGAGGCTGGGTGGCCGAGCCCAGGAAGGTGAATAATAGTTTCTAGGATTAAGAAAGAAGCCCACGAATGGAATGGGCAGTGGTCAGCCAGTACTCACACAACAGAGCCGAGAGTGACTGAAAACCCCAGCAGTGCATCTGCCCACAAAATGCAGAGCTGATAAGATTTAAAATGATTCCAAAAAAGGCAGCAGAGGCCAAGGCATATTAGACACACCAGTGACGTGTACAAAGTAAACCCCAGCAAAACCATACAGAGTCATGGAGCAAAAGCCAAAAAAGCCTCTAGTCTAGTTCACCCCAGCACACTCCCTCGGTTGTGGCGCACTGTGGAGCAGCAGTGAAGCTCCAGAGCCCGCCCTGCCCGCATTCCCAGCACCAGGGAGAGTCCAGCCACCACACACGCCTCAGCCCAGGAGGTAGCAGAGGTGGGTGAAAACTTGGGGCCACCCCCCAATCAGCTACCTTCTCAGACCAGAGCCAGGGCCCCCGCCCTGAAAGAACCAAGCACGCTGTTGTTATAAAGTTTTGCTGGGCTGGAAGGAGGAGATGCCCACACACAGATATGCTGCGACTAGCCCCAAAGGAAGTGGGCAATGCTTGGATGCTTGCTTTGGAAGTGACCATTTGGGCTGGGGAGAGACAAACACACACACCGGGAGTGTTCCAGGAATGATGTGGACAGGATGTTGGGGCAAGATTGCTGCGTTTCTGGAGATGCTTAACCCCTGCAGCTTTCTGCCCATTCACAAGAGCAAGGCTTTTTCTGTCATCACACAGATCCCTAATCCCACAAAATATGCCTTTGCTAGTGAGCTTTACAATGTGAATTGATCCAGGAAAAAAGCAAAGATGAGCTGCTGTGATTTTAGCATCTGTCAACGCAGGACGAACTGTAACAGGGCGTTATTCCTCCGACTGCGTCTGGAGGCTCACAACCCTACAAACCAACAGCGCTGCAGCTTCTCGAGCAGCCCAACAGCTCTCTTAAGGGGGTACAGCCAGGCTTACGGTATCATTCACTCAAAAGAAAAGTTTTTTCCTGCCACCACCACCTGAGTTCAGCACAATCAGTCATTAAAAAGCCTGACTTTACCCATCCCACTCTCATTTAATTCAGCACTCAGTCAGTCATTCCTCTGTGTACCACAGCAACTGCCAGCACACTCGCTTGAACTGGAACCCCTCACGATGGCCTCAGTCCTGCCAGGTCCTTGGCACTGTCACGGAAGTCACTAGTAGCTGAAAGCACTCATCACCCCACTGAACAGGACATACAGCGTCTTCGGGATCAAGCCCTACAGGAGAGAATCCACTGCAGGCATCTCTACTAGGCCTCTCTGCCTCTGGAACCAGCGCCCAGTACGAACAGGCCAAATCTGTTCACCTCCTGGTCTTGCTGCAAACTATCTATTTGCTAAGAACTTGGGGAAAGGCCTAGGTTTGACTGTGAGGGGCCAGGGTGTACTTTCTGCTTCACATTATACGTAGTTTATGCTGATTTACCTTTGTTGAATAGAAGTACAGGGTACTGGGTTTGTGTGTGGATTGTGATTCTAATTAACTGTCTGGGGCAGCCGGGGGGGAGGGGTAGAGGGGGTTTGAGCAGCAGATAGGTGTCTTTTTTGGTATTTAAGTGCAAATAAATAATAGAGGCAATATGCTTCATGTTAGCATTTCCTGCCTATTAGGACACAAGGCCTGACTGGTCTGTTTCGCTTTCCGATCCCAGGCACAAGCATGGTGCTGTTGCTTTGCTGTTCCAGTCGCAGCAGAGGGATTTTTAAATCTTGTCTAAAGAAAAAAAAATCCTTTTAATTTAAATTAAACAAAACCCATGAAGACTTCCTGTCTATATTAGGTTTTCTACAGATGTTTTTTAAAAGGCTATTTGTTAGACAAACATGCTCAGCTTTATGTAAGACAGTCCCTGCCTTAAAGAGCTCACACATTACACAACACGCTGACCAAGCCTAGAAAAAGGTCCTAGCTCAGAGCCTTTTTTTTAAAAATGGTGACCGTTCTTTCTGTTGCAGGGATGGGTTTTATGAAAGAAGTGATCTTGGAGACAGAGTCAGAAGCCACCCGCACCTGACATCTGATCACCAGGAGCGTGGACTGGTAATGGAATGGCAGCATGGAGCGTCCTGCTGAGACTCTGCTCTTGTCTATATAACATTGCTCAGCTGCGAGAAGGCGATCGATGGAGACATCACCTTCCAAGCTGTTGTTTAAGCCGGGGCTTTTTCCTACTCCACATTTTTGAAATGTTCCTGCACCAGACAGACAGCGTGGAATGTAAAGACCTAATTATAACTTTGCCAGTTTCCAAGGCCACACCCACAGCACAGCCAGTTACAATCAGTCAGGGGCCTGAGAACTCATTTCCCCATTGTACAGCGCACGCTAAGGCAGAGTGCTGCAGCCTGGTCAGGATATGATTCAGCATCCTGTTTTGAACATTTAATACACTCTGCAACTTTGGCCTCTGGATCTCCCACCGACTCGCTTGTAGGCAATAAATATTGTAATGAGCTAGCTAGACAAGTACCCAGTGAGGCTACTGTCTTCCCAAATAAATCCTCAAGACAGCGACCCTGACCTACCTGAGCCCTTACAACTTTCCCAAACCATAGGCTCAGAGTCAGTCAGTCTAAAACATAGTCTATTCCGCCCTCAATGCATGCACACAATTCCTTATAAACTTAAAGGGACATTTGTCAGGCACTCTGGACAAAATAATTAGGTTAAAAAAGGTGTATGTGGAGGGGTTATAAAAATATTGAAAGATACATTTCTGTGCATTAAAGTCAAATGAAAAGGTATGGTTTGTATATAAACATCCCTGTGCTGTGCTGGGAACTTAAACACAGCACAAGATTAGCAGGGGAGAGAAAGCTGAAATTAAGCAATCTTTTTTCTCTACCCCATTTGAGTGATGTGCAAAAAGTGAACAAGTAGCAGAATGGAGAACAGAACACTGAATTTTAAAAATTCTTTAAGTTTCAATTACTTAAGGTAGTACTGGTAGCATAGGGAAGGGATTTATATATATATATATATATATATGATTTTAATTTAACCATCTCCCTGTTTACACATGAGAGTTCATACCCATGCAGGCTTGGAGAATATGCTTGGAAGGAGCTTACGTGCGGCAATTATTTCTGCTGTTAATTACAGAGCAGTTCAGTGACTTTGGTAAATCAAAAGACTCCATCCTACACAAAAAGCCAAAGTGCGGAAGGGGCCAAATTTATCCCTGCTGTAACTCCACTGCCTTCATTGCTTTCCAAACCACAATCTGAAAATAACTTCTATTAAACTACAACAAAGCAGTAACTAGAAGAAGTATTCAGCTAGTTATTAAACAAGTTGGTATC
This sequence comes from Mesoclemmys tuberculata, assembly GCA_007922155.1. Lineage (NCBI taxonomy): Eukaryota > Metazoa > Chordata > Testudines > Chelidae > Mesoclemmys > Mesoclemmys tuberculata. The sequence goes on from ML675640.1 coordinate 13,396,669, forward strand.
TTAACATGGATTGTGTTCTTTTCTGAGCAGGTAATTTGCTGGAACAGTGAGCACTCAGCCATGTAATCTCTGAAAAGTGAAGACGGGAAACAATGCTACTTCCTCATTACATTTCAAAAGATGGATCAACTCATGGTAGCTTCAGAGGTGATAAAAAGTCTTAGGCTAAGTCTACACTAGAGAACTTACAGCAGCGCAGCTGTACCAATGCAACTACGCCACTATAAGATCTTTTGTGTAGTCGCTTTAAGCCGACGTAATCAATCCATTCGCAATGAGTGGCAGTAGCTATATCGGCAGCAGAAGCTGTCCCGCCAACATAGCGTTGTCCACACCAGCATTTATGTCAGTGTAACTTATGTCACAGCCCTGAATGACATCAGTTTTGCTGACATCAGTGGTAGTATAGATATAGCCCTATAAATGAGACAGCTGAAAGGTACTAAATGAAAATAATAATTCTTAACCTATACATACCAGTAGCACTTTCCATCTGCAGATCTCAGAGTTCTTTACAAAGATGAGAAAGTATTCGCATCCACCATTTTGCAGATGGGGAAACGAGGCTGAGAGAGGTTAAGTGACATGGCCACGGTCATAGAGCGTGTCAGCAGCAGAGCTGGGAGCGGTTTGAGGGGGGTAGGAGAACTCAGGTCTTTCTAATCCCAGTCCTGTTCTCTGTCAACTGGACCACACAATGTGTAGCACGTCCACTGGTCTATATACTGTATTGTACACTCAGATAAAATCATTCTGAACCACAGAGTTTGTAGATACAATACAGGTCTATAGAAATTCTTCAAAGGCATGAGTCAATAAGGGTCCCAATCCTACAAACCTTTATTCACATGTCAAACCCCATTTGCAGTATCTGCCCCTTAGCTGTTATTTTAAAAAGCTCTAAGAGTTCAATCCTGCAGCCCTTTACATGCCTTGGAAATGCAGGACTGGGCCATAATTGTTTAATACAATTTTCTTTCTTAAAAAAGCTGCAGTGTATTTCCCTGCCTGCCTTGATCTCTGCTCCCAGAAGCACCAGTTTCACAGTGTTTACAGTTTCAGAGCTATCTTCCCCAAAGGCACATTCTTCCAGTCAGAATCATTTGACATGCTGAGGACAAATTTTATTTACATTTTTATTGCTTTAGCTTTCTAATCTTCTGCCTCTACCAAAGCAGAGCTGCTAGCCTCAGAGCTCCATCAGCAACATGGCCGGACCAGACGACAAAGAGAGCAGAGACCCAGGCGGCTTTACCCCTCCTCCCAAAGCCGCTCCATAAAAGCACCACCTCCAGTTTACTATTTGGTACAGAACAGATGTGGCTGTGGGAGGAAGTGCCCTTGTGTGCTCAGGATAACCGGAACGGAATGAGGGAAGGTGATCCAAGCCCATTCACAGCCTGGCTGAGAGGTCCGTTTCAGACTTGCCCGCTGGGAAATCTGTCTTTGGTCTCCCTTTACTTTCCATGCCAGTGCCTCCCCAACATAACTCCTGTGTGTGGCCATCAAGCTCAGTGGAGTCATAGACAGCCGCATGGCTCTCGAAAGGAGTTGTGGGGTCAGAACCATTTCAGACACAGCCCCCACCCCTCAATATGTGAAGACGCCAAGACACAATGCAGAAGCTGCTATGAGATTGGATGCTGCAGAAGCACAGGGTCATAGGACTGGAAGGGACCTCCTGGGTCACTGAGTCCAGCCCCTGCTATGGCAGAGACACACAATGCCATTCAGAACCCTATCAAGCACCCTCTGAAAGCTAATTAGGTTGTTTGCACCCATTTCTCCTGTGGCTGTCTAACCCGCATGAGCATGTTACTGTGCCAGCAGGTGGTAGGGTTTCCTTCTGGCCCCCCTAAGGTAGAGGTGCCCCACTGACCCTACAAGTGACCCTAGCTCACTCAATGAAGAAAGGAGCTACCACCTAGACCTGTATTTAATGTTGTCAAAGAGAAACATTTCTTTCAAGAGAGGTCTTCAGACCAGATGAGAGGTCTGGATAGCTATCAATGTATCATGTCTCTAACTTCATCCTCTGTGCCAGCAGGCAATGTCTAAAGGCGCCCACGCCATTCTCTCTTCACCCACATTCAGACTGTGACTGAAAACCCTGTAATTGGGAGCATTATGGAATGACTGGATAAACAAACTTACTGTATATTTGTAATTAAGACAGTGATTATCTGGATGTATTTGCCAAGTGTATCTGAGCAATAGCCAATATTCATAATGTGACTAGCTATGTGTGAACCACTCTCTTTGACTTAGGACAAGACAACCTATCATTGCGGGTGATAAAAGTGAACAGGCGAAGCTTTATTTGCTTTATGGATTTGCTTTATGGCTTTCCAAATCACAAACTCTCCCAGTTGTCATGTCACAACAGGGTAAATTATGGTTCTGAAGTTAGATTAATTGTACCAAAAAAAAAAAAAACTAACAGCATCTTCCAGAGCAGCTTGACACAGATGGGCTCTTTCTATGCAACTCCCTTGACCTTACAGAGGGTGCCTGAGTGTAACGGTGCAGAATCTGGCTCTGTCACCACCTGATTTAAAATGCCGAGCACCCATTACTCCCAGTGAAGTCTACTGGCCCTGAACCTCCACACAAAAACACCAAGCAGCTCAGTGGTCCCACTAACTTAATGAAACCACTCATGTGGTTAAAGTTGTCTTTTCAGGATCCTGTGGGTGTGTAGCAACTTTGGTAAAAAACCAAGGCACAGGTACACTGTGACCAGGATAGATACAAGAAGCAAACATTCAGCAATGACAATCCTAACACACAGTATTTTCAGACCTTACCAAGGTACCATAGGCACCGAACCAAATTCATATAGGAGCCGGCAGTTCCCACACGGGGGACTGTCTTTACATATCTGATGGCAAAAAATGGCTTACAGGAATATACCCAGAACAACACAAATACCCCAGTATCAGGGCTTCACCCAAGATCTTAAGAAAGGGGAGAGAAGGAAAAGCCATTAAAATGTATCCAGGTGCAAGGGGCAGCAGAAGGTGTTGACATCTTTGAAAGAGCCAGACTTGTTCATTGATATTGTCTTAGACAAAGTTTAACACGGAAGAAGTTTTCAGTGCAGGGAACACATAGAGACTGAAGTTGAAGTGGGCTGGGACTGTGAAGGAAATGAGGCTGTTCTGAGACACAAGGTGGATGAGGTCATATCTTTTATTGGACCAGACAATGCTCTCGAATGAACTCAGACAGGAAAACGATAGAAGAGAAAAACACTATCACCTGTGGGTGAACAAGTCTCACAAAGCATTCACTCTATCAGTCCTTGTCCTCAAAGGAAACCTGCAAAATACTTTCAAATGATAACCCTGGGAAGCTGAAATTCAGAACTCTGCCAGACACTAAAAATCATGGACTGAACAGAGAGACTGGATTTATGGTTTATTACAGCAGTCTGTATTCCATTAACCTCCCCATTTCTTTGTCCTATGACTGCAGAGGTGTTAATAGGCCACTTCACCTTGAAGAGTGCCTTAGAATATGTGCTAATAAACAATCAGTCCACCTTCTATTTAGTTGTGATAGAGGTTGGTCCAATAAAAGATATTACCTCACCCTCCTTGCCTCGCTAATATCTGGAGACCATCACAGCTACAACAACCCTGCATACCTGGGGCTATTGTGTAATATCAAAGAGGAGTTAGAGATGCAGCTAGCCCTTTGTGACAGGGAGCAGTCGGGGGAAATAAAGAACCTTCAGCAATTATAGAATGAACCTGACTGTACAAACACACGGAGTCAAATGAAAATTCTGGGATTTTCTGCTGTGAATGAAAAATCTTTTAAACAAGTGTATGAAAAAATCATAAATGTGTAATATCTGATAAATCCTATATCAGGGAAATACACCCAGCACTGGCAGGCAGATGGACTTTATGTTCCAACAGCTCTTCCTTTTTCTAACGGCTAGTATCCTATTAGGTCTTTTAAGTCAGGCACTGCACTACCAAACCCTATAGCTATCACATGTTACAGAGCACTGCTGTCATGTCACTCTCAGTCCAGGATCTAAAAGTTAAGACAAAAATATCTGACTGCCACACCAATCAGTTCCTGAAATTCCTACAGCAGCCTCAGCCAGCGTTTTTCACGGCTTGTGCAGCAAAAGAACAATGAAGCTGAACAACTCTGCCACCTTATGGGCACAAAGTAGAGTCTCAGTAAATCGCTCTAAAGAAGGCATCCTTATGAAAGGGGAGACAAACACCTTCTGTGCAAAGGGTTACAATACATTTTTTAATTTTATTTCATGAGCCATGGTGACAAAACTGGTGCCACACAGACTCCCCTCAATCCTCAGCTAGGCTCCCACTCATTACAGCAAGAGGCTTGGACAAAGTCCAAAGGTAGAAACTAATACTTAGGCCTCAGTCCTGCAAACACACACACACACAAGTAGCCCCATTACGCTCTGAGAGGTGGGGGAAATCGAACCTTAGTTTGTAAAGTTACTGCGAATTGCAGCATCACTCAGTGAAAAAAATTATGCAAAACCCTTTTAAGATCAATATTAATCTCCCCTTCTGTTTATTCGGCTGCTGGTGACTGCAAATGCCTGACTTGTGTATATATGTCCAGGGGCTTGGAGTTCAAATTATACATGCAGCTGATCACCTATGCTAACTAAAAATAGAGCCATAAAGCCTCTTTGTTCGGTTTCGGAGCTCACATCACACTGAGTGGTATGAGACCAAGCACACTTCTCAGAACTGTTTCAGGCTGTCTTTGAGTATGGTTACACTACAACTGGAAGGTGTAAATTCCAGCTCAAGGAGACATACCTACACTAGCTCTAATTAAACTACTATACTAAAAACAGAAGGGTAGCCATCGTGGTGTAAGCAGTGGGGGGAGTTAACCGACACCAGTACGATCCTGTCAATACCCTCGGTATGCACTCAGGACAGTTGGCCTCTCCTGCTGCTTGACCCACCACAGCTACATTTCTATTTTTGGTGCAATAGCTTGATCAGAGCTAGCATGGGTGTGACTCCTTGAGCTGGAATACACGCCTTCTAACTCCAGCCATCGTAAGCCTGAAACGGCTCTGAGAAGGGTGCACCATCTCTCTTATCTCAGTATGATGTTGTCTCTGAAACTTAACGAAGCGGCTTTATCGCTGTATTTTTAAGTAACACAGGTGACCAGCTAAACACATAATTTAAACCTTCTGGATCCAGCACAGACATACTCAGAGACAGCACTACATCAGGCAACATTCAGAAGGTTCTTCGTGACCATATTGGTTAGATACTTAATACTTTTTTGCCAATGAAATTTTGCATTCTGAGGAATCGATATCTGTCATGAGGACCAGATAATACACCAAGCAGGCTGGAACCGGCCTGCAAACCAGGAGTTCGACATGCCTTTCCGAGAGCTCTGCTGCCTTGTGTCTACATGGACCAACTACTTTTGGACCTACGATTGCAGGATCACCCTGCCCCTTTATAAAGAATAACAACAATAATTTACACTTCTGTAGCAGCTTTCAGCACAGGAACATTTTATAAACGCGAATCAGTTCTTATGATCCCCTGGTAGGTTAAGTATTGTTGTTTCTATTTTACAAAAGGGTAAACAAAAGCACAGCGAGATTAAGGCATGGCCCCCAGGCCACAGCAAGTCATGGCAATCTTTCTATTGACTTCAGGAGGGGCTAAATGTGGGCCCCACGTCACACAGTGAGTAAGTGGCGGAACTGGGGGTAGAAGCAGGAGTCCTGAATTCTGCTTGAACTTCTAGACATGGCCTCCGCTACAAAATAAGGATTGAGAAATAAAAACCAGATATTATAATCAGAACACTTACAAACCAGAGTCCTCCTTAACAAAATCAAATGCATAGTGCCTCTGATGAATAGCAGGAAAAGACACTGATGGTCAGTCTAGTTACAGTGATCTGTAACTCAAATCAAATCACTTTTGAGCCAGACAACAAAGGTGGTAATACAGCTGCTTGCAGCTTATCTCACCTTTTTATAGAGAAGAGGACTTGCTTTCTACTTTCTAACTTCACTACATACAGAACAAAAAGGGACCATTCCTCAAAAGCCCATACATTGCCAAAATTAGAAAATTATACAGGTTCCAAATGAAAACAGCTTCCAACCCAGACCCAAAGCATATCTATGCATCTGCTGGACTCAACTGGTTTATCAGGTTGTAAAGGGAAATCAAACTTCCAGTAGCGTGTAGCATGGAGACCTTGTGCAATATTCCATGAGCACAGTGTAACTGAAGGTATAAAAAAGCAAGTAAAATGGCAAACAAAACAAAAACAACGAATTACCTAAATGGACATTATAACTGGGGAGTAGGGCCAAGGAGAAGAGAAAATGAAAAGAAAAAACCTATTGAGATACTGCAGCGTTTCTACGACTTACCCTTCAGACAGCTACTTTTGGAGATTGTGGACAACACTTGATTCTGAACATGAATTCAGTGAGGGAAGCTCTTTCCCATCACCTTTGGATTACTTACCTCAGCCTTCTCTTATTTCTTTTGCTCCTTTCCTTTTCCCTCGCGTCACTTAATAACAGCAACTTATTATTTCCAACATGAAATGAATTCAATCCTTGACCATTAAACAGTCAAAAGCAAAGAGAGGATGGCTCTATTTCCACTACTTTTTGACACACCCCCCCCCAAGAGCATAGCCCCACCTGAAAAAGCTCAAACCATTAGAGGCAAGACACAGTAAGATAATTAATAAGCGTTGTGGATGCATTTTATAAAAAAATTTCCACATTTTTCCTGCCCAGAAAATTAAACCTCGTTTTAGTTTTTAAATCTGTGAAATGCCAAGATCAAAAATAAAATAACTGAAGGCTAGAGCTAAGTGATCTGACCTCAGCTCACTAGAGGCCCTGGGGTCTACACAGGTGCAAGAATCTGCCTGCCCAAAGCTCATTATGGGATCAGGGCCTAGGGAATTACATGGCAGAAGTTCAACACTGCTGGAAACAATGTTTAAAACAGCATGAATTAAATGGTTTTGCTCACCTAAGGTTTAATTTGCGATCTTCATCACTGCCAACCTCCAGCTAAGGGGGGAAAAGAGGGATAGAGAAAGTGTTACGCACTGGCTGTTTACAATCTCTAGTGAAAAATTCCTCATGTTTTAAAACAATGATACTGAATTTTATCCAGCCATATAAAATATCACCACACACCGTTTCACCCAGTGCAGGATGTCAAAGGGGCTCACAGAGAGTTTAAAACATTTAAGCACCAACCCTGCTAGCCAGTCCTGGAGCATCAACTTGCAGGATGGAGTCCTTGGACATCATAAGGGATGTGCACACAGCTTTTGTCCATAGGGGCTTGGAGGGGCAGATCCATTTTTAGGCCTTGATTCTGCACTATGACCTGCTCATGCAGATGGCTGAGCCTATACATCTCACAATGCAGGACTGGGGCTTTGCTTACAGCAGAAGAGTTGCTGGAAATCTGATAGGGCAATGGAGCTATTTGAATTTATAAAAAAAAATTTAAAAAATTCAGAAGGATTTATGGCATGCTATATTGACATTATGACAACCCCCTTCCAGCCAACATTAGCATCCATTTTATAAATCCATATTGTTTTATGAGTTATTAAGAAGCGGGATGTAATAGCTCTTTCATAGTCAGTAAGAACTTTTGGATCATTAATTCCCTTTTTTAAAAGTCTCCAAATACATGTTATCACGCACACAGACTTTCTAGAGCCTGTAAATCCATATTTACAAGAAAAATCAGAACAGATCAGGGAAAACTCAGACAGTATGTCAGGAATTTATTTTTTAATTGACACCTATACAAACAAAAATCAATGTTTAAATTTCAAGGGCCAATTCATAGACTCATAGAATTTTAGGCCAGAAGAGGCCATTAAGATGGAAAGCAAGGTGGTATCCTACTTCAGCCTTTCCTTGAGTAACATTTAAAGCACCTCTGTCAGAGATGACTTCTATTCCTGGCCTCATAAAGATGCTTCTGAAAAGGAATTGTCCTGCCTTTGGAATACCCTATATTGCATCAAATGGCAAGTGTGAGACAATATAGTCCCACAGAAGGAGATCACTACTTCCTTGAAAAAAAAGCTTTATACCCCTACATAATACGATACAGAATATACATAACGCAGAAAAACTCAGAAAACAAGATAAACACACCCAAAGCCTGATTCACCTCTCACACACCCTAGACTAAAATCAGCACCACCCCACTAACTTCAGTGGGACTACTCCTAATTTACAACTGCGTAAATGCGATGAGAATCTTTCACGGGTTCACAAGGACAATCCATGGTTTATGTCCAAAATTCAGGTTTTATACATTTTTTTTTAATGTAAAGGTTTTTAAAACCCTTATAGAAAAAGAAATTATCTTAATGATTTTGTAACATTTTCAGTGAAACAAAATGGGAGAGGTAAATCTTTTCTTGGACCATCTTCTGTTGGTGAGAGAGACAAGCTTTTAAGCGCTCTCCCTCAGATCTTCTTTTTCTGATGTGAAAGAGTCCTGGGTAGCTGGAAAGCTTGTCTCTCTCACCAACAGAAGTAGGTCCAATAAAAGAATTTTACCTCACCTGCCTTGTCTCGCTAATATCCTGTGACCAACACAGCCATGACAACACTGCGTACAACCTTTCTCAGTAAACATGATTAGAAAATAAACTGTCTCTCTGTGGCTTGGTAAACCCAAACTTCACAACCTGGGGCTATGGCAGAGCAACTAGGGAATTAAATGATGAGTCCAATGTCCACAGTTTGAAATGAACGAAGTAAACAAAGAGCATCCCTGAGCTGGGGACAGTCAATGAGACTTTTACCATCCATTCCCCGCCACCTCCCATACTCAGCTGGGATAACCAGGGGGAGGAGGATAGTGACAGGGCTCTGCCAGGTGACAGACAGAATTATTAACCGGGCAGGAAAATGGACCCAGGGGAAGTGTATGGGAGTGAGGCCCAGGCAAGTGAGATACTGTATAACGGGACAGCGTGAGGGCATAGGCAAGGACACAGGGGATTGAGGAGTTTGGGTAGGGGAACACAGAGCCTATCTTTGGGGTTTATAAGGCAGGGGAAGGATACACAGAAGTACAGGGCAGGAGAAGAAGAACAGGGAGGAGGATGTAACAGGAGTGAGGGGCATATGGGGGGTGTAGTAAGGCAGAGGAGTACAGTAAGCTGCGGGGCCTGGTGCTGAGAGAGGAGGTGCAGTGGAGTGAGAGGGTTGTAAGGGCTGGAGAGTGATGAGGAAGAGAATAGCAGGATGCGAGTAAAAGGGGAGAGAGGCTGCATGGGGCGGGAGGAACAGAGCACAGTGTCCTTGGGCCCAGGGGAAGAGCAAGTGGGGGAGTGTTTGGGGTGGGGGTGTAGTGGAATGAAGGGGGCAGGGAGGAGGGTGTCGCAGGTGTGGGATGGAGAGAGGAAGGGGACAGGGTGGAGTGAGAGTGGGGCACAGTTGTACAGCAGGAGGATGGGGCAGGGGGATATGGCAAGGTGTGGGGATATGAGGGTGTACAGTGGGTGTGGGCTCTGCAGGGCAGGGATTATAGCTGGATGTGGGGTGTAGAGGGGAATGGGGCACAGCCAGGGCTACAGCAGGATGTGGGGTACATGGGGGCAGAGGGTAGAGCAGGGTGAGGGTGTGTGGGATGGGGGTACAGCAGGGTGAGGGTGTGTGGGGTGTTGGGTACGGCAGGATGTGGGGTACATGAGGGGGACATGGCCGGTGGAGGCCCAAAGGCCAGGTACTGGGAGGCCGGGGCACAGTGGGGTGAGGTGAGGGGCGGGGGCACAGCGGGATGTGGGGTGCATGGGGCGGGGGCATGGCGCAGTGAGGGTGTGGGGCAGAGGGTACTGCGGGGGGAGGGAGGGTGCGGGGGGATGCGGGGTACATGGGGCGGTGGCCGGCGGGGCCCAGGCCCGGTTCCGGGGGCGGGGGGGGCTGGAAGATGGCGGGGGGCGGCCCGGCCCCGCTTCCCGCCCGGCCCGGCCCGGCCCGGCCCGGCTCACCTCGCTGGCGCTGGCCGAGGAGGCGGCGCTGGGGGTCGGCGAGCGCTGCAGGGTGACCAGGGCCATGGCGGGGGCTGGGGCGGGGGCGGCTCCGGGCCCGGCTACAGCGACTGCGGCTCCCGCCGGCCGCCTCCGTCCGCCGCTGTGCGCAGCCTCGGGCCGGGCCGGGGCGGGGCCGGCCGCGGGGACCCGGAGCCCGGCGGGGCGGGCAGGGGGAGAGTCGGGGGCGGGGGGCTGGGGCAGGGGGGACAGCGGGGTGTAGCAGGGGGAGAGTCGGGGGCGGGGGGCAGCAGAGGGTTGGGGTGTATCAGAGCTGGGGGCAGGGAGGCTGTACCGGCAGGGGGAGCACAGGGTGCAGCGGGGGGAGCAGGGGCAGGCAGGGGGTCGGGAGGAGGCCTGGGGTGTAGATGGGGAGCAGGGGCTGAGGTGCCAGCTGGGAGTGGGGTGCAAGGAGTAGGTGGGGAGGGGTAGTAAGGGCTGGAGGAAGGAGGGGTGCAGGGAGGTGCAGGCTGAGAGTGGTGGGGAGGGGGAGATGGGGCTGGGGCGGGGCAGTGGTGCATGCAGGCAGGGGCGCATGCAGGGGGGCAGCAGCAGCGAAGAAGAAGCTGGGCACTGCTGAGAGGGTATCTGCATCGGAAGGGGCCTCTTGGCAGGCCAGGGGGACCTGGTTGGGGCACCGGGGCGACTGCCTAGGCGGCTGCAGTGCCATTAATCCGGACTGAGACCGGAGCAGAGTCCAATCCAAACGGTGTATCTTATGTTCTTCTGTTGAACTGGGACCCCTGGTGAAGGAGGAGCCAGCTCAACTGACTGGCACTTGGCAACCCTGGATGGTCTGTCCGTCCCTTGGGGGCTGTGCCTGAAAACAGGTACTGCCTGGAGTCCTTTTCAGTGACAGGTGCCACACTGATTTCTGTAGTGGTGCTGCATACAAAATAAATTACAAGGGATTTTCTTCAATGAGTGAAATCTGGGGCATTTTAAATCTTTGCTCCTTGTCATGAGCTTCAAAGAGTCCCAGTGGGAGGTTGCCACAAGCAACTACGAAAACAAAGGGAATTATTAGAATCTCCCAAGTGATGGAGCAAATTCTACCCACTGCATTGACCAACTTCAGTGCCATTGCATGGGTGCAAATGAGGGGTAGCGTGTCGCTCAACTTCATGGCTGTAGCGTACTGTTCGAAGCAAATGGGGCACAAAGGGAGGAGGAAAACACTTGTGATTCCTTGTATATGGAACAAAGACAGTGAAGGCTTGTTAGTTCACAAATGAAAGAGCCAAGGAATTTTAAGGAGACAAAAAGTCAATTACAATTTCATGGACATAATCTGTCTCCTCTTATAAAGATGGTCCATGTCAGCGAGGAGATATAAAGAGAATAATGAGACTCAGGGAATAGGGGAGAGTGACTTATTAGATCTTTCCTTCTAAATTGTGGCTAATGTGAATACTCAGGACTGTCGTCTGAAGTAATTCTGGCCACGGGCGTTTATTAAAATCAGACTAGACCAAAGAGTGTATAGCAGGCCCTCTGGGAGCCCGCAGCATCTGTCTCTCTTGGAGACCTGTGCCTCACTGATGTGTCCTCTCTAACAGTATTGAAACATTCATGCCATTCCTACTCCACCTTAAGTGTGTGGAAGGACTGAACAAAGGAGGGCTGGCTCCTGTAGACTCAGCAAACAAGGCAAAGGGGCATGTGTGTGTGTGTGTGTGCGCACGTGCGCCAGGCCTCGAGGGAGGGTCTTGCAGAGAGGCCATCCTTCTAGAAATAAAGGGACTGGCAAACAAACCCTCACCCTTAGAATCTACTAAGCTGGACCAAATTGCTGTCCAGATGGAAGGATATTAGCTATGCTCTCTGGGTAGTAGCCCTCGCCAGTCCCCTGACACAATCAGTGCCCATACTGTAAACCTTAGAGAGGCTCCCTTTCTTTTTCTGCCATTACATTGGCTTTAAGTTCCAGACTCTCATTCTGTCCCTGGCAGGAATTCATTCCTGTTTCTGGCCTGTGCCAGGATCTGGTCAGTTCATCCGTCTGGGGTCAGTGTGTCTTTTTTTAAAGGAGAGAATCCGTTTCTAGAAGAAGGATAAAGGGTGAAGCTGGGGCTCCATCTTTGTCAGGAAAGGACAGTGCAGCTGTGGAGTGGCACAGCAACATGAGATCTACAGACAGGACTAAACTCCCACCGACCTCAACAGGAGTTTGAGTCAAAACTGCAGGATTGAGCCCATAGCCACAGGACCAGAGGCAACTGCGATGATTTAGGGAATGTTGTTGAACCAGGATTGAATTTGATCCATTAATTGCAAATGAGGGTCCTCTTTGGGAAGGAAACCTCCCCGGTCCTAGCTAGAGCTGGGTAGATAGTGTGCCAAAGCACGCACAAGACTTCATTCATGTAAGCCCATTGACTGTATCTGGACAGTATTCAAATCATGGCCCCTTGTACTCACTTCCTGTGACTATTTGTATGAGCAATTTGTGGAATGAGAAAGCACCACAGACGCTCATGGGAACGTGCCTTTGTGTAAACACCTGACAACCATCTTAAAACGTGTCATGGAGTCATCAAATAACAGAGCACAAGGTGACCAATCACAGAGCACAGATGGTGAATTATAACAATCCTGGCAAATGGAGCCCATAGGCTGAAGTACATTCACATCATCCGCTCACTGAATAGTTTTGACTAATGGGGAGGCAGTGTGTCCTCATGGATAGGGTGGTGCTCTGGGACTTAGGAGATCCAGGTTTCGTTCCCAGCTCTGTTGCTGCTTGACTGAGTGACCTTGGTAACTGACCTCCATGCTCTGTGCCTCAGTTTCCCCATCTGTAAAATGGGGATGATAACACTGACCTCCCTAGTAAAGTGCTTTGAAATCAATGAATGGAAAGCAATGTACAAGAGCTAGATGTTTTTATTTGTTGTCGTTATTTATTATTAATGTCTGAACCTGTAAATAATCAGTCTGCCTACAGCCAATTATTCATCAGAAGGAGACTCAGAAGTCACTGAATAACCAGTTTCCTGTGAATAGTCGTAGTTATACAGATCTGTAGTAATACTCACAGATGCTTTTAAAAGTGAAACAGAGATCTTTAGGCCTGAACTGCCCTTCCTTTGTGGAGATGGACTCCATGAGGTGTCATGCAAGTGAACACCCTGCAGTCCATATCTGCCGAGTGTATAAAAGGCATTTTAAAGCATCTGACCACATTAGAACGGCATGAAAATGATTCCCTTTCACACGTGTCATTATTATCCTTTCCCTAATGAGACCTGACTCACAGCTACCTCTGGAGCACTCGGTTAGTGGTCAGAGGGAACTGATCCCACAGAGAATTGCTACAAAAATGTTGCACGGAATATTTAAACAACTGCATAATCTGGTCAAGGAGAAGCTTCCAATGCGCTCAGGGCAGAAGTGGTGGCTGCAAGAGCTGCCATTAGCCAAATACTGTCCTGATGGTTTCTTTTACAAACACAGTCCTTCGCAGCTGAAGACCAAGATGAGAGCACAGTCTAGCCCTTAGGACTGGCATTCTATTCCCAGCTCTGCTACTGACTCACTGTGTGACCTGGGGGCCAATCATTTCACCTCTCTGAGCCTCTGCCTCCCCATCTGTGAAATGGGCGTAATGATCCTGAACCTCTCCTCGGCTTCCCAGTGTGCTGCCGTTAGGCTTAAATCATGTCTGTAAAGCACTTTGAGAGCATCAAAGGCATGGCACCATACAAGAGAAAAGTAGTATTGCCAGAGAAAGTGTGAGGGGTCAGCAGTGCCAAAAGCAAGAGGCAGACAAATAATAGGGTAATTAGTATAATAGGCTTTACTGATTGAATATAAAGCCCTTAATAATTTAGACCCTTGAGCAACTGCCTCTCCCCCATGTCTCTGCAAGGCAAGTGAAGCCGAGGAGTCCATACGAATCTGCCCTTCTTGGTGCAGTCTGTCTGATGGTATTTCTAAGATACCTGTCCCTGTGGTACCCAAGGGCAGGGCAACAAGCAAAGGCAGCAGCAAGGTGCTTCCCTGCTTTCGGGACAGCTGCAGCAGGTGGAAAACAGCCCTCACCCCTGGTACAGGCTCTGCGTCCAGGAGCAGTGAGGGCCCTAAGCGCAGCCCCCAGGCTCCACACTGCCGGGATGATTGAGGGCTGGAGAGTGTCCTCCATTTCTCACAGTATTTCCCTCTTCCCATCATCGGTTCTGTTCTTGCTTGGATCAAACCTGCACCAAATGTCTGTCAGCCATCCACACCTCCATTGCTGCTCTTGGGGCACCAGGGTGATGGCAGGGCTGCACTGATGGAGGAGGTGCCTAGAGCCGGGTGGTCAGCATGCTCTTGATCTTGGCGTTCCTGGGAGTCACAGCGCCCGCTGGCTGTCTCGGAGGCATGCTGGAGAGAAGGGCAGACAGCAGCGGGTCCTGTGTCTCTCCACCTGGAAGCTTTGGGTAGAGACGAAGATTTGTCCATCACGACTGGTGCCATCAGTGTGCTGCTCCAGGGCCCATGTGAGGAACAGCAGCACCTTATCGTCAACAGCATCAATGGCTGCGGGGCGTTGTTCAAGACATAGAAGCTTGGAGGTTTGACTGTCTCCCTGTCACTTCCTCTGAGCATATCCACATGGCTGCTTGTCTCCCTCCTAGCCAAGTGCAAGCCTTTCTGTTCAGGCCGGCCTGCACCCTTTGTTTTAATCACCTCTGACCTTTCTTGGATCTTTTCCTTTGTCCACATTGTTCAGAGCGGATTTCATTCTGGTTTGTGTCTGGCATCCCATGTGCTCTTGGGAGATGGCTCCTTTATACATTAACCAATAAATAAATCATCAGCCCCTTGTGTTGAGAAAAACAATTCATCCACCTGCTCAGAGTGAAATCCCGGGCCCAGGAGTCCATGTACATATTTTCAGTTTGATTACTTGGGAGAACAGTCCGCATGTCTTCTTCATCAGTACTTATTTTTAAAAAGCTACAGACGACGCCTGCAGTCCTCAGCGAAAATTCTGTCTGCAGCAATCCTGCCCATGCACCATGTGCTTCCAGCACTGCCCTCATTCTTCAATATTATGGGTATCTACACAGACACCATCGTAGAGAAACCTGTCTTTGAGGTAGAGGATGAAATTATGGGTTTCTCAGGCTAGAGGAGGATTGAGAACGAGGAAAGAGTAGGTCTATCACATAGAGCAGTGGGCCGGGAATCAGAGCTCCTGAGTTCTAGTCCACATCTGCCACTGACTCACTGCCTGATCTCAGGTGCAGATCTCGTAGCCTCTCTGTGCCTCAGTTTCCCCATTTCTAAAACAGGGGTGCTAATGCAAACCTATCTCACAGGGGTGTTGGGAGGCTAATTAATTTACCTGTGTAAAGCGCTGAGCTCCTTTGATGAAACATGCTATAGAAGTCCAAGAGGCACTTTTCCGCACCATTTCAAATCTGCTCTGAGCTGGTGAGCCTTTCTTACGCATTTCTAGAAAGAGACATGGAAGCCTTTTTGTGCATCATTACATTAGGGAATGAGCCTCACTGCAATGGAAACATGGGCAGGAAACCAGCCACTCTCAGGTCAAATTGTCCTGGCTGCTGTAATCCAGAGTTCATTCCAGGACTGCTAGACTGGCTGCAAAAGGGATTAGTCTGTAACATGGCCTCCTGTAAACACAATCTGCTTCTGCTGTTTGCCCATGTTCAGCGGGAACCTGTCACTGCAGCTCACATGAATACTGATGGCCATTCGGATGACCTGTTGGGTAGGATAAACCAACATAAATGCTCTAAATATGTGAAACCAGCCCTACGGACTGATCCCTTTCCTACAGGCAACTTCCTGTTGTTAGAAGCCACTTGGAAATCTCCCCCAATGTTTCCAGGACAATTTTCCTTGACCCTTAGGTAAGGATTCACTCTTACCAGGCAGTTGTCTTTTGTTTGGCTGTGCAGTGTGGTTGCGTAGGGCAGATTCTGTGTGTGTGGAGGTTAGACAGGATGGATTTGAAAAGGCAGATGTGTGTTGCTTTCCAGGTTGCATGAGGAGCTGTGGGGTTCTGGCTCTTTCACAGGAACCTGATGCGTTAGGAGGAGGGGTGGGCACAGTGGGGGCTAAGTGAATATCCCCAGCCCCTTCCTTGAGGTGAAGTCGTCCCCTCATTCTACTCTCCTCCTTCAGCGCCTGACACCGGCTGCTTCCCAGGCCTCCCAGCAGCATCTGCACTGGAGAGTTATTTCAGCCCCAGGCACAGCTACAAATAGGAGGGATGGAGACGCAGCTGCAAAACGTTCCTGAGACTTGGATGAGGGGGGGCTGTGCCCCAGGCAAGGGTGGCTTCTAAGGCCTTTGCCCTTTCCTGTGTGCCCCATTTTCTGCTCTTCTCCAGCTGGCCAGTCGAGGATTTTGGAGGTCCCCTAGGGAGAGCCATGAGCTGTTCATGCCTGGCTCACGTGGCATTCCCAGGAACAAGTCTAGCAGTCAGGGAAGTGTCCAGTCCCAGATTTGGGCTCTTGCCCCTTTGTGGGGCCTTACCAGTTCTTTGACCTATTGTCCCTCCTTCAACAGGGAAACAACCGCTGGTCACAGTAAACTATCTGCGAGTGTGTGCCAGCCTATTGCCATGGCTGGCCAGGCACAGAGCCCCTTCAGCTACTAACACTTGGGATGCCACTGCTGGGCGCCTTCCAGCTGGGCTCTCAGAACACTTTGCAAACACAACCCGCGTGTGAGGCTGGGAAGAGTTATTCCAATTTCCAGAAGGGGAAACTGAGGCACAGAAGGTAGCTGATGTACCCAGGGTCCTGCAGGAAGCTGGTGGCTGAGCCAGGCAGAGAACGCAGAAGTCCTGACTCCCATTCCCCTGCTCTACCCACTAGATCCCGCTCCTGCTCTCTGGGGTCAGAGAAACTAAGAGTTTTCATGGTGACCAGGGTCAATGGCTATCCCTTTCAGGAGGCCCTGCCACTCCATTCCCTTCCCCCTTTCAGACCAAGCAGCTCAATGGCCAGTCATGGGGGTGGAGCGCTGCGCTGGAGAAGATCCCAGCCACGGTCTATGGGCAGAGTGATTCCACTGGGAGTGTGGAACTCTCTCGCTCCGCCCCGTGTTGCCTTGGCAGGGAGACTTTGACCTACTGCCCAGCTGTTAAGAGGAGCCAGTTGCTGATTTTGCTTTTTTCTGCTCCCAGTGAAAGACCTTCAAAGACTGAACGTTTCCTGCTCAGCGATAAACAGCTACTGTGGAGAAGGTTCTTCGTGGAGCTCGCTGCCGATCTGGGAAACTTCTCGGGGGCTCTGTCGCTCTGCAGGTGAGTGTGGGGAATGTGTTTGTCTCTGTTGTTTATTGGCCAGCTAGAGAACTGGCAAGAAAGCCGTCTGTTTGGTTTGCACTGTCCGTCCTTGCCTTGGGAATGGGTCTAGATGGGGCAAAGAGGCCTTTTCTGACTCTACTTTCTGTTATCCAATCAGATCCGCAGCCACAGAAATTAAAGCAGATGGGAAGGAGCAGGGCTGCGCTCAGTGGTTTAATTCTCCATGTGTGCCAAAGGGGTTCCAGGAACAGGGGCTAGTCACATAGGAAATCAACATTTATTTGAAAAACATGAGGGTGACCTTCAGCTGGGGGAAGCAGCACTTCCACGTGTGTGCGTGCACACAAAGATCACACAAGCCCCCCGAGCACTCACCTTTGTGCTCCACCTGCTCACGCACGTGTGCTGGAACTGACAATCACTGGTGCCAGGCTGGGGGGCAGCAGCTGCTAATGGAGCTGGCCTGACAGGACCCTGGAGAGGAGTTTGTCGGCCAGTTCGCAGCAATAGCAGTTCAGGTGAGCCCGTGGGAGAGGCTGTAGCTGCACCGTAGCCGCAAGAAGCAGAGGAACATTGTGCCAGTCAACAGTGAGCAGAGAGACAGTGCACTTGAACCCTTTGCTCTCTGAGCTGTCATCGATGCAGCGCTTTAAGGGAATGGTGAGACGGAAGGGTTAAGCATGCAGGGGAGGAGGCACAAATTTTAGGAACCACTGGTTTGATCCTGCCTTTCTGAGGCTGCAGTTCTGAGCTGAGGAGGGCATCAGCCTGGTGGTGTGGGCTTCCCAAGGGCTGGGCTATTTGGAGGTCAGAGTGCAGGTACATTAGCAGAGCTGAGTGGGGAAGCTTGCAAAGCAAGTACAATAAAACCTTTCTTCCATTTGTTGTTTCTGGCATCAGTTTTGCTGGGTAAATGGCTGATGTTTCCAGGGCTTTTTGGTTCTCTTTCTACAAAAGAATCTGCTGCGACAGAACAACGATTCAGGGCCCAGCCGCTGTGGTGCCAAGAGCGCTGGCATGTGGCAGCAGAGTTTAGAAAGCACAGGAGGGGGAGTTGAGCTGAGCCGTTCCAGAGCACAGAGTGCTCTCTTGTTAAACGCTAACATGAGTGGCTGGAGGATTCGCTGGGGTTATCAGGCAGGCTAAGTGAGACATGGGGAGCGTGACACACTGGCCAGAAAGCTCCAGCACCCAGTACTTCCCCTCTGAGAAAAGAGACCTGTGTGAGCCCAGCTCTCTCTGCCTACTGCCAGATATCAGAGCCAGTCCTGCTACGGGCGCTGGAAGAGCATCCTGGATATCGAGACGCAAAGGAGCTCGCCAAACGCCCACCTCTAAAAGAGAAGCAAAGTTTATTAACCCCAGCCAGAGGCCCAAATCTCAGGGAATAAGATGCTAGGGCCATCAGCACAGTGTAGCAACCCAGTCAGGGGTGGGGAAAGCTGGTGGTGCGATCCAGTCTACCTGAGGCCAGCAGGCTAATCGTGGGGAAAGCCTCCACCATGCTCCCTTACCAAGTCTACCGTGAGTCCCTCCTCCCTTGTGCTGGAGAGGCAGCTTCGCGGTTGCTTTTACCATTGGAGAAATGGGGTTAAATATAAACACGCTGAGACGCGGCTTAGCCCTTTTGCTGCTGGGCCTGGTGCCCCTGCCAACTGGCTCTGTGCCGGTTGCCATCAGAGGATTCTCAAGACAACCCTCGCCCCCCTACAGCTGCAGGCCTTTTCTGGCACGCACCCAGCCCATTCAAGCAGCTTCCCTGGTGCCCTCACTGCACACTTCATTTCTGTCCTGGGCACGGCCTTGGGGGCTTTAGTTTGATTTGTCTTGCCACGCAGGAGGAACCTGACTCCGCAATGCGCGTCGCTGTGATTGGGGCGGGGGTGATCGGGCTTTCGACTGCCTTGTGCATCCATGATCAGTACCACGCGGCCGTCCAGCCCCTGGAGATCGAGGTCTACGCCGACAGGTATACGCCACTTACCACCAGCGATGGAGCAGCGGGGCTCTGGCAGCCCTACCTGGATGACAGGAGAAATGCTCAAGAAACGTAAGTGAGGCGGCTTTGGCTCCCGGGCTGTTATAATGTTGTCCTGTCAGAGTCCAGCAGGCAAGGAAGCGGGTGATACTGACCTGTGTGTTCCGGTGCCCCAGAGACCGCACTTGACTAATTATTGCATCCCCAATCAACTCCCCTCATCATCTGCAAACCACCCTCAGCTTAGGCTGAAATGCTTTTAAAGGCAAATATGTTCTGGGTCACTTCCAACTCTCTTAATTAATTGGGCCCAATCTGGATTGAGGGTCATTCGTTTCATCGCCCAGCTGTTCAGCTGGATGGCTCTTGAGCAGCCCTGGGAGGTGAACCATGACGAAAACACTGCTGTGTAATCACGAGCATCAGCTCCATCTTCTGCAGGTGCTCTCTCCTGGCACGGTGCTGTTGAGAATCTGCTATGACCCCACGCAATGCGGGACACGCTTGTTACAGTACTGGTCAACTATTGAAAGGACACATAGGTCCTCTTCGTTCTGCCATCTCTTCACTGATTGGGAGGGGCTGGCCAGCTAAGTGTGTGAAACCAGTCTCTGGAAAGCTTTTAAGCCCCTGTTTACACTGGGGTTTCAGCCCTTGGCTTAACCGCACCAGTGCAAATCCCTACTGTAGACAAGGCCATGCGCCTCATCATTGCCCCTGCACTTGTGGCAACCCCCTGCAAGAAGTCTGTCTGGAGGAGCTGAAAGTAGAAATCACGCCTCCCATCAGCGCTCTGCCTTGGGAATGTAAGTGCCCCAGAGCTCAGATATGATCTCTGAAGGGGGGCACCCTTCAGACAGAGAGAGAGAGATAATCCCACAGCAGTTAGTTACTCAGATGGAGTTCAGGGCACCGATGGAGCAGAACTTTCTTTGTCTGGATTCCCAGTAGCTTCCCGTAGCCTCTGCTCTCCGGACTCCAGTGCACGCGGGCAGCCTGCTGCCCTTCATTCAGGAAGCGTCACCCCCTCTCCAGTCAGACCCACTGGCCCTAAACTCCAGCTTGCCGGTTTTTTAATAAAGCCTTTTATGCACTTGCCTCTGCCACTCCCCGGCACCCAGCCTGCCTACTGCCCCCTCCACCTAACCACCAGCCTCCTCGCTCATTTACAGTCCAGGAGGAGCTCATCTCTTCTCCCCTTTGCCTGGGCCTCTTCATTTCTCTCTCCCTCCACTGTCTGGCACTGTAAATCCGTATTAAAGGCATGATGATAAATAGCACAGTCTAGCCCTGCAAACCTTCATGCAGGTGAGTAGATGTCATCAGCTGGAGGGACTATTCATGTGAGTGAGGTCTGATCCTGGGAGGAAGGGTTTGCTGGCAGAAGCACTGAAGCAGGGATGTATTGGCTGCCTTCCAAAAGATAAAGCCATGTGATGTTATATTTTAGGCTCTGGAACAAAGAGACGTTTGATTACCTGCTTGGACACCTGAACTCACCAGAAGCAGAGGAAATGGGACTCTTCCCAATTTCTGGCTACAATCTGTTCACGCAGCCAGTTCCGGTAGGCAGATATGGGTGAAAGGGACAAAGGTTCAATGACCAAAATCTTGCTGGGCAAACTTGTATTTTTTTTTGTTTTTCGATGGATAAAGTTTTTCCAGATAAACTGACAGTTCATCTTGGTACTGGTTTGTCTGGACTGGGCCTTTCTTGGTTCCCCAGTGATATGTAAACATAAATGCAGGACTAGTCCTCGTCTGGTATAAACTAGCGTAGCTCCGTTGGCTTCAGTGGAGCTATGAGAATTTCCAGCAGCAGAGTGTCTGGTCTGGCCCTCCAGTCTTCTGGTCTGAGCCCATGTAGCAAAGAGATCCATGTGCAGGTGTCCCATGTCAGCCTTCCTATGCTCAATTACATGTGAATGTAATTTACAGTGAATGTATTTTAGTGATTAAATCACAGTAAGGAGCCTGGAACATTTTCTTCTCTGCAGGACCCGCCTTGGAAGGACATTGTGCTGGGATTTAGGAATCTGACACCAAAAGAGCTTGAACTCTTCCCTGGTTACAGGTATTATATGACCCATATTACTTAGAGATATTAGTGACATGCTGTGACGTTCCCCTCTGCAATCTAGACTGGTGTATTGCCGTGTCACCCTAATCCCTCACTCTTGGAGCCTGTCTCACTCTGCTCTGCAGTGTGTACCCCCAACTCCTGGGCAGTTCACGCACAGGCTCCTGCAAGCAAGCTGCTCTCAACTCAGTGAGTGAGTGTTTCTGGCCAGCCACCCATGGGATTATGCAATAGAATGACCTAAGCAAACACCCCAAGTCCCAGATGCAACCCTAGGAACTTCCATCTTGCAACTTTCGGTGCTGCCCACTGAACACTGCAAGCTCATATGTAGTTTGTCAATTTAACAAAGAAATTGATATGCACCAGCTTTGTCACTTTACATGGAGTCTCTAGCACGCTAAGCCACATGCACTGCCTTAGATAAAACAAACACAAATTTATTAAGTACAGAAAGATTTTAAGTGATTGTAAGTCAGAGGAAAGCAAGTCAGATTTGCTCAAAAGTATATAAAAGGCAAATCACATTCTAAACTAAGCTTAATACTCTTAGCAACCTTATAGTCTTAGATGATTCTCACCACAGGCTGGTCTGCCTCCAACTAGATCCTCCTCCTGTGATCAACGCTTCAGTTGCTTGATGTTGTTTGTAGATTGAGTGGAAGAGGGAGCGAACAGCCAAAATGTCCCCCTTTTGCCACGCTTCTTTCGCCCCCTCTAGGGCCTTCCCTCCGCAGGGTCAGGTGACAAACAGTATCCGGGCATGGTTTTGTCTGCATTCTGAGACACTGTGCTTGGTGGATCACTTGTTGACATCTGGGCTGCTCCTTTGTTCTTGCAATCCTGGGCTGAGTTGTTCTGTACAAGTCTTAGGTGTGAATGGCCCTCCAGCTCTGTAGAGTTTTGCTTAGATCTGCCTCAAGCCATGACACATGTTTGGGAAGATCACATAGCGAAGCCTCATAACCATACACAGAACATTGCAACAAACATACGATAACCATAATGTTCAGCGCGTCATGAGGATTCCAGAAACGTCTTACATGACGTACTTTGCGTTAAACAATACACAATTACACCATAAGGGTGACCATGAATGATACACAATCACACCATAAGGGAGCACATGGGGGAACAGTGCATGCATCACATTACTTATGGATCAATATACCTGCACCTCCAGGAATCCCTTGCACTGTACCATATAATGGAGTTAGTATATTAAACATAAAGACAGCGAGAAGCAGCATGATCTAGAGGAACAAGCATATGGCCAAGACCCAGGACTCCTGGGTTCTGTTCCGGCCTTTGCTACTGTCCCACTATGTGACTGTCTTTCCAAGCATCACTTCCCACTCTGAGGACAGTCATACTGACTATTTCCCAGGGCTGCCATGGGAATTAATGTAACAGGTACAGTGAATATTGCTAGGTAAGTGCTAAGAATTACTGCCTTATTATCAAGCTGTCACTGGATGTAGCTCTCTTCCATAAATAAGAAGTTGGAATCAGCTCAGATAAGACACTAAAAAGAAAGAGTGGGACAAATGGAGTTTTTCTGCTCCTTCTGCTAAAAATATTTTGGGAGATGTCCTAAAAAGGGTAGACAGAACCACAGTGAAAGCAATTCTGTGCCAATAAGACTAGATCAAACAATATTGCATATCCATTTTTCTCTTCTTCTGGTTTCAGCTACGGTTGGTTTAACACAGCTCTAATCTTAGAGGGCAAAAGTTATTTGCCTTGGCTTACCAAGAGGTGAGTGCCATCCTATTATCTTTCTTCTCTTCTGCTCAGGTTGGATCGTGCCCACATTTTTAGACTTGTGCAGTAATCTGTAGATTTAAGGGTGAATAAAAAGCAACTTTCTTTATGCAGTTTACCTGTCAGCCTAGTTATAAATAACTGCGAAAATTCCATTTTCATTCAGACCAAAGGGGAAAAACACCAAATATTATTCAAAATTTTCCTTTGACACAAAATTGCTGGATATATTTTAGGTGGAGCTGCTAGCACCACCTATGGTTAATATTGGCTGACACTTTTCATTATAAGACCTTGCTTGCCGTTGCTTAGAACTTTGCCAGATTTTGACTGTTGGGCCTGAAATTTTCCATGCTGGGGTCTGCCTCAGTCTGCATATTTTGGGAAAGTTTCAGGAAAAACAGTTCAGCCAAGAATGAAATTAGGGGAAAATATGATGTTTTGCCTGTGTTTAAAAAATTCATACATATTGGGGATCAATGAGGTTCCAAATGATCAATCACGTTTTCCCCCCAATTTGTTCCTTAAAAAAATTAAGAAAAAATAGTATGTGATCACGTAATGAAAGACTATATCATAATGCAACTTCAGGAGGGGCTGAACTAAAGTTGCACAGGCACCTTTATTCTGGCATTTCCTAACTTTGAGGTGCTTGACTTTGCAACTTTCACAATGTCCTTTTTAATGGCACTTTCTTGGCTGTCATGTTCTATATGTGAAAAGAAATAAAACAGAGTGAGTTAGCAATGGAAGGTTGCAAATGGGGTATCTTTGAAGGCCCTGTAAGCTTTTCACTACAGAAAAGGTTTTTGTTTGTTTTAAATGTGTAATGGATGAGCCATTCACAATGCATGTGAAAGTCTGGAATCTGATGTATGGTTTAGCATAATTAGTACGATTGTCAGTTATCCCCAGTGCACTAAAGAAATGAGGTAATGATTGGAGATCATTTAAACGCCATTGAGAAAGCCTTCGGGGTATCTGGTAGTACAGAAGAGTAATAACCCTTCCCTGGTGGCTGGTTTGAATTGTTTGGTTGCTGTTAGTTGTCATTAACAAATGAACTTTGTTCTTAAAGGTTAAAGCAGCAAGGAGTCAAGTTTTTTGATAAGAAGATTGAATCCTTCCAGGAGGTTGGTTGGGAATTTAATTGGAGAAACTCTGCTGGGGAAGGGTTGTCTGGTCATTCAGAGGGACAAGTCCGAGACTCCTGAGTTAGGGAGGGGGAGAGGTAGATCATTTGCCTTGTGCAGGGGCAGGGGAGATGCCATGCAGTGCAAATGCATTATTAACAGCAACCACGATTCCCACAGCTGCTGGGGAAGCAACAGTTCTGTCTGGCGTGTAATCGGCCAGGCGTGCAGCAATGCTCTGGGGAACGACTTGCTTTCAGTAGAATACAACAGTCAGGACAGAGAAGCAGCCTGAACGATCCCTGGGTGGGAGCCTCTTTTGAGCAACCTCTGCGCTGTGTCCGGTGCTGGCACAGTACTCAAGAGAAGATCAAACGAGCCAAGTGCTCTGGCTGTGCTGGGATCTCCTTACCCTTCACTTGCGGCAGATCGCAGAGCCATCCTGGTGTCCCTGTTGGAGGGGGCTGTGGCAGATTCCAACCTCAGGTGCACATGTGGGATTTCAGTGGGAGCTGTGCCTAAGGATCTGAGTGCGGATTTGTCCCGCTCTGTTTCATGGACTAGCACATTCATCACTGCTGGAGGGGGGCAGCTGAGGTGCTTGGCTTGGCTTTAACACCTGGAAAAGGAGTGCTGAATCAAGGATGGGTGCTCCCCAAGCAGGCCGAGCATACAGACACTTCTGCCAGGTGGAGTTGGCAGCAAACAGGGCCTGTTTCAATACCAGGGGTTCCTTTTGTCCTTCCAGCATGCTGAGCACATAGGCAGGGCGGCTGAGCTCATGCGAATAGTCTGGTCCTAAAGCCTTTTGCCCCTCCCACCAGCTAGCTCCGCAAGGTCGAGCTCATTCAGACTCTGCTTACACATAAGAACTACAGTTCTTCTGCCTCCCAGGACTGCACGTCCCACTCGTTGCTATGCATCTCTCCCTTGTTAGATGGTGGCCAAGGGCGTGGACGTTATGATAAACTGCACTGGGGTTCGTGCAGGGGAACTGCAACCAGACCCAGGGTTACAGCCAGGCCGAGGGCAAATCATAAAGGTGAGGATGGCGCTGCGGGGCAGGTGCCAACTCTTGTTTCTTTTGCTGGATGATTGGACTCGCTCGGCCCAGCTCATGGGCGTTATGAATGAGTGTGGTCTGGTGGCTAAAGTGCAGGACTAAGGATCCTAGTTCTGCTACGGACTCACAATACCAGCGTGGGCCGGTCCCTAAACCACTTTCCTCGTTTGTGACATGTGGATGGCGGGTTTAAGGCTCCATTGTTCATATTTGTAACATGCTGTGAAATCCTTGGGCAAAGTATTGAAGGGTTGTTATTAGTCTGAAAAAACATAGTAATATTGGGCGGGAAGCCTTAGTACTCATCTACCTACCTACCCTCCGTCTGTCCATCTTAATGCCGCATTATAAGAAACGCTGATGATGAGGGGTAAATATAATATAAATGTAACAAAAGAAATTGTGTGGCAAGACCCTTGCTCCTGGTGTTCACCGATGAGTGGATATTTCTTCCTTTGTGAGTCTGGGCGAAGAGTTGACTGGCTTTGGACAGTTCAATTCTCCACCTGGGCAAAGAAATCCCTAGGTGTTTAATTCCAATATCTGTGGATCTGAGCTGCTCTGTTTTTTTGACCTCTTAGGTCCTGGCCCCTTGGGTGAAGCATTTTGTCCTAACTCATGATATTAAAGCTGGAATCTACAACTCACCATACATTATACCTGGGTAAGTAACAGTTACCAGACTGTCCTGGGATCCATCTGTCTTCAGTAACATTTCTGCCAATGTTACTTATAGAACACAGACTCTGATATGGCTCCCCGCTGACATCTGTAACACAGAATCACTGCAACAGAAAGCCTCGGAGAAGAACACTTTAAAAATTAAAGCAGGGCTAGGATTTATACCCTGCCTGATGTTTCTTTTATTAGGATGTGTGGGAGGAGAGCAATGGGCAGGCACAGAAAAAGCCAGTCCCCAGCGTCTGCCCTGAGTTAGAGGGCTGTTTGCATAAGTTCACAATTGAACTTGGTCTAGTGAGGTTCAGGTTTGAATCTTAAGCTTCCTGGGCTGGTAGGGGCTGGGAACACCAAGACACATTTGTTATGCCAGCCGTGCTATTCACCTGCCATCAATAGTCCTTACTTCAGCAAAATTCCAGCTGCTGCTAGATCCTGAGCTTCCATTGAAGCCTAGGCAAACTTGTGTGGAGCCTGGGTTTTTTTCATACTCCAGTCAGCTCTTGTGCTCGGGGTCCTTGTTTTTTGTACAACGCTTAACTCCCGTGGAAGATGCTTCTGCTTCAGACAGTCACGCACCCATTAACGTCAATGGCAACAATCCTGCTACAATCAGTAGAGCCGGTTTGGGCCTTTAATTGGTTAATAAAGGACTTCCCTAGAATTCTGCTGTTCAGCTGCAGTGGGAGAAATACTGTGTTTCACACCAGTCTGCTTTGCAACGTGTAACTTGCAGTTTTGGCCATTTGTGCCAAGGGTCTCCACCACTGCTGGTCATTTGTGTAGCCTACGTACCTGGCTTCCCTGTTAACTACCAGTAGAAACCTGGAATGAGCCCTTGGGACAAAGCTGCTTGCTTCATTGTTCCTGCATTAGTGCAAGGTTCTGAAATCTTAACTGATGCTGAATTCCACGACCGGCGGGCCCCATGACACACCTAACATCTGAGTTTCCTGCATTTATTCTGCACTTTCTATGTCCCTTCTGAAGTGGTGTCTTCATATGATTTTGAGGCTAATTTCATGAGTTTGGAAGCTGCACACACACTGAGAACTAAGCCTCCAGATAAACAAACACGAGTTTGTTGCATGGTCTCCAGTTCTGCTGGAGAACAGAGACCTGACCCAGCTTTGGGAAAGGAGAGTTTTCTTAGCTGTAACCTGAATGCTACCTTTCTAGGCACTTTCTTTTGCGCTAATATTTCAAGATTAGCCATTAAACCACTATGTAAATATGAACTTGGAACACTTGGGAGCTCCCAAGTAAATTATTCCACATGGTGTCTTATTACAAACCCAGCTGCAGCTGTAATTCTTTTCAGTGGGTTTATTTCAGCTCTCAGCCATTAGAGCTGGGGTACAAGGCAGACTTCCAAGGGAAACAGCACGCTCCCAGTTTAAAAACGAAGCATCACTGCAAAGCGTGGCGCTCTGAATAGCAGGGGCAGCTTCCAGGAAGGACGCATAGTTTACACAGTCACTAACAAACTGTGCGTCCATTTCTGAGCCTGGATGGGACTAAGTGCTGTCACATTGGCAAAGGACAGAGAAGCTGGTTGGGAAGAGATTCTGGATGGGAACTAGGTCTAACTAACCCACATGTGAGCTGAACAGTCCTGAGTATCTGGTCCTGATGTCAGTTTTCCCTTGCAACTGAAGGAGGCAGTTGCTAGTAATATGGATGGCATCCTTGTCTGCAGTGCAGAGGCACTGCTGAACTCTCACTGTTACCTCTTTCCCTGTGCCTTGGTCCAGGAGCAAGACCGTGACCTTGGGTGGGATATTTCAGCTGGGAAACTGGAATGAAGAGAACAGCCCCCAGGATCATAAAACAATTTGGGAAAATTGCTGCAAGTTGCTTCCTAATCTCCAGGTACGTTAGATCGTCCAACACTGATAGAGCAGCTTTGGCCCAAGAATGCCAACTGATACGTGGCATATGGGGACGAGGTAAGTGTTACACAATGGATGGAACGTCTCCCCGTAAGTGAGCAGAATTCTCTGGGAAAGTGCTTTGAAATGAACCCCTCAGTATAATTATTCTATCAGTAATTAAAGTTATCAGAGATCTAGCTTCAACAAACTGGCCTGACTGAATGGATTTGTTTAGCTGATCAGTAATGTCCATCTTACTTTGATGACTCATCACATTGAAATACGGTGTAGTCATACAGTGGAGACCCCAGTTATTTTCTTGTCCTACACAAAGTAACGTAATGCTCTGTGTCAGTGTATGATAGTGCATGAGAGCATTTCATAATATTATACATGTATATGGGATCCAAGAAGGGGGAGCCTAAAACTCAGCTACCAAAAAAACCCATGTCCCCTTTAAGAGGGCTTCCAAACCAACCTTAGCCGCCGGAGTTCCTAGTTCTCTTAGCGTTCTAGGAGTATGCAGGCTTTCTCCCTTTCCCTTAAGCATCAGCTCCAGAGAGTAGCTTAACCCTGTTGGTAAGGCCCTTTCTGCAGAGCCTTGGGTCTGAGCAACCAAACTAATGGTCAAAAACCAAAGTCTTTACGGTCCAGCTCAGCCTAATGATCAAGTGCCTGCAACCCATAGCCACCAGCATGGCTTCTGCACCCTGCTCTCTCTTTGCTCAGCTTCCTTCTCCTCCTTATATAGCCCAGCCCCAGAGGCATGACAGGCTGCTCCTTGATTGCACCCAGGCTGCCTTGGCTGTCAGTGCCAATCTGGACCTTAAATGGGGAGTATACCCCGCCCCAGGCCCCATTCATCACAGAGATCTGAAGCCCTTTGCAGCCTTAAACTGATATGCAAGGCCATATCTGATATTATATGAAGATAGCTGGGTTGCAATCCCCCGCGCCCCTTTGCTGTGCTGTGTTAAGGACAGTCTGAAGTTTAGATGTGGCAATTTGCGTCGACTCATGATAATGCTGCCAGGTTACCTTGGGACAGCATGGAAAACAGCTCACACAGCTGGTTACAGGTTCCAGAGCCTTTCATCTCTGTGCAACTGGCTCTCCCGCAGCCTAGGCTGGTCCTGATCAAAAGTTATTGCCATCTGATGGCCCTTTGGTGAACTGCGTGAACTGAGTTAACAGCGAGGGTTCCGTTCTGTTCCCAGCGGACAGGAGTCCCCAAAATTTGTCATCCTGATTGGTTGTTTAATGCGGTTGTGTTACTGACGTGTAACTGCTAAAACCAGTGACATGTAATTGTTTCTAGAAGGCAAAGATTGTGGATGAATGGAGCGGCTGCCGCCCTGTGCGCTACAAAGTTCGGTTGGAGAGGGAAACAGTCCGTCATGGACCTTTAAAATCAGAGGTACACAACTTTCTTCTGGACATAGAAATCTGCTGGTGTCCTGAGGAATGGCTCTTGGGTCGCCGAAACAATATGTTCTCTCAGGTCAATCACACAACTCCACTACAGCAGAGTAACCATTTAGTATAAAACTGATTTAGCAGCTTTCATTGATGATGATGATGAAGCATCAATACTCCATTCGCATTGCCATTTTTTTCAGGCAGACAGTGGAGGGCAGCTCCACTTAACATATGCAGGGCCATTCATATTTTTGTGCCTCTAGTCTGTCAATGTTGAAAGTGGGGGGATGTGTACTAAAGGACTGATTTTACAGAATTGGGGCTCAGAGCCTGTGGCATTTTTGCAAGTAAATCTTGTCTCCCTTCATAAAAATCTGACCCTAAAACCAGCTGCTCAGCATCTCAAAGATCATGATCCATGCTTGCCAACTTAAAACGCCATGAAACGTCAGTTGTAAGAATTATCGGCCACCCCCACATGTAGTGGCTGAGTGGGCAGGGACCCAGTTTAGTCATTTGAAATCTGGCACAGATTGTGAAAATAAATTAATGGGAATTGTAGTTACTAGCACTTCTGAAAATCTGGCCACTTTCATTTAGGTGCCTAACTGTGGAGTTAGGTTTCTAACTTTAAGCATTCTAGTTTCTAAGATTTGGCCTGTGTGTTAAAAGTTCACCCGGATAACATTGCTTGAAATGCACCTACTTGTCTGCATCTTGCGATAAAGGGGCCCTAGGAATACAAGTGTAAATGTGCTGTCTGTTCCCAGGACCCTCTGGGCAGCACCCTTTTGTTTATGCCCCAGTCACTCCTCAATGATTTCATTTTAATTTTCATCAGTAGGCCTGCATTGGTACTTCATGATTTGATTGTGTGTGCATGTGCATAAAGCTCTGTAGAAGAGATTAAAGCTCTAATAGAGACGGCGACTGTGAAATGTAATTAAATTGATTAAAATATATTCAATTTTTAGCTGGAGATTACTCCAAGTCAGGATTCTTGGAAAGACACCAGCATATTAACTGAGACCCATAGCATGGTGCAGAGCAGTATAGTACTAACATTAATTTATAGATATCTCTGTTCTTTTATCATCACACCAGCTCTATGCTGTCTTGGTAGAAATAAGAGGTTTAGCTATTGATCCTGACCCTGAGTCATTCTCCTGCTGAAACTAAGTAATTTACCTTGGCAGGAACAAATAATAAGTTGGGTATCACAGTTTTTGACTTGCAGGAACATGACTGTAAGCCCTGGTGCTGCTATGATTCTAAGTGGCAAAGGGAGCTATTAAAGACCTGATCCAAAGCCTTCAACAAGAGTCTCTCTTGCCTTCATCGGGTTATGGATCAGGCTCTAACTGTCTGTGGCCAGGGCTATCGTGACTTCAACCAGGAGATTTCTGAATAAAACTGAAAACAGAGCTGCATGTTGTGAGCCACTCAAAGATCAGCTGTTTCCCTGCCCAAAGCCAGATGCTGGCACAATACCATGGAAGGGAGAGAACTTGCAAGCACTGTGCATCCAAAGGCTTCCAGATTTAAAGTGCAGTGATGAGCAGAAAGGTGATTCTGACACTCGGGCTTTGTGGTTGATGCAGGTCCTGGGGTGAGGCTGGGCTCTGGCCTGCTGATTAAAGACAATGGCAGCTGCAAGCTGCTCCATTTTATATAAATTAAGTACGGTCCCCAGGCTCCTGGCAAGCAGCCACAGTAGCGCTCAGCTGCACAAAGGCCAGCTTGCAGCATTTGGGGGTTTAATCATTTTCAGGTGATGACAGGAGAAAAACAACTCACCAAGAAGAGTTTCTACCTAGTATCTAATTGTAGTGGATACAGATGCAGGCCAGACCCTGTGGTGTGCTGTCTTCCTCCAGCCATGACGCTCTCACCTGGCCTCAGCAGAACGTAACTGCTGATTGAAATCCTCCTGGCCAGTTAACTATTTTGCAGGGCTCCCTTGTGGCATTGGAAGCCCAGCATTTCATGTCTGTGGCTTTTCCCCATCCACCTTTCTGTCTCTTTTAGGTGATACACAACTATGGCCATGGCGGCTTTGGACTCACCATCCACTGGGGCTGTGCCATGGAAGCCACCAGCATTTTCGGAAGGATTTTAGAAGAAAAGAAGCTGGCTCGGTCACCACAGTCCCGCCTTTGATTTCACGGAAACACCCCAATGGTCATTCAAATGTCTTCCATGACCAATCAGCTCTACCACAGCAATACCAGAGGATGGCTGGGAAGAAACTGTTGCCTGTGTGCAGCAACGACCCGTCCAACAATAGCACCAGTAGCTCAGAAGTCCCAGGGCCAAGGCAAAAAGAAATAATTATGTGATGCATATTTGCTGTTTGAGGCCCTTGGCTGCTCCAAGACTGGTCTCTACTGCACAGTTTTCAGTTTGTTGGCCATTCTCTCCCTGCTGTTACTGTTTGCCAGGCAGCTGGATCCTCTTTGCTCTGTTCTCATATTAACTACATAATGGAAATATTTAAAAAAACAGTGTAGATGGTCTCTGTGGCAAAGCACCTGTCCCCAGCTCGATCAGTCTCTGAAGGGCAGACAGAGTTCAGCTGAACACTTCACTGGCCTGCAGTTCATCTCTCAGATGTCTCAGCCTTGCTGGACAGGATGTGAAACCGATGCACTGTCAGCTGAGGTCTCAGCTTGCTGTTCAGGCAGCCAACACATAATTAGCTTTGTAAGCCTCGCTTGAGAGAGAAAAGCTCCTTAATAGGCAGAGGCTCTAGGACACCTGAGAACATAGCAGCAAGTCTGAGATACAAGTTGAAGGTAGTGTCATTTTTCTTACATTGAAGCTGGGACTACAGCACTTGGTTACCACACACATTCTACTGCTAGAGGCATTGTTCCCAAAGGCAGGGTTTTCAGATAATCATTTATATAGCCACAAAGGGAACATCCTAAGGGAACTCAGGCTCCTTGTTTGTCCAATTTTACATATAGCAGAGATGATATGCAGAATAGCTGTGCCTGCAGCTAAAACACACATTGGCACTTCAGTCTCTCATATCCTTTCACTTTGGTGCATCACTGGAGGCATTAGTTTGTGGAAAGGTCTGATTCTGGTTAGATTGCATGTGCTGTAGAACTTGTATATGGGGCTGCCAGAGGGTTATAAGCCCTTGGGTTTTATAGCCTGTGCAGGAACTAGGGCTGCTGTCATCAGCAAGGCGCTGGCTTGCTCTGGGCTGGTCTGTCCTCCCTCAGTTTGGTCTGGTCGGGGTCCAGATCAGGAGGCATAAGAAGCAGGAAAAGGGACCTTTTTGGCCCCCAACTCAAGAGACCAGAGAGTGCCCAAAGGAGCGCATGCCCCAATCATTGTGTCTAGCTTTCAGCATCACACCACGAGGTCCTATCAGAGTACAGTCCTGCTGCTTGTCTACAGACACGGGTCCTTTCCCATCTTCAAGACCATTCCTGGTGGTTACCGTGGTAATGTGTAACAGCTTTAGGATCTTGGGGACCTTCTCCCCAGAACACTGTCAGGCTACACACCGCCAAACCCAGCCCATTGTGTTTTGTTTTTTATGTACATCTTCACATTGTGAGCCAGTGTCTTGGGGGTCGCCTTTTACCTGCTTTAACTTGACCGTTAAAAAAATCTGAAAGCCACCAGCTCCCATCTCACATGACGTAGCTTGTTCAGGACACCAGTTAGCCTCATGCCACTTGCCAAATGCAGGGCTGATTGCTTTCAAGCAGAGGCACCAGAACTTTTGAAAGTCATATAGCCACAGCCCTGCTGCTTTTCTCTAGCTCTGCCGCTTTCCAAGGTCTATGCTTGACAGAGTCACCCATTCCAGGTGGTGGGGAGCAGCTGCCTCTGATGGACCACTCCTTTGGGAGAGTGGTGAGGTCTGAACATAGGCCTGGGAGCTAGAAACTTCAGCTCTGACACTGATGCCCTCCATAGCTCTGGACAAGTCATTTTACTTGTCGATTGCCCATTTGTACAATTGTGGTTGTGAGGTATAAGTTGTAAAGGAGAGATTTTCAAAGGCACAAATGGGACTTAGGTGCCCAACTCCAACAGACTGTCAATGGGATTTAGGTGCCTAACTTGGATGATGTATTTAAATGCTTTTTGAAAATGTAGCGCACTAGCTGACAAGTAATGGTAACTCAACTGCAGCCACGTAGGATGTTATGGTGGTCACGGTGTTGCATTGCTATAGCTTTGTGGAACAAATGTATCCTGCTGGTCACTGAGAGATCCCACTCCAAAAGCACAGCCACCTACCAACCGAGATAAATAGTAGTAATAATAGTATAGTGTCTATGACACACAAGTGAGCAGTTCTGCTTCCAGCTAGAAAGTTCATTGCAGCATGATTTTTAGCAATGCCTCTTCCACATGTTAGACACAAGTGTTGGAGTAGAAAAGATAGGAGACTACTATGGTGTCCTTTGCTTAGGAAAATGGTCTCCTACGCCTGCTTCCAGGAAGCCTGGTTCATTATTTCCACAATCACAAGGGTAAGATTATGCGGTTAAAAACAAATGAGAAAGTTTACAACTAGTTAATGTGACTCTTCAACAGAATCTGTCCAATGAAACAGTCCTCTACTCAATTTCACTTATTGTCAATATGAGAAATTAAGGACCAGGTTCTGCTCTCCCTCAAACTGGTGTAACTCTGTAATAACTCAGTTGGCTTCAGAAGTACATCAGTGTAAATCTGCAATAACAAATCATCATATAGCCCTAAATAAATGTTAGGTTTGTCAGAGCTTAAAGCAATGAGAGCTATTACTCTTCATTGTTTGAGATGGCAAACATGCTCCTAAATGAGCTTTTAAAAAACATAAACCGAGCTGATTAGGTGTATAATTCTATTTGCAGTCTAATTTCTTAAAGGCCAGATTCTAACGTGTGTATGCTAAAGGTCGGATTTAAATCTGCTCATGCATGATGCTTTTCCTGATGGCAGCAGGGACAAGGTCTGCAGGGCTAATTCAACAGAAATGCTCCAGGAGATCTTCATTCTATGTCTCCCGTAGTTTAGCTCTATCAATTTGTAACTAACATTCGATGAGTTGCAGGAAGAATTGCCTCAATTCTAGGGTCTGCACAAACAGAAAGCTCTGAAACTGCATAATGTGAAATGACCTAGTTGCCTAAATCATATTGCTAGTGGGCAAGTGACCATTCAAAACACAACCCCAGCTGGCACTATTTGGAACCCTGTGTAATTGAGTTAATTTGTTCATTTCAGTGTGTACAAAGCATCTGTACTGAAGCTTGAGGGTCTGTTAACAGTCTCAACAGAGAGGCCCAGGACTGAACAGAAATGGAGAGTTTCCATCCTGTGCTGAGGAACATAAGCAGGGAAAGTGAGGTGGAAGCTTGCACTGCCACGGTCCCCATTGAACCTGCTCTGTAGACAAAAGATCCCCATATTCAGGATCTGCCAATCAGCACCGTTTGCCTCTCAGTTCTCAACAACAATTGCACATGGTCATGGAGCAAAGCCAGAAGTAGGTCATATGTCAATAAATATGTCCTCTGGAAACAGAGGGGAGTCATGGTGCATTGGAAGAAGTGATGAGGGAGACTCAGAAATGGCCTGAGGTTCCAGTAAGTCCAGAGAAACCTCCAAAGGCTTAACCTCCTCGCCACTCACAGACACTCCTGTCACAACCCAGTCCCATTCTGTAGCTATTGCTTATTCCTACCTCAACTGATGGGTGTCTCCTTCCAGATGGATTGTAGCTTCTACTATTGCTGCACATTCAGAACGTATAACCTCAGGTTACAGAGTGCTTGAAGCCCATTAGTCCTTTTGACCCAGACATGAAGGAAATTCCATCTGTGAAATACTGGACATCAGAAGGAGAATATATCATTTTAGGATTCTATTCTCATTGCCCAAATTATGTGAATTTCAGTAAGTAAACAAAGATCTTTAGTAATGAAAAGTAAATCGAGTCTTTAAAGCCCTTTCAGTATTAATAACCTACAGGGTTATTTATAAAGGGGTTTAAAAAGCTTATCATTTTTCACCTGACAGTATCCCTTCAAGTGTAAAGCAAATACACAGTTAAGGGTCTAATTTTTAGAGGCAACAGATGCAGCTGACATCTGAAGCTATTGACCCTTCATGACAACCCTACAGTTGTCAAGGTCCCATAATGGATTACATCTAGGCCAGCAAAAGCATCATTACTGTAAAAACTATTCATTTATTCAACATAAAATATCAAGTGTGGAATCAAACTATCCAATGTTGCATTATTAACAGGAACAAAAAGAATATTGTACAACAAGCTTGATATACACAAAGGTTTTTCAAACATTAAAATGTATCCAGCTTAGAAACTGTACATTCAAACACAAGATAACATTCAATGTTCTTTCAGCAAGCATTTAGGAATACTAAATCACTCATCAAAGCATGCTTGGAGAATTACGTTCCCCACAACAGCTCTGCATGTTAAGTAATCAGACAGTTCACGTATCTCGGCCCTAACAATTCCGTTTGCTCCTAAGTTTAATTCAGAACAATCTCATTTTATTGTATTTTTTTAAATGAATTAGTGATATTAATTCCTTCCCCAGTGAAAAATACACAACAGTGTTTAAAACAGAATCTTTGGAAGCTTAATTATATACATTAATAATGTTGCCATATTAACAAAATATGACGTGACTATTTATAAGCTATAGTGCATCAACTCAAATGTTCTTCGGCTTTTCTTAATGGAGACTCTGGATCGTCTTTCTCCATTATTAGCAACAACATTCAGGGACATTCACAACTCTTAAGTGAAACTTCACGTCAGCTGCTGAAGGGCCAGAGCCTGCTCCCACTCAAGTCATTGGCAAACTCCTATTGACTTCAGTGACACAGAATCAGCTCTTAAGCACCCTATCCTGTCCTCCTTTATCTGGAGTCTGATTCAAGCCCATGGAAGTCAACAGAAAGACTCCTATTGCCTTAGGTAGGCACCGCTGTTCTTGACCTGAAGGCCTATGAATTGTAGTTGTCTCAGCAGGCCTGATCTTGGTATTTCTGTAACAAAGTCCATTTTTCAGTGCAACATTTGTATAAAATGCAAAGCAAAAATGCCTCCAGATGGCTTTTTGTAATGTAAATGTCACAGGTTAAACTTGTACCAGCTTTTCGGCAGGATTAAAAGCCTCTGTATAGCCTATAAATGTCTATTAGAATGAAATATTTTATTGGACGAGTGTGTGTGTGTGTGAATGCACATTTTGAAGGCCGCTGCAATGTCTTACTGTTCGAACTTCGAACTGTTGAATGCTGACCCAAAAACCAAAGCCGTGTGCGCAGATGATCATTTGAAGGGCAGAAGTAGATTTTTAAATAAAGGAGCTCAGTAGCAAGCTCAATGGCTCATTAGCTGGACCATTAACACAGCAACCCTGTGGAGGCCATAGGTGTCATGCATATGTTCTCTAACACACACTTACAGTGAATCAAGTTTTCAAAAGAGCTTCCAATATTGGGCATCCAACTAACAGCCAGTGCAACTAATTGCAAGCATGAATGACGGAAGTTGGACATCTAACTACCTCTCCATGTTTCCCATCAGCTAGGGATCTAAATTCTATAATTTGTGCTTGCATCTGGTTACAGGCGCCAAATTACAGACCAGGCTGAGGCCCTACATAACGTTTTTCATTGCAAGTTTTAAGGGGCCACCTTATTCAGCTGTGTTCGTTCATCCAAAAGCTAATATGAGTTGCACTCTGGGTATCTGAACATCTGAATGTTACAATACGCAACCTAAAATCATTCAGAGCTTGTCTCTCCCCTCAGAAACATGCTGTATATCTTGTGTACATCACCGAGCCCAGGTCAACAAGCAGGTATGCCACATGAGTCTGAGGGCAGCTCTGAGCCACTCCAGTTGCATAATACATTAGGGAGGGATATCCAGCTACAATCTGAATGGTGAGGAGAAGGAACTATTGTTACTATTCCTATTGTCTGCTAGTTGAAAGCACTGTCTGTTTGCTTTAGATTGATTGGAACTTTAGCATACTGAAGATTCAACAACTCAATACAGAACTAACAGAAAGGTGGAGATACTCACACCAGTGTAAAGTGTTAGTACTAGAAATGGAGAACATTCTCCTAAGCCACCAAACACAGATAAAGCTGGATCTCTCTGAACTGAATTACATTTCCCTAGTTAATATGAAAAGGTAACATTCACCTGTTCAGACCAGCCATTTCTGGAGTGCTTCATTGTAGCCAGCATCTTTTAATGGTAGGTGAATATATAGACTGTGGGTCCTTCTTACAACTCCTGCACCAAAAGACACCTCCACACAGAATGCCAACAACTGCTTTGGCCTTTTCTGGTAGTTTGGAGATCCTCAAATTCCTTTAAGGACTATCCCATGTGTAATTTCATATAATGGTATAAGTTAAAGAGCCTAGTACATCTTGGAGTGTTATACTGTACTATAGTGCCGCACTTCTGTAAGTGAAAGCTGAACTTGGATTGTTTCCACTTATTTTGCACCCAGATTCAGTGAACTACTCCAGCCCCAAAGAAAAGACTTTATAGTGAGGGGCTTCGTCCACCCTGTAGTTAAAATGGTACAAAATCCATAGCATGCACAACACTGTATTTCTGTGAAACGACTGACCACATATATTGTTGAAAATGTATTGCTTCCCGTGGTGTAGAAATTAGAATTACATACTTCTCAGTTGCATTTGATAGTGTGTTCCATAGGCTGGATTTCTGGAAAAATACCAATATCCGGGGATGATTATTGTCTGATTTTGTTACACATTTCTTTGCTTTACATCCATCAAGTTTTGAAATCTGAATCCACATTCACTGACAGATTCCTTTACAAACCAAAAGGCTAGATAGATAGTATATATGAATTATAGTTGTCTCACCTGAACTCTACCACTCCTTGTGGTGAGAGCACGAACTGCATCAACTAGACCAATGCTGCGGGAGTCAGTTTTCTACTGATGACACTGGTACAGCTCTTTCCAGGATGACTTCTCATTTCAGATGCGATGCCAATTAGATTCCTTCGTAACCTGCCATCCCATTCCATGTACAACAGGCAGCTACCCTAGAGTGCTGCCCAGCTGTCAGAAACCTGCTTCTGCTGGGAGACACTGGAAGGCAGTTCCACCGAAAGTGCTACAAGCAGCAGTTCTGATTAAGACATTTGTATCATAGGTATTGGCTACACCACTATGGGAACACACATAGGCAAATTGAGCGGAAACATATCTGGACCCATGCAGTAAACCAAGCGTGCATCTCCACACACACAGACGCCAGGACAGCGAAGCAGTCTTCACCAATGCAACAGACAGAGGGCTCAATGCTTCTCACAATGGTAGAAAAAGTTACATTCTGTTCCAAACCAATAGAATTTACATTCCTCATATAATGTCCGATCTCTGGATCCAACAGCACTCATCACAGATTCAAACTACTCTGCCTTGAGGAAAGCAGACTCAAGGCATGTTCCCAATAACCTTTCTCAGTGCCTACTAATTTCCAAGGAACAGAACATATAGGCAAAAGAACTGGAAAGCATTGGTTGATTTGCTGTTATAACATGTTGTTCTTGTTTTTGATGACTAAAAAGTGCAAGGCAGGCATCTAATTTAAAAACCCTGTTCTGTAGTGTATGGAACCCACCGTGTGCTATGCCAGGTACACAGTAAATATTAATCTTTTGATTTAGGCATCAAGCGTACTATTTTTTTTTTAAATTACAGCTCATACTGAATTGCATTCAGTTAGTGATTTGCTTGACATGGGACATTTTAAGGTCAGTAGCTGACCATGCAAGCAAAACAGACTATTAAAAAAAACCCTTCTCGCTTAACTTCAAATGATAACCAGATCAAATACCTCTCATTACACAAGTAAATTTTTTTGAGAGGGAGCAAAGAGTAGTAAAGACACAATTTGCTTATGTCCAAATCGAAAGTTCCTGCATTTTGACACATGACATTGGCAGTGACAGCACGGTCGGCTTTATACGCTTGGTTTTTAAAAATACATTCTTGCTCCTTTCATCCTTCCTTGCAGGGGGAGGGGAGGTCATGTCCTATCATTCGTGTGATCCAGAATTTGACCTGGTGACTCCCATGTTGTGGGAACCTCTCCCAACCATCTCTTGTCCCCATTCTCTGTGGCTGGACTCCTGCAGACCACGGCCTTTTGTTTCAATGGGCAAAAAACAGGAAGCCAAGGCTGCCAACAGGCAGCACCCACTGTAAACCACCAGAGTTAAATAGACAGATGATTCCAGCATCACCTAGGAGAAAGGAAGTGAAAGGGCAAGAAAAGATTAATTGAGTCCACCACAGAAGAAAACAACAATTTTGAGACTGGGGTAGAAATGTTAACTCCTTTAGGGGAAAACATCATTTTTAACATACTTTTCTTTCTTTTTAGGTAATACTTATCCGTTAAATACACACAGAATACACACCGTGGATTAAGACTCATATCACCCCTGTGAGGGAGGCTGATGTTATCCTTACTTTATAGATAGGGAAACCAAGGCAGAGAAATTAAGTGACTTGCCCAAGGCCATGGAAGGAGTCAACGTTGGGGTTAGGACTTCCTGGTTCCCCATCCTGTAGTCGGACCACTAAATTACCCTCTCTCTAAGGTGTCTCATGAAAGTGATTTGCAACCATGCAGATAAAATGAGGAACAGAAAACTGTTTCCCAAACTTCACGTACTGACCCATTGTCTGTTCTCTCTTTTACTGTCTACCTCCCTTTGGAATGGGTCCTTTGATCTCTTTCTTCTCCAGCAAGCCCTGATGGACTGGAATGAAAACCCCATAGCTGAACAATCTCTGCTTTGGGAAGGTTCAGCTCTGAACTTTGTGGCTCAGACCCATTGCTAACAGAAACATATGTCAGTGTCTGAAACTCATCAATCCCCCTCTGTGGCTGCTTATTCCATGTGGTTTTGTTATTACCCTTTGAAAGCAGAAATCCTCCCTCAGCTCCCTGCTTACTCTGATTTTCTTATTCTTTAGCCTTCATCCGCTAACCCTGATCCCCTGGCTAGTGTGAAAAATGTTTCTTTATGGATTTTAATATTACAAGTCTCCTATGTTCCAGTTCAGCTTAGAAAAGAGACAACTAAGGGGGGGATATGATAGAGATCTACTGAATCATGAATAGTGTGGATAAAGTGAACAGGTGAGTGTTATTTACACCTTCATGCAACAAAAGAACTAAGGGTCACCCCATACAATCAATAGGCTGCAGGTTTAAAACAAACATAAGGAAGTACTTCACACAGCACCCAGTCAAGTTGTGGAACTCGTTGTCAGGGGATGTTGTGAAGGCCACAAATATAACGTGGTTAAAAAAAGAATTAAATAAATTCCTGGAAGATAGGTTCATCAATGGCCATTAGCCAAGAAGGTCAAGGATGAAACCCAAGCCCTGGATGTCCCTAAAACGCCAACTGCCAGAAGCTGTGACTGGATGACAGGAGATGGATCACTCAAAATCACCCTGTTTTGTTCATTCCCTCTGAAACATCTGGCACTGGCCACTGTCGGAAGACGGGATACTAGGCTAGATGGGCCACCGGTCTGACCTAGTGTAGCCATTCCTATGTTCCTATGAGAAATAGATCATCTCATAAGGTTCAAAGATCAGAAAAAAAGCTGAGGCCTGTTACCAACTTGGCTGCCCTACACACATACTCTCCAATGCAAGAATCCCCTTTCTGCGATGTGGAGACTAGTACCAAAACTGGAACCCACATCAGGCTCAATGACATGCCGAGAATCTGCATTCATGGGAGGAGGAAGGCCACCCAAGCGTGGGTTTTTGAATGCAGTATGCCTGTGGAGATTCAAGGAGGTGCCGTGCTCCTGGCATGCGGTGGGGAGAGGTTACTAGACATCCAGCACAGGTCTCCAGTCAATTCCCAATGTGCAGAGACAGCGGGGCAATGGCCAGGCTCTACCCTTCTAGCTTTGCCCTGCTGAGATACTGATCACAACAAGCAGTGTTAATGGCACCCTATGCTGCACATCTGGCTGGCTGTGTGGGAGCAGTGATGGGAAAGGGACATTGGAGCAGGGGTTTACCTGGTCTGGCCCCAGGTGCTCCCACTGCCTCAGTTCCCTTCTTCTCCAATTAGTCAGACCTCTCCGTGTCAATATTTACACAATAACCTTCCCCTTTCGCAGTCTGATTTATTAACAAAGTTCAGAACACCACAGAGCTTCCACTCAGTCCTCTGTGAGTGCAGGGCTCTTAGTCCTGCCCCTGCTGAGCCTCACTCCCTCCCCGCAGCTCCCTGCCGGTTTGCACTCCTCAAGCCATCTGCATGGAACCACTCACATACTTTGAGACTCTCCCACAACTGACCTCTGGCTCTGGCTGTCCTTATATCCCCCAGCAGGCCTCATTCCTACTCACATGCTACATCCTGTAACCCCTGGACTGAGCAGGAAATCAGTCACAGGTGAGGCTGAGCCCAGATCTCCCTTAAAGGGCCAGCTCACCTTCTGACAGGCTCCAGCATACTTGTACGGGGACATCCATCAACTGGCCCTTAATACAGAAAGGCAGTTTTCTGCATCG
Organism: Mesoclemmys tuberculata; assembly: GCA_007922155.1. Classification (NCBI taxonomy): domain Eukaryota; kingdom Metazoa; phylum Chordata; order Testudines; family Chelidae; genus Mesoclemmys; species Mesoclemmys tuberculata. The sequence continues at coordinate 13,438,627 of ML675640.1, forward strand.
CATTCCTACGCTACTAAAATGTTTGGAAGAGAGGGAGTTTACCTGTGCAATAAATGGGGTTATTAAGGCTCCCACTCTGGCCATTCCACTGCATGTTCCTAGGCCCAGAGCCCGAGTAGCTGTTGGGTAAACCTGTAGACAAAGTGTCAACACATTAACTGCAGAATACAGCTCTCTTCCTACCTTACATCTATGTCAGTGAGTGATACTAATTGTAAGGTCTGCTCTGGTATGTCAATAACACTCAGACAATGAAATGGCTCAAGAAATTGTAGCCAGTATAAGGCCTATTATGAGGGGAACATAAAATGCAACTGTCCCACCAGGGCCTCATTCCCATTAAAACCTTCTTGTTACAAAAATGACCTTACTCACCTCAGGCGTGTAAACATAAGCAGCCTGAAATCCTCCTGAAATGAAAGCCCTTGCGATGAAGAGCAGCACAGTAAGAACATTTCTGTGAGAATAAGGACAGCAGGGTTTGGGTTCGTCTGTACAGTCTTTATTTGAATTTAGAGACAAGCAGCAATTTTTAAAAAAGATGCTAAATTTTATTAGCTAGGTACATTTTGTTTTTATTCACCCTCCTCCATTTTCTGCACTTTTAATACAAGGACCATTCCAAAAAATCTGCGACCACTACAGACACTGGGTTTCTCTAAGAGTCTGCATTTCAACAGAGCATTATCAACAGCCAGTGACCAGCGAAGTTAATTACATGTACTAGTCCCAGCCTAAAGACATCTGGATGAGGAAAAAACATTTGTTCGACCCTGGGATAACTCAACTGGAGCAAAATTGGAGTAAATCAAATCAGAATCAGGCTGTAGGCTTCCTGTGTAAAGGTGTGAAATTGGACACATTTGGATATTTATTCATATTGTTAGGATTTATTATTATTATTTATACAGTGCCTGAAAACGTTCTAGGAGCTCTCTCTACACAAAACAGTCCAGCAACAACAAAGTTGCTATTTCTGTGTATTCTGTATACTATCTCAGCCCCAGGGCAGAGAAAGTATTGGGCACAAGTGACAGTAAAGCCAAAATATTCCAAAAGGCTTAACACTCATAATCAGAGGCAGATTTTCCAGAAAGCTAAGCACACTGAGTCCCTGACGGGTGCTCAGCTTTTGTGAAACTCTAGCTGTAAGTGTCACAATGGCAGATGCTGGGTGCTGTGTACTTTGGAAAATCTAGCCTCAATTGTGGGTCCTTAGCCATCAAAAATGTGTCCCTGAGTTCTTTGGAAAACTGGGCCCTAACTGGCTGCAATGCCAAAATAAAGTGCTATAATTTCCAGATTCTTAGGTCAAATGTACCAGTTTTCCAGGACAAGACCTCAACCCTACTAGTCAGTGCCCATCGCCTCCCAAGTAACTGCACGTTCTAATCCATAGCAGGGTTTCGACTACCCCAATCTCACAATTAAAGGCCAAGCTCTGCTGCAAATTAGCGTAAACAATTGAATGGGAGGCAGATGCACAACAGCGGAGCCCAGCCTAGAAGTTCATCATTCATTTAGCAAGTGGGAAGCCTAGATCAGTGGTTCTCAACCAGGGGTACACATATGCCTGGGGTATGCAGAGGTCTTCCAGGGGGTACAACTCATCTAGATATTTGCCCAGTTTTAAATAGGCTACATAAAAAACACTAGCAAAGTCAGGCCAAACTAACATTTCATAGAGACTCTGATTTGTTTATACTGCTCTATATACTATACACTGAAATGTAAGTACAATATTTATATTCCCATTGTTAATTTTATAATTATATGGCAAAGAAGAGAAAGTAAGCAATGTTTCAGTAATGATGTGCTGTGACAATTTTGTCTTTTTATGTCCGATTTGGTAAGCAAGTAGTTTTTAAGTGAGGTGAAACTTGGGGTACACAAGATAAATCAGACTCCTGAAAGGGGTACAGTCGTCTGGAAAGATTGAGAGCCATTAGCCTACATAACCAACTGCAAAAGCTTTAGGTACCAGCATCAGTACATGCATCAGTAGCTGAGACCCACTGTTCATGACCTAATTTAGAACTTTTTTCAGAGAGCTATTTCCTACTTTGATGTAAACTATTATCCCCTTTGGTGTATTCCGAACAGAGGTCTTTGGAGAAAACAGGCTCTCTCTCCTCCCACTGTTCTTATTTTTCTTCTAAACACTTTGTAAAGAAAATCCTAACTTTCGTTTTCAAATCTTTTCACAGATTAACGTGGTCAAGTCTTGGCTCTTAAAATCATCACTTTCAACCTAGCGTCACCAATGGAAGAGTAAAGGATCAAGGTGTAGTTTTCACTTTGTGTTACATACCTTCCAATGCAGAGAAATAACAGAAGGCTACAAAATGAGAAGACAAAAAAGGACAGTGCCATGGTTTTTTTACGGCCTATTCGATCAATAATCCATAGAGTCACCAGAACACCTGTAGTAGGAAGAGAAATAGATTGCCTCATTTCTGTGGAATGTGTTCAGATTGCAGCACAGCATCCAGCGATTCCCACACAATATGTTATTTGGCTTTGTGATTGATTTCCTATGAGTGAATCTGGTGCAAGTGAAAGGACCCAAACGGGCAATCCAAGGGAAGGGGGTTCTCTGTGCACAAAATATGTACAACACAGACAGCGGAGTTCATGCTGCATGGTCTTCTCGGGCCTTGGCCTCTCTGCTGAGAGCCTACAAAAAAGGAGAAGGCTGTCCCAGTGGTTTGGGTATTAGGCTAGGGCTCAGGAGACCTGGGTCTGATTGTGCCCTTGGGCACGTCACTTAGTCTTTGTGCCTCACTTCCCCAGCTATACAAAGGTGATAAGAGGACTGCCCTTCCTTACAGGGTGTTGTGAGGATGAATACGTTAAAGAGTCTGAGGTTGCTCGGATACCAGGGTAATGGGGCAATAGGTGTATCTTAGACAAAAGGTTGACAACTGCAGTGGAGATTTGGTGATATGGACCCCCGCCCTGTTGTAGTGGGAACCAAAACAAATGCATGTTGCACAGGCCACCAAATAGTCATCACAGGGTACCAACTCAGCCACCATCAGCCGACACTGCATGCTAGCTGCAGGGCCATCTCTTGCGTTGACACCCTCCCACCAGTGATCTCATCCCCCTTCTACAAGAAGGTTCAAACAAAAGACTGCATGGGGATGCACAGATATACCTTGCTTGCTCCTCATGCTTCGCGCTCACAATGACAGGACAGACCAGGCCGCACTGACAGCTACAACCATATTTAACCATGGTTTTAGCTAGAGGGATCCTTATCATGCTTTCCCTGATCAGGGTGCACAGGGATTTATTTATTTATTTCTGAGAGATGTAGTATAGAAGAACATCTCAAACATTCATCGGTTAAGGCTAGAAGGGACCACTAAATCATCTCGTCTGACTTCCTGTATTTCACTGGCCCTTAAATTTCACCTAGTTTCTTCAGTATTGATGCAAATAACGTGTTTGGCTAAAACAGATCATCCAGAATGGCATCCAGATTTGATTTGAAGATCTCAAGCGAAGGCGAATCCTCCACAAATTCCCTTGGTAGTTTGTTCTAATCATTAATTACCCTCGCTGTTAAAAAATTGTGTCTTAGTTTTAATTTGAATTTGTCTGGCTTCAGCCTCCAGCCACTGGCTCTTGTTCTGCTTTCCTCCATAAGATTAAAGAGCCCATTAGTACCTAGTATTTTCTCCCCGTGACAGCACTGATATACCGTAATCAAGTCACCCCTTCTCAATCTTCTTATTGATAAACTGAACAGATGGAGTCTTTAAGTCTCTCAATTTAAGGCATATTTCTACAGCCCAGTAATAATGTTGCAGCTCTTTTCTGCACCTTCACCCATTTTTCAACACCCTTTTTGAAATGGGGACACTAGAACTGGAAGCAGTATTCCAATATTGGTCTCACCAATGCCATATACCTAAGTCAAATCACCTCCCTGCTCCTACTCGTTACTCCTGTTTATACATCCAAGGGTCATATCAGCCCCTTGTGCCACAGCAGCGCACTGGGAGCTTATGTTGGGTTGCTTGTGCACTCTGACCCCTTGATCCTTTTCAGAGTCACTGCTGTTCGGGATTCAATTCCTCATTTTGTAGGTATGACCTGAGTTTCTTATGCTGAGATGCATAACTTTGCCTTGGCTGTAGTAAAACACATTTTGTTTGAATAGGCCTAGTTTACCAAGCAATCCAGATCATTCCATGTGACTGGCCTCATCCTTATTTATCACTGCGTCGATCTTCATGTCATATGCAAATTTTATCAGCAGTGATTTCATCTCCACTCCCAGATCGCTGATGAAAACATTGACCTGCATTGCACCCAGTAACAAAACCTAGTGGAACCTCACGAGGAACATCTCCATTCAATGAGGATTCGCCATTGACAACTAACAGATCTATCAGCTAGCCAGTTATGAATACTTCATCGATATTGTATAGTGTTAATATTTTAATCAGAATGCCATGTGGTACTAAGTCAAATGCCTTGCAAAAATCTAAGTATATTACATTGACACAGTTACCGTTATCAACCAAACTTGTAATCTCATCAAAGAATGAAATTAAGTTGGGTCAATGTGACCTATTTTCCATAAAACCATGTTGACTGGCATTAATTATACTGCTATCCTTTAATTCTTTATTAATTGAGTCTTGTATCAGGTCTTCCATTATTTTGCCCAGGATTGATGTTAGGTTAGCTGGCCTGTAGCTATTTGGGTCATCCCGCTTGCACTTTTGGAATTCTGGAACAACATTAGCACACTTCCAGTCTTCTGGAATTTCCCAAGATTTATTAAAAATTAACACCAGGGAGCCAGACAATCCTTAGCCAGCTCCTTTAAAACTCTTGGGTGCAAGCTATCCAGGCATGCTGATTTTAAAATGTTTATCCCTAGTCAATGTTGTTTAACATCTTCCTCGGTTATTAATGGACAGGAAAGTACTTCATCATCCTCCTGTGATACAAGAAATACTTGTATTTCTTTCCAAATACAAACCAAAAATACTTACTCAATGCTTCTGCCTCTTCTGAATAATTATTAACTATTTTACCACACGGGGAGCAGCCACAGCCATATCATAATATATTTCTCAGTCAAAAAAGCCCAGAGGAATGGCTCTAGAATCTCGCTAACACCATCTGTGTTAAAATAGGACTGTAGCTCCTAGTACTGACAGGGCCCTAGAATCCAGCACTGGACAGTCGTAATCACACTAAAGGCTGAATTTATTCTATAGTGAGGTTTTTATCCAATAGGCCATCACTTTCTCCTTTATTCTCTTGTTCTCGTTCCTGCCCCATTAGCAGCTGCATCACAGAACTACCCTTGAGGGTGGATTTCCTCCCCTGGGAGCGTTGATATGGCTGGTTGCTCCAGCATGCTATAGAGCACTGCAGCCTGCATTCAACAGCTGGGAGGACTGAAACCATCACATCTGCAGCACTCCAAACCTCGGCTGGCCCCAGATGTGGGGTTCTGAGGCTGATGCTAGTGGCACTTGTAGTGACACACTAAGTCACCTGCTGAGCCAGCCATAGTAAAACTCTGATGTGTTTCAAGCTGTGCTTGAATATGCTTATTTAGTCCTGCTGTAAATTCAGGAGCCTGGACTAGATGACTTCTCAAGGTCCCTTTCAATCTTACGATTCCATTATTCTATGCTGCTCCTGTTTCACCAAATGGGCATAGTGCTAGATTTATAAAGTCAGACTGGGGATCATCTGGATTTTGTAAAAATTGGAATAGATTATGTGGCAAATCTGAAAGCAAGCGCAGTAAAGCTCCAAACCATTTGTCGATTCCTACCTCTAAGCTTATTTCATTTGACACTCCTACTGATTACAATGCAGTTGCACTCACTTATACCAGAGCTGAATCTGTCCCTGAGATTTTAATCCAGAACACAGATAATATTCTGAATCACTGCCTTGTGATATGCCATCTCAAACAGATTAGTACCTAGGGATGTAGTTATAATTCTAACAGAACAATATTCATATTGCTACCATATGTCACCAATCTTTCTTGCCCTATTGTTATACCGCTCGTTTAAATAATTGTGACTTGAAAAGTCATGGCTCTGATGGTATACAAGGCTGTGCATAGAAGGGATTAAAGGAAGCAGGTCAAACACTGAATTACCATACCCAGGATCCGTTAAAAATCATTCTGGAAAGCCAATGCCTGGATGAAAGTTTTTATGACTCTGGTGCTTCAACAGAAATTAATTGGATGATAAAATCCAGTTTAATTGTTACTCTTCCTCAGAACGCATGGCATGTGGTCTGGATTGGAGCTATAACCAGACTGGCCACTGTGGCTTCTCAAGACACTTCCCAGAGACTGCATCTGCAGTAAGCCTCCGTGCAATGATTCACTGGCACTTTTACAGTCACTTACCTGGGAATTCTGATAAAGTGGTCCAGAGCAGATCAGTGTAGTCTTCCTCTGTCAGATACTCACAGGCCAGGCTGCATTTTGCTTTCACTGCTTTCCTTCTACTGGAAACTGTGGGAGGAGAAAAAAAGAAGCATTTGTGATATTTTAAGTAATCCTCCCATACACCTGCTGTGCTTTTGTGATTATGCAAACTTGCTACTGAAACCTCTGGAGTGTACATGGTTGGAATTCAGCAGCACAGCAGTGCACTCTACCTGAATGTATTGTACTTAGAACATATAGCAGAAGCCAAACAGTTCCTAAACAGTCTTCCTTCTAGTAAAAGCAACTCTGACCTGCAGATTGATGATTTACACTATTTTTAAACCAGAATAGGCTTCTGTGACCTTGGGTGAGTGATGTTGCCTTCTGTGCCTCAGTATCCCCATCTGTAAAATAGGGATAATAATACCTCCACCACAGGAGGGTTGTGAGAGTTAACTCATTAAGATTCATAAAGTGCTTCAAGAAGCTTGGACAGAAGATGCTACAGAAAAGCAAAGTATTATTATTATTTATTCTATTGCTTGAAACAAGATCTTGGCAGGGGTTTAAACTAGATGACCCTTATGTTCCCTTCTAATCCTATGTTTCTAAGTTGCACAGACCAGCACTCCTGTTTCCCCCTTTAAACCAAACCCCTTTACTCTTCCTGGTTCTTATTGATGATCCTTCCTTTTTAAAATAAAATGTCAATGTTTTGTATTCTCTTTCCAATGATCTTTAACTTTTCTCACATTCATTTGCCCTGGGGAAATCTAATTTTCAAAGATGATTCAGAAATTATTTTTAAAGGATCATCTTTATACATTTAAAACACTGACAGTAACACAACAAACTACAACAGAAAAGATGCTGACTTTCTATGCAACATCTTTTCCCACAGCAGTTCTTTACATTTCAAGCAGCCAGAAGCCCTTTGGCAGCTGGCAATTTTCTCTCTTTCAGACCTAATTAAGCCTGCGAGTGGCAAATCTGGAAAGTCACATTTACAGAATCACATTTTACTCAAGAATAGATACTTGTTTCTAATAAGCTTCCTTTGCAGGCTCCACTGCTGTTTCACAACTTGGGTTTGGAGAGTCCTTCCTGTGGCCACCACAGAACCTCTATCCACTGAGCAGCAAGCAGGGTCCACTAGCTGACTCACGTGCAAAATTAACACTCAACTAGTGTGCGCTAGAAATTGTGACCCTTTCCAAGCTTTCAGCAGAAGTTGGTCCAATAAAAGGAATTCCACATTTTCTCTCTCAACTACAGGGGCATATAGAAAGAAGAGAAAGGCTAATACTCACTGCTGCAGACATCCCCCGCTTGAAAGAGTTCTGTAGTTAATAAAACTAACCCATAATAAGAAAAGGCATTGGAAAACCTGCGAGGAAGGAAATGAGAGAGAAAGTCTCAGATGGTCAGACATATAATAAGCAATGTGAATCAAAAGGGAATCTATGAACTGAGGTCTTCCATTAAATACTTTCTTAAAATATGCTTCCTACTGGCATCCAGAAAATGAATGGGCCCTGGATCTTGACTGAATGTTATTTGATAATTTAAGAAATTATAGTGTAATGCAGGTTTGAGGGGAGTGGGGTTTGCTATTGTGTAAATGCATCCATTGAAAAACACACATAAGCCTGCTGGCATTCAACAGTTTATATCTCCTCTTACCATATAAACCAAAGCAACAATGTTGTCCATCTAAACTGGGGTGTGAAAAGGTCCCTCATTTTCCCCCGGTCTTCCTGTATTGAAACAAACAAAAATACGGCTGTTTGATTTGGTTTCTATTTAAAATTGATGTCATATCATAAAGAGACAGAGGAAAATTGATAGCATGGAATCGCAGTGCTTCCAATCTTATATTGGGCCATCTGATATATATTACACTGCTTAGAACCAGCTATTCTGCCCCTGTTGAGGCCCCTTCATGCGTATAAGCAGTGTAAAGGAGCCACAATTCGGCCACAGCTGCCAAGTTAAGAATTCCCCTGCCAGAGGGAATTCTCAGCTGGTGTAAAGTCATCAGAGCTGGCTCACCCCATCCCAGCACAGGGGGGAGGAAGAGGGTGTGTCAACTGAGGGAGTGGAAAGAGAGGGTCACAGTTCTATTATGTCAATTCACTGCTGATTTCTTCAGGACAGATAGCTGCTGTAAATTAGATCAGCCCCTAGGTGGCTCTGATTTAGGTCAGGGCTGGGGCCAGGGCAGCTTGAGAGCCAAGGAGCCGTAAGCAGCTCCTCGATCACCCTTCACCCTACTCCCTGTGCAGGGTGGATGTTGGACAGAAGAGCATCTGACCCATAGTCTTGTGGTTTAGAAAAAATATTTTTCAGCCCCACCCTAAAAAACAAACCTCCAACCAAAGCAAGCAAAACATTTATCAGCAGAATTTAGGTAGGCCCAAGAATTTCTGAGAGACAAAGAGGCAAACCTGGGCAGAACTTCTCCAAATTTTGGAGGGATGGGGTTTGGGGGCTGTTCCATTATAGAGATAGGGGCTAGCTGCAAAATTCAGATTCAGCTTGGGATCCAGTATGGTCCACATATAGTTCTGAGTTCAGATTTGGGCCCTTCATCATTCTCAGGGTCTGAGTCTCATTTACATAAAGGCTCCTTTATACTGCTCTGGCAGTATAAAGAGGCCTAAAAGTGAGTGTCAATGTAATTTATGCCCACTTTTAGGCCCCTTTACACTGCCACAGTTTTTAGCATAAATCACAATGAAGTCTTAGTGTAATTCCCCATTAATTTAGCACATGTGATTATGTCTCATTCGTGTGTATTACTGGTTGAGATGCCAAAATTAAATTTCACCCTGATTACCTGTGAAAGTAGCACAGTTCCTTTTATATCCAGTACTATTAATATGTCTGCCTCCTGTACTCACCTGTCTGGAAATGATTAATTTTCCCAGAGGCATTGGAGCTCCATTTTCAGCTGCTATCCGCTTCAAAGTAGCAATAGCCTTTTCTTGATTTCCAGATAACACATCATATCTTGCACTTTCTGGCAGCCACTGTGAAAGCAAAGCAGAGCAGACACAATATTGTCAAAGACAGGACAATAAACTGACTGGGGTTGACATGAGTAGTCCCATTTACTGCAATGAAATGAGAAGGCTTGCAGAACCAGCCTTGATAAATTACAGAATTGTCTTTCTGCATATGAAGTGACAATTTAATTTCTTCAACAGGCTTTAAGAAATTCCAGATACTACTTTTATCATAATATCAAGCATTTATCCCCAAACCTATTCCACAAGAGATCTTCTCCATTGCTTGCTTTTTATTCTTGAAAGATTTAACTAAAACTTTGGAATTTTTTTACATCACAGCAGGAATGGCAAAACAGTCAATTAGCAGGAGTCTGAAGATATTCAAAATTGTCCATTTTTAAAACTTTTTTCAATATGTAAGATTTTAAACACCTATGTACTTATCTGGAGAGGTTTCTGAAAAACAATGATAGTGGCTAAAAAATAACAGCATTCAAACTGTCAAATTATTACTCAGACAGGAGAGTAAATATAGCTTGTAAGTGAATGAGTTGCTATCACATATACTTTTATCTAACAGTGTATACAAGCTCAAGTGTCACTAATATGTAAATTTGTTTAAGAATCTGATCTGTATTATATCAATATCATTTTATGCAGAGGTTGCCATGAACTCTGACTGTTTTGAATGAACAAGAGATTAGATGGAAGTTATGATTTGCAGTAAAATTATTTTAAGAGTCCCAAGATGAATCAGAAAATAACTGATTTTAATAAAACTAAGAGGTTGAGTCCACTGAATTTGACTGAAACTGCATGAGTAAATTGGAGAGAGAATTCCAGTTCTGATTGGTTTCACAGAACTTCAAACTACCAGTGCTCTACAGTAGGGCCTCAGATTACAAGCATTACATCATCAGAACAACTCTCATTGAGATGCCTACTATTACCAGCTGTTGAAAGAGCGTAATTTGAAGCAGCATCATTTACATCATAATTTCACATGTATTAGCACGGTGCCATGTGGAAGCTCACTGCTGTCATGATTCCACTCAATCAGGCTCCATAATAACTACATGTTTATACTGAAATGTTAGATGTGCTGCACAGACATCTCTCCTGTAAAGAATACCTACAAAACACAAGATGGCGAACAGCAAGAGTGGCATGGCAGAAAGAATGAGCAGCCAACGCCAGCCAAGAGTGGGCATCACAAACACTGCAAGGAGGACTTCAAATACAGTCCCAATGGCCCAAAAGACCTGCAAAAACAAAAAGGAAATGGTCACAAAAAGGGATAAAAAAATCCTGAGTTGCGTGACTGATAACAGCACAGAAGAGAAAAAGGAGAAGGACCATCTCTACTAATGCCTTCTTCCACCTGCAGTTCTAGAATCATAGGGTCAGAAGGGACTCCAAGGGTCATCTAGTCTAACCCTCTCCAAGATGCAGGCTTTGTTATTCTAAATTGTGAACTATAGAGACTGGTGGTGAACCAAAGATGAGACATTTAAAATGTGCACAGATGAATGCCAAGAGAAATCCAGCCATTTGTGAATGGGATTTTTTCTTGTGCTCCACAAACTCAATTCTGAAAACTTATCAGCAATGTTCTCTGGAAATCCACATTTAAATATAGATAAATAAACTGGTATCAGAGGCAGCTGGCACCTTATATAAAATATCCTCACGTTTTATATGTGGGAGGGCATTTCTGTACTTTTGTGCCTTTTATCTTCAGACTTTGCCCACGACTCTCCCTCTGCTCCAAGCATTTCAGAAGATCATAATCCATTCTAAAATTCAGGTTATTGAAAACTTTGGGTAAGGGGAATAAAGGGTTTCATATGATGGGACATTTTTTGCTACTCATGTTGATGGTTTCAAATAGTTACATTTCACCTTCAACAAGATCAATGAGCTGTATTCATTTGTTATAGCAGAACTGCAGACAGGTAATAACGAGTCACACTTAATTTGTGGTTGATGGACCAAATTCTGCTCTGATTTATAGATGCTGCCTCAATGATGTCACTTGACAATAGAATTTGGTCTGATATCTTTTACATTGCATACATTTTCCTCAAAACAGCTGCACACTCCTTATGGTGTGAATGATTAAGGCATGATTCTAGATCCCTTTCAGTTGATACCCAGACATAATAAAGTAGTTTAAGGATAATAATAATCTCTCTCTAAATATAATTCTTATAAACTGCAGTGAGATCTAGGTCCGGTCTATACTTACCTTTGCGATTCGGCTGCAGTCGACGGGAGATACGCAAGTGACGTAAATCACTTGCGTATCTCCCATTGACTTTGCAGCGTCTCCTCCGCCCGCCATCCACACAGCGCTATGCCACTTACTGGGGTGGTTTTTCTGCGTCGCTTGCTGGATCTATACAGTCTATGCAGACTGCTCAGTCGATCCAGAGCAATCGATCTGACAGCGGCGAATTTGCCGCCATCAGTGTAGACCCGACCCTAGAGTCCTGTTCTCCTTACATAGGTAAAACTCTGAAAACCAATAGGAGTTTTGCCTGCAAAAGAAGGAATTAATTGAGACTCTTATTGGTAAGGCCTATCTGTCATGTAACCCACCCAGGTCCATATGATATTTTCTTGCCTTTGATTTTTAGTTCCCTCAAGGACTAGTTTTCTTTTCCTGTTAACTCACTATTCAATGCTTAGGATAAATTCTGATTCCACTAGGTGATTACATGGACCCAAGGTGCTCAGAACTAGCCAGACCAAGAAAAGGGTAAACAGAATACCAGCAACATGAAAGAGAGTTGCTCATTTACTGAGCTCTATTTTGTGAAGGTCAGGAAACTAATTCTAGGCAGCAATTATATTAGCAGATTCATTTTTTATTTTACATGTAATCTGAATTCAGGGAGGACAAGATTTCAGTGGGACAGCCCTGTCAAAGCAACTGAGTGAAGATCAAGAAACAGCTTTCTCAACGGGAACACTTGGCTGCCTTCAATCATCCATAAAGCAGCCATGGTTTTTTTCCATTTTAACCTTTATGAGCTAAATTCTGCTGTCCCTGATACTAATATAAATTTGGATTAAGTCTAGAGAGCTGAACTCAGCCATCTATTCATTGTAGCTGGTTTTGAATTTTCTAAATGTGGTGGGATTGAATGGACATAACTGAAAGCAAAGATCAAATACAGCTGGCTACACCGCTCACCTCTATTAATAATATGCATTTTGCTCTGGCTTTCATTGGAAGGAATTCAGCATATAAGGTTACCCTGTAAAGACAAACATTGAGAAAAATGTCATGTTCGCACATTGAGCGATGTTCAGGCATTGGATTGGTTTCCTATTAAAACAGCCAAACACCATAGAGACAACAACAAAAGACCTTTCCCAGCCCACACAGCCAGCAGTAAGTACTACAAAGACTGGAGCAGAGTCTTCTCTCATTTACATCAGGAGAATCCCCTTTACTTCAATGTGGATTGCAGCAATGTAATGGAGGAGAGAATTTGGTCCTTTCTGTGGCTTTGCAACCCCGAACTCAAACTTGCTAATAGCAGACCTTGATGTGCATTTGCTCTGGTTTGGACAGGCATTTCAGACTGTGGGGTTCAATGCATAACTCCTACAATTGCTGAGTAGGGTATTTCCCCAGGGCTTAACAATTGGCTAGGAAAATTTTACCGCTGGATGTTCATCTCAGCTAGGTTTCAGTCCTCCAGGAGATGAAAACTCTGAAGCTGATTGTTATTGCTCATTTGCATTCTTTTATTAAGCAGGAATTTAAAAAAATCATAGCCTAGATTTTCTGAAAGTCTTTGTACCCCATTGTGCTAAACAAAGGGCAATACATTTAAATGACACAGTTGCTATGTGAGTTTCCTGGGGATTAATGCAAAGGACAGAAGCCAATCAAAGGTTTGTCTTGGCTGTTTCAAACAGTCTGTTAGAACTTGTATTTCTCTGCTCCTACCGTATTTGCATTCCATTGACTTGTTGAACCCTGTGTCTGCCTCTGAATCTCTTTTAGGGTTCAATCCTGCTCCCTTTGAAGTCTATGGCAAAACTCCTGCTGATTTCAGAGGTGCAGGTCTGGGCTCTAAGTGATTTTGCAGAGCTCGGTTAATCAGTGGATAGAGTTGCAAATAATATCATATTAAATCAGTGATTAAAAACAGGAGGAAATAGAGTCATGTGTAATGAAATGCAGAGTATTCCCAATGTAATGTAATAGAGAACAGTGATTGCACTTGTGTGTGGGTTGTTCTTCTTAAGGATAACGCTCTGCATCTCCTACTTTTGTATCTCTGGGATGCTGCGAATGCTAATAATTAAGTCCTATTCAGTGTCACATCGTATCTCATAGTAAGATTCCCTGAGGGGCCACAGATTCCCATATACAGCTCCTACATGTAATAAGATCATTTATAATTGTACAATGCATTATTTTAAATCAGCATCTTTCATAAAAACTCTGTCCAAAAATGCATTACAGAAAGCAATAACACAATAACGTAACTCTACAGACTGAATGATTCCATAGAAATTCTGCCACTCATATACAATGTTGTAGCTTGCCCAAGACAATTAAAAACACTAGCTCTTTCTGCCACCTCAGGTACACTTCTCCCTTTGCCAATCAGATCACTCTTATAACTAGAGCCAGGGACAGGGGCCCAGGCAATCTGGGTTCTATTCTTACCACTGCAACTGGCTCATTTTGTGACCCTGAGCAAGTCATGTAACCTCTCTGGGCCTTAGTTTCTTCTTCTATACAATGGCGTTAATTTAGATGTACCTATTAATCTCTGTTTTCAGTGCAAAGTATTAACACTGATGCTTTGGTTTTTTTGCTCCTCTGCTCCACTCTAGTAATGCTTATTGGGAGCTGGCTGGCAGAATCTGTAGCAGATTCATGACTTTCCTAGTGTACACACATACTGCTCTCATTAGCAGTGTTACTGGAGTATGGCTAAAGGGCAATGGAAATATACTAGTAACATTACAGAAGCCTACCAGAACTGTGGTTCCTTTATCTGGATTTGTGGGAAGGGCATTAGAAAACTGCAGCCATTGCAGGATATTGACTCACCTCATAAACAAGTTCATGAGCTATCAATCTAAGTCAGGCTCCTCTTGCAAATAGCACCTCTCGTGGTGCAATGCATCAATTATTAATGAGAATAAATGGAAAGGGGAGAGTGAACAGTTACACTCATTCCTTTCTATTTACAACTAAACATCTACAGCAGGGGTGTATTTATTCATCCCTGAAAATCAAGAGAGCTCCTTCCTCAGTGAGGGGAGCCACAAAGTCATGCAATTAAGTCCTGATTCTCTGTTCTGACCAGAGATGGGCTAACCCATGAAGCTATTCAACTGCTCCAAGTTTGAGGCTGTTTGGATTTGGAGTTCCAGTTTGGATCCATTACACAGATGCGCCTGATGCTCAAAGTTCAGGTTCAGATTTGGACAGGAATCCAAAGCTTCACAAAGTTCAAGAGGGCTACAGGTTGGCCCTCCCTCTAAGTAGTAGTGATTACATCATGACCTTGTATTGTCACAATTCAGTGTCATCACTTATTCAATTTTATCATACACACATGGAAATGCAATGTCAAGCCATTGCTCCAAGGCTGTTTTACAGCTTGCTGTGAGTTTCACACTATCTGTTTTCTCTTCCCTGATGCTGCAAGAGTGGAATGCTTGTGCCTTTTACCTTCACCTCACTTCCTGGACACTTGAAGGAACAGAAAAGGATCCTGTCTGTTCTGCTCTGTCCACTTGTAAGAGGCAGAACTCCAGTGATTAGCACTCCACTTGCTCTGTGTAAAAGCACCAAAATAAGTGTGATCTAACCCATTGACTAAAATCTCATGCTTTAGATCCACAGACTGAACATCAATAGCTAAGTGCCTTAGTTTAGTACAGGAAAATCCAACAGAACTTGTAAGTATGTAATGCCTCTGACCATATTAAACTCAGGCACTCAGTTTGTTCATACAGAAGGACGTGTTAGTCACTGGGGGTCTAATCACCTCCACACAGAAATATTGTACATTTCAAAAGCCTTCCTAGAGTTTAATACATCAGTGCTAACATCTTTAGGGGAACTTGGTTTCAGAATGGCCTCTACACATAGAGACAGAGAGTTCCACAGGAGCATTTATTTCAGTGTTAAGAAAAATGGAAAAGGGAATAGTTTGAAATATGAATATTTACTTACGACTGAGGTACGCCTCCAATCCCAAAGCCCACCAGTCCCCTGAGTACAAGGATCCAACTGTATACTGGTGCAAAACCACTGAGGATCCCATAGTACAAGGTCCAGAACACACTGATCTTTAGCCCCTGCATTTAACAAATGACAGCAGAAGGATTATATTGTAACACAAATTAGCAAATTATAGACTAATGCCCAGATCTCCTAATTCAGGAAGCACAGAAAGTCCTCTACGAGAATAGTTTTGTGAATCTGAGAGCCAAGGATTTCACAAAGCTAGGCTCAAATTGTTAAAAGAGACTTCAGAACTGTATCTGCAAATGTTGCATGCCTCTGCCCCTCACTGAGCATAAACCCCTGTAGTTTGCAAAGCAAATAAGTATACTGTACGTGCAGCATGGACAATTACCATGTGCTTTAGTGCTCTGCTGAGCTGGGCCCAGAATTTCATAAAGAAAGACTCTTTAAAGAAAACATGCTTCACTTTATAACACAATCAGACAGTTATTTACTTCACTTGTTATTTTTCTCTCATTTACTTCTACAGCGCTGTTGCCCTCACTGGGAGCAGAAACTGGGCTAGCCTGAGAGTGATTGATTCTTGTGCAAGGATGTGGATGGTGCAACTCAGCAGTTACGCACTCAAGTGGAGTGCACTGTAACAGGATTATAATGGCACATATTCCAGCTTACCGTTTTTCTGCCATACTGGTCTGAAATGTTTCCCCAGAGCGTGGAGCTGCACATCATTCCCACAAACACCACCTGTGGAAAATCGGAAAGTCTCCTCTTAACAGCAGGTATAAATTTCCAGAGAAGAGTTCAGAAGAGAAAGCTGCATAACTGTCCAATCAGACCAAAACATTCAAACATTCATTTGTCACTGCTGTATTATGTTTAGGTGCTGAGAATCCAGTTTCTGTTAAAGGAGGTTTACACATACAAAGCAGGATTTTCAAACCCACTCAACACTGGCCTAGCTCCATGCCCACTGATGTCAAGGGAAGTTTTACTATTGACTTCAATGGGACCAACGAGACCAATGCTGAGTATTTTTGAAAATCCTACCCATATATTTTTGATAAACTGAGTGAATTATGAGACAGTGACTAATTAGCGTAAGTTGCTAATAAATGGAAGATTATTAAGGCCCTGTCCACAGAGATAATCTGCGACTGCCATTAAAACGTGCATGCTGGTATCCTACTCATCTGAGGCTCACTTGTGCAAGATGGTAAGCATTCTGGCTGAGACCCTGTAAAGCACTTAAACATATGCTTAATTTAAGTGCGTGAGCAGTCCTGTTGACTTCTGTGGGACTCATGTGTTTAAAAATAAATATGGGCTTATGCTCTTTACAGGATCAAGCTAGAGTGCTCATTACTTTGCAGCTTTGAGTACTCTGGTTGCCCAGTAATACTAGGTGTATTTCAGCTTTTCTCTAACCTCTTACTGACAGTTTCACCAGCAATTTGTGTGAGGTTTGGTCTCACAGGTGATGTAACCATCCTTGAATGGAGACATAATTAGATTTTACCACTTCAGAGAAGTCAATAAAAAAGATGATAATGTTAAAGAAAGAACCGTACCTTTAATAATAGCAATACTACAGGAAATATAGCATACTCTGTAAATAAATATAAATTAATGGCAAAAACTGCCAGGTTTCACTCATGGGGTCAGATCTTACAGTCTTTACATGGCCAAAATTCCCACTGAAGTCAATGGGAGTTTTGTCTAAGACAGGACTGCAGCCTCAAGCAGTATGTGGTGTAAGAAAGGATGTCCACTGCTAAAAGTTGTACATTTACCACCTTTCATCTCATATTTGATGATACTCCATCCTTTAGACGTTGTACACACTGAGATCAAAACTGTGCTATGCTGAAAAGCTGACTAAGGGTCCTCCTTTAGTTCGGCTGGTTGAGTTCAGTTAGGTGAAAGGCACGATGTTTATGCTGGCTATTTGGTTTAAATTTATTTAGCATATTTACAAATTTGTGCAATATCACTAGAATCCAAAAATGCCATCAAAGGCCACAAGAGAGGGAAATGTTTCAGGAATTTGGGAATTAAGCTGCAACCCACAAAGAAGCAACAAATGTAAGTAAAAAGTATTCACACCCAACCATGTTCCACACACTGGTTTTCTCATCCTTAAAGCCCATCTGCATTTCTAGCACTGTTGCACCATTCTCTGAGGGCTCTACCTTCAGGGATTATTAGATAGTCCAGCTCAAACAGCAAAATCCCATTCTACCCCAGGGCTCCCAGTCCTTCCATGAATGAAGAACAGAAGAATAGCCATACTGGGTTGGATCAATGGTCCATCGTGCCCAATATCCTGTCTTCTAACAGCGGCCAATGCCAGGTGCTTCAGAGGGAATGAACAGAACAGGTAACAATCAAGTGATCCATCCCGCTGGCTACTCCCAGTCTCTGGCAAACAGCAATCCCTGCCTATCCTAGCCACTAGCCATTGATGAACCTAGCCTCTATGAACTTATCTAGTTCTTTTTTGAATACCGTTATAGTCTTGGCCTTCACAACATCCTCTGGCAAGGTGTTCCACAGGTTAACTGTGCATTGTGTAAAGGAGTTTAGACTCTCTCAACAGGGTGAAAGAGAAGGTTCTCTGAAAAGATTATCAAAATTTACAAGCCTTTTCTGTGAGGCAGAGTGGGGAAGGGGTCTGAGTTTTGGGATGAGCCTGGGTCAATTTATAAGTTTGTCTGGAAATTACATTTAACGTGAAACCCATACAAGGCAAAATGGGCAGTTCTGGCTGAGTTTCGTATTTCCAAATTCTGGGTCTTAAAGAAAGACTCCTACAACACCAATGAGCCAAAGTCACAAAGATTCATACTAGCTTAGTCCACTCCCCTGTGCAAAGGCCATGAACAGATTTTATACTGTGATATAAACTATGATGTCTGAACAGCAGTAAGTAGAAAAATCTTATAGAATACAGGAGCTATCAGCTATTTTTCCTACCGATGTAAGCAATGCAACCTGCCAGCTTGGTAATCGCCACTCACAATGAAGTTGAGGAGCTAGGATACTTAGAATCATCATTTCCATTGCATCTGC
This sequence comes from Mesoclemmys tuberculata, assembly GCA_007922155.1. Taxonomy (NCBI): domain Eukaryota; kingdom Metazoa; phylum Chordata; order Testudines; family Chelidae; genus Mesoclemmys; species Mesoclemmys tuberculata. The sequence continues at coordinate 13,457,372 of ML675640.1, forward strand.
CATCTAGAAGGGCAATAAAAAAAAAAGACTGCCTGAAAATTATCGATATAACAGCCGATTATATTTCTCTTTCAAGTTAACCCCTCCCCTGCTGAAGACATTCCTGCTAAAAAGATAAAATATGACAGTCCTATTTGAAAGACAAATATTGCATTGCAGATTTGCACACTGCAGTGAAATAAGCAATACATTTTCTGAGCATTCACTTGGCATTGGGAGTGAGCACTTCAAAACTCATTTCCCAGATACATGGCACAGCACTGAAAGTGTTCTTTGGCCTCACAGACTTGGGATGATTTGCTGTGTTAAAGCAGGGAAGCCTACAAGATAACAGAATTTTTAGTAGGTAGGATTCAAACAGCCAAAATCAGAAGTGGCACATTAGGTGGTGTGAGCTTCAGGGAGTCTAAGTTGGTTTAACTCCTTTTTCTTGTTACTTAGCAAGAATTGTACCAGCTTTAGACTCCCTTAAAAGCAGACTGAGTTAATCCTACTTACTATCATATAACTCATACATCACCTCTGGATTTGGTCCAAATACTTCGAGAAAATGTATGGGCCAAAATCTACCTCAGTTACCCACTGGGATATGAATCAGGGCAGACTGTAACCCTATATATGGACAAAACCTAGAAAATGAAGGAACTAGACATGTTTAGCCTAAAAAATATTACAGGGGAAGGGCATTATAGCTCTTTATGAGTAAAAAATTGACTATCAAAGAATCCAAAACAGAATAATTTGCCCTGGATACCAACCTCTAGAACACTGGGCTGATGTTCAATAGAGATATAGTCAGTTCTAAGGAAAATCATGCCAACAATGAATTCACAGAGAAAATGGAACACTTTGCCTATCGTGATAAATATGGTAAAATCTCTAGATTGTCTTTAAGGAAAAGTTAGATCAGTTTATTGCAGGTGTACTTTGGAACCCTTCCTACCTGAAGCAAAGTATTGGAGTGCAGGCTCCAAATGGTCCTTCCAGTCCTGCCTTATAGGACATACAGAAAAACCCTAACCAGCTATTTATTTTCATCACACACTAGAACTGATTCTGGTAGTTAACATTTCAAGCAATAGTCTTTGTTCATTCCATTTGTTTTGTTTGTATTTGTCCCCTGAGCATGAATACATCATGGGGATATCAGTGTATTACATAGATTCCCTGAGAGGCTGACCATGACATTGCCCTTGGCAACAATTACTTGCCCATGCTAATCCAGTAAGAACAGAAAGCTTCCATTGGAATTTCCCAAACCCGATGGCTTCCACCGCATCTTCCACCATGAAAGTATCTACAAAAGAATCAACAGCTTTGGTTCAGCATTGCATTCCTTTCTCTCCTAGAACAGCCATACTCTTAAGATGGAGCTTTCTAATAATACATCTAATTAATAATAAATAATAATAATTGAAAAATGGGCTAGATTCTTAAGGCTTTATGTAGTTATTATTCAATTCTTACTCAGGCAAACTTCCATTTTCTTCAAGGATTTTCCCAAATACAATAATTCTAACTATTAATATCATGTCTTACATTTATACAGCATCTTTGTCCAGGACATGTGGACAATCACCAATTTTTTTTCTAAAAAAGCCATAGGGTCTTGAATCTCACAAATGGTTACAAGTCAGACCACAGTTTTATTTTTGTAGTGGTTAAAATAAGTTTAAGTCTCAAAGTTTTACCCATACCAACATTCAGTAAATATAAAGTCAGCTTCACCATTAAAATGCCCTCATTAGCGAAAAAGTAAAACTTCAGCTAGTCTTTGTAATACACTGCTGGGAGTCAGGTCCCAAATAAGCCAGTGCTGAGATTTTTCAGAAAGTCACTCTGTGGTTTCAAGTCCATGTATTTGAGAGACATGGTGTTGCAGTATGTTGTATGCCTCTTCAATGCTTTTGACCTTCCTTTTGGGGCTGATCACTAACAGAAATTCTCTCCATATTAATGCATGTCCCAAACCTTCCCTGGTATGCTGAGCTCTTTGGAAAGATTCATCCAGGCTTGGATATTATTTTTGGAAATTTAGACTAAAATAAATAAATAGCAAGACACAGCTGTGCAGCAGAGAAAATGCACTGTGAGCCAGAAAAACCCCAAATAAAGTATTCTAAAGAGGGAAGGCATATCACATTAAATGTCCAACCCACTTCTTCCACCATCACTAAATGAGAAATAAAAAGGGAAAAGAAACACAGCCCATATTATGCACTCAGTCTACAGCTACTCCAAGTAGTATACTGGCTTAAAATTACGTCAACCTCTTAAGTAAATATACTCCCATGGCTGGTAATTGTCCCAGCAGACAAAAGCTAGAATGCTCAGCTCAGTTTCTCCCTCTTGTCCTCTGGGCCAGTGGGAGCCAAGAACACTGCAGATACTTCATCCTCAGCCCTGAAGGTGAGCCATGTGTTACTGCTCTAGTAAACCCTGCAAGATGATTTAGGAGCAGCAGGGATCAGTTCTAAAGGGAACTTATCCAGTCCTCTCAAACAAAGGACTCAAATCCAGTTCCAAGGAGGATGGAGGGCTACAAACAAAGTAAAAGTTCTTTTTTGATAGCACACAGGTAATTATCCTGTCTTTTCCCTTCGGAGGCCACCGAGACCATGGTGTTCCTGACCCAGCTGACTGGTGTTGCATTCTTCTCATTATGAATATGGAGAGAGACAAGGGGGAAAAGGACAAGGAAAAATACTGAACATAAGTGGATGAGCGAAAAATATCCACCTACGCTGTGACTGTTAATACTAGGTCAACAGAACATTCTGAATTAAATTAGTCACATAGTGATAATCAAGAACCTAAAGAAAAATGTACGCCTTTAATATTCAGTGCTAAAATACCCTGAACAAAGAGGCTTAGGGGCAATTCCAGTAACTACTCAACTATATGCATCAACTCACATCAGACAGGCTACCAAACAACTGTCAGACACCATGAGCTTTCAGCCATCACATAACTGAACATACACTAATAATTAACATACCAAGTTAATGATACTCCATCCTCCTGAAACAGCATTGTAAGGGCTCAGTTCAAAACCACTAATCAGGATTGAGCAATAAACCCTAAATACTCTTTTATTTGACCTTTTGACTCATTTGATCTTATCAGTATGTCAGCTGTATTGCACTATATTCGACAATATCTAGAAGTGGGTTTAAGATCCCAAATTCAGATCCAGATCTTGAACAGTGCATGATTTTGGAGTGTTTGGATCCAGAGTTTTGGTTTGGCAGGCTTTAAGGATAAAAGGAAAGAGTTAGAAAATTTGAATCCAGCTCTGGGTTCAGGGGTGTTTTAATCTGAAATGTGCTTTAGCTCCAGTTCTGATAACATCAAAACAAATAATTCAACCATTTCAGAAGACAATTTAGTTAATCGATGGCCTGTCAGGTGTATCATAATTCAGCCATACTGTTATTTATTGCTTTGACTTGCAAGTTTTCTAGTTCTCTAAACCCAATAGACTCAGGCTTGGGTACAGTCTGTGTGAAAAGTAAAAGCCACATCCTTTTTCTAAGAGGAGAACCAGAGCCCTGCTTACCGTCAGTTGGATTGGCAAATTCCTTTGGCACAGCTGCTCCATCCTCTAGCTCTATAGCCTCCAGCTCTGTCCGAACACCTTCAATCTGAATTTCATGCTCTCCTGAAATGGCATCCTCGTCTGACCTGGAACTTTCTCCTGTGCGGCGAAACTTGACCACCCTAATAATATAGAAATGAGTAAATGCTCCTGTGTGTCTTTTCTCTGAAAGTAATGTGATTTGCTGAAGCTTCATTTAGTTATGTTTTATAATTATTCATTATTATTTTACTAACTTCTATAGTGCCTGTTGCTGGGGTAGCAGGACTCTTTGAAAGTAAAACATAAACCAAAAACCGATTAATCACATACCAAGCAAAACAAATGTGTCTTGTATCATGCTGTGAGGTGTGAGCCCAGCCACTAGACATGGAAGGCCTGAATTGTATCCTGTTGTCTTCCTACCTTTTGCATTAACAATGGATGAGCATTAGGATGTCTAACCACTTGATTGAAATCACCTAGTTGGCCATTGAAATATTATTTGTGCCCTCAATTAATTAATAACATTGCAAGCAAATGTTTCCCACTTGCAATCAAATATACAGGGGTAACATGGGTAGCAGATTTTAAAAATCAGGCCTTGAGCATTCATATTTAGATTCTGGAAGTGTATGTTTCTGAGCTGATCTTAAAACAAAAGGTGAGCTATCAGATAATGGTCTCATATCATTTAAGGCTTTAAAGACCATCAGTGATGCCTTGAATTCAATGCTTTCATTAACCACTTATGTTTAATCTTATAGACTGCAAACTGAAATGTTTTCTTAATGCTGATTGACTCAGAGGAGAGGGCTGCTCTGGATACAGTTAACACTGCATAAAATCACTTTTTGACAAACAAAATACGTATGTATGAAATTAGTTCCAGCAAAAAGTGCCAGTTTGACAGCACTGGCGACTCGAGTCCTCTGTTCACAGAGCAGGTGTAAAATGGGTAGCATAAGGGAAAGTATCCTCACAGTCTCCTATAAATGTATCTCAACCCTGAACTGGAGGCCCCACCTTCTGAAAATGAGAAGAAAGTTCAATTTTCATGGCTCATTCAATCCCACCCTTGCTGCTGAGACTAACAGCAAGGAAGGGCCCAGTTAGAACTCCTTATGGTGACACTTGTTTACAGGGAACTGAAATGAGAATCACCAAGTTATTTCACATAGGGTATCTAACGAACATCATAGAGTATCAATGTCCATTCACTTTCACAACTGATTTGAGATGAACTCACATGAACCAGTGACCAGATGTAAAAAGTTATCACATTACCAGGCTCACTAGCCATTCAGTATCCTTTGCTTACTTTTAAAAAATGATCATTCATCACTTTACCTGCTAGATTAATGTAGGCTCTAGAAACACACAAATAATCCAACTATTTTAATTCAAATAATTTATTTGAATAAAATACGTAATCAGTTCCATAATGCTAAAGAAGACACAAACTAAGTTTAAAACAGTAGCATGTAAATGCAATCAGATTTGTAGTCACAGATTTATCAGTCATCATCTGAAAAAAGGAAGTAATTAGTTTAGTAAAGACTAGCTAGTTGTTTTCTAGCAACCTCCCAAATTTCAAGATTTCTGCTTGACCCCTTGGACACAAATCACTCTTCTGAAAACAATGAAGAAAATCAAATTGATGCCAATTCTACAAGGACAAAGCATTTGAAACTAAATTACACAATTTTATTTAATCCATGTGCATGTGCACATGTAGACAGACAGACAGGTAGCCAGAAAGAAAATCACTGGCAGAAAATAACTATAAATTCTGTGCAAATATATGTAAAGCAAGTTCTTATTTATTTGGCTGTTCTGCAGATCCATCTTCTGATATTGTGACAGGGAGAAAACTACCTTTATACACTTGTGATTTTATTAAGTTAGACCATGTATATGGAATGGAGGTCCAATCTTGTGGCTGGCTACCTCCTTCAAGGAGGAGCGGTAGATACGCTGGAGGGTAGGGAAAGGATACAGAGAGACTTAAATAAATCAGAGGAATGGGCCAAAAGAAATCTGATAAGTTCAACAAGGTCAAGTACAGAGTCCTGCACTTAGAATGGAAGAATCACATGTACTGTTACAGCCTAGGGACCAACTGGCAAGGCAGCAGGTCTGCAGAAAAGGACCTGGGGGTCACAGTGGACAAAAAGCTGAATATGAGTCAACAGTGTGCCCTTATTGCCAAGAAGGCTAACAGTATATTGGGCTGCATAGTAGGAGCATTGTCAGTAAATCAAGGGAAGTGATTATTCCCCTCTATTTGGCACTGGTGAGGCCTCATTTGGAGTATTATGTTCAGTTTTGGGCCCCCCACTACAAAAAGGATGTGGACAAATTGGAGAGAGTCCAGCAGAGAGCAACAAAGATGATTAGGGGGCTGGAGCACATGACTTATGAGTTGAGGCTAAGGGAAGTAGGCTTGTTTAGGCTGCAGAAGAGAAGAATAAGGGGGGATTTGATAGCAGCCTTTAACTAGCTGAAAGGGGGTTCCATGGAGGATGGAACTAGGTTGTTCTCATGGTAGTAGATGACAGAACTAGGAGCAATGGTCTCAAGTTGCAGTGGGGGAGGTGTAGGTTGAATATTAGGAAAAATGTTTTCACTAGGAAGGTGTTGAAGCATTGGAATGGGTTACCTAGGGAGGTGGTGGAATTTCTAATCTTAGAGGTCTTTAAGGTGAGGCTTGACAAAATCCTGGCTGGGATGATTTAGTTGGGCTCTGTCGTGCTTTGAGCAGAGGGTTGGACAAGATGACCTCCTGAGGTCCCTCCCAACCCTAATCTTCTATGATTCTAGGTGTGGGGAACCTTCAACTTCCACTGAAGTGTACAAGATCTCAGCACCTCAGAGGATTCAGGGCACACTTATGTTGGGCAGTCAGTTTGTTAAACTTAACTTGTGTGGATAGTATGGTTATAATCAATGTAAACAGTTCAGCTGAAAATGTTACTTACCAAATCGTTATCCTTACTCGGTTTTTACTAGGCCTTTACTCATTCCTTACTTTGCCATACTTCCAGGGATTTGCCTGAGTAAGGAATGAGTAAAAACCAAGTAAGGACTTCAGTATTTGGCCCTGCCCTGAGTCAATGGGACAAAATCTGCTCTGTGGTGCGCAGGTATCACTTGTGGGGGGGAAGAGAACCTAGTAGTCTCTTCTACTTGATGCAGCAGCAGGGCAAGATTGCAACCCAGTGTTTAAAAGAGCTCTAGGGATTAAGAACACCTCTTAGGGGCTGCTACAATACTGCCCTCAAGGTTTATTGGGCCTTTTGATCACATCAGTAACCAGCAAAGAAACAGGTCCAGAAAGGTTTGCATATACTTGGGCCTCTGTTTCCTTTCCTCCTGGTCCCCCAAAAAGGTAACCCCATTTGTGAGACAAGTCAGCAGAGCACAGAACCACTGTAAATGTCTCTGCATGTTAACAGATATCAAGCAGTATTTTACTTTTCTTTCATATGTTTGGGGAGATTTTGATAGACCAGTAAAAGGGCCAGAGACCACTTGATAGTGTAATATTGATTATCATACTTGTTGCTAACAGCAACCATAATTGGTAGGCCTTTCTGCAGGCTTGTGCATCCTTGGCATGACTAAGCCATGAGGGGAGAGGAGCCTTTTTGTCAACCTTACCTGACTCTGCAACCCCCACAACCCCAATGAATTCTCTGGGGTACATGCTGGGATCTGTCTTATCTATGCATGCTCTCTAGGAGATGTTTGTCAGGGCCTCAGGACATGCAAATTCTGCAGGAACATCTTAATTAGTACTCTGAGGTGATCTCTTGATTAGCTTTTGAAACTGCTTGCCTTACAAGTTGGAGTTTTTTGATGTGTTATTACCTACTAACAAGGATAAATGGGGTGGGGGAGAAGTTTGGACTCTTTGGGATCTCTACTTGGACATAGATTTTGGAGTCCCCCAATGGCAGCTGGAAAACTGGCCAACTGGAAAGCCACTGTTATACCACTTGAAAGCCACTCCAAATTTCAGTAATTATGGAGGGTTGGGCGTGTTTTACTTCGCATTTGTGGAGGGGGGTAAGTGCTTGAGACTAAGTAAAGCATAGCTTTTAAGTGAGAGCACTCTTGTGTTACACTGTTTCTACCAAGCTATCTATTGGCTGGACGGTTGTGTCTCCATTTGATTTATTTCCTGACACCACCTCACATAAAGTAAAGTTAGCAAGAGCTTTGGGTTGGCAGAACCCTAGGTAGCATATACTTCATTTCTAGAGAGTTTGACATTGTAAATATATTGTAGCTTCTTTTGCTGTTATTATATACATAGCAACAACTTTGAACCCTTGACCCACAATTTTAGATTATTCCTATAGATTGCCCCAGAAAAGATAAATTCATACCTGAGAAATACAGCAATGAGAAACTACTATAATTGCCTGCCATTTTGAACTTTTCCCCAAAGAAAAGTAGTCAAGATTTGGGCATTTTTATTCATGTAAAATTATTTTAGAAATAGATCCCATTGGGATAAAGATGCTTTCAGAAAGAAGACATGCTCAGGCCTATAAATATTAACAACACACAACAAAATGGAGATACATGTAACTATAGTAAAACAAATGAAAAATAAATGTGCTATCTCCAGATTTATAGACTTGTGATTTACACACTGTTTACAAAAAAACAGAAGGAACTGTTTAGTAAAGTTCCTTATTTACATAATAATATAGGTGAAAGCCACTGAAAATTAAGAAGGTGGTTTTTTGCATTTTTCTTGGAAATTATTTTGGACTTAGGTCCTGGGGAATAGATTTTAGTTGGGTCTTTTGAAAGAAAACATAATGCTACAGCACTTATTTCTTATTTCAGTATACAAGGTTATTATCTAACACATGCAATAATCACTTCCTAACCCCAGCCATTAAGGGCATGGCCATGCACAGCACAAGTGCAGAAGAAGCACAAGGTATCAAGTGATGTGTAAGGAGCATAGGGGAACCCAGTCCTGCATTAGTGAGAGTGCTGCGGCCCCATTGCCAAGTTACTCCTGCCTAGCAGAAAAAAGGCTGAAGGAGCAGTGAGCACATGAATGACGATCACATTTAGGTCCATATCTCCACAGTAATGCCCGTTCTCCACCTATACTCCATCCTTTTATCCTGTCTTTTTGAGCATTAAGCAGCAGCCACTCATGGGACCTGAGACCTTCAGCTCAGTGTGAAGGGCATTACCTATCACTTACCCTTACTTGCATTCATGCTTGTCCTCCACTCACACTTACAACATCATTCAAAAATCTTGCACATCCTGTTATGCACTGTTCAAGTACTTGCAAAATCAAGGCTCAAGTATTTACAAGAGACATGGTCCCTGATGAATAAGGGACCAGTTAGTAAATATATATTGTTTCAGGGCTCTGGTCTCAGATCCATGCATTTTTCTATCATTGGCCTGTTGGACAACCAAATACTTATTAAGGAATCAAAATTCTCTTTTCTCAGCAGGAAAGTTCAGAGGTCCCTCCTTCTCTTTGGATGCACACCATATGCCACCATGGAGGTGAAAGGTTATCCTACCCTTTCTCCTATGTAGAAGGTGGCCAGAATAAATGATGCCAAAAATAATTGAGACTAGAAAGTTAAAACTGTGGTGTCTACATATGCAAAAGTTCACCACATTGGAATTTGCAGAATACTGCTCACAAGCATTTCCATTCTTGTTTTCATAATGGTACTCTACAGTCACAATTGTACCCTGGGACTTTTTATCCTTCCATCTATTTACCTTCATGTGTGTGCCAAACAATCAGGATACAGCTAAAGGCTAAATATTTTGTAATAGATTTATTGAAAAAGCACAATGATTAATGTCACAGACTCCTCAAACCTTCTTTTACTCTATCCCTATTCTTTGTAACACCTGTGTAACCTCTACATCTGAGTCATTAACATCCTCTTGTATTTCAGTGCAATATGGATTTTGTATTTTGTTTGGGGCTTGGGGTTTGTTTGTTTGGGTTTGGGTTTTGGTTTTTTTTGAGAAATTAACTTAGCATTGATTGTATCTCTTCTGGTCTTCAGTAACTTAATATTTTCAGCCTAGAATAAAGATTAGCAGTGATGGTCTTTATCTTTAGTTTCATTTTTCCTTCTCTTTAAGAGACAACAACATCAAATATCTACCAGGCATCCTTGCATGCTGCAGCTACTGCAGTCAGACATGCACGTATGACAGTTTTTAAAGGTGAAGTGAAAGACTTTATAGTTGGCAAGACCCGAGTTCCGTATTTCTCCCGCAAGAGCTGATGACACCACTATACCTAAAATAGGTCAAAGTGCTGGGGAAGCAGCAACGCTCACACGAAAGAACTTTGACCTATGAAGAAAACATCAGGGGCTGAACCTCAACCCCATCCCACCAGACTGTCTGTGCAACTGGGCCACAGCCACTAATACAGACTACCAAGAGTAGTGGACATGGCCTGCTGTTTCCCTACAGTGCCAAGTTTTGATATGATGGAACCATGCAGTGCATGGACCCATACCATGCTTCTGACCCATCCTGACACATGCATTATTTCCCCCAATACATCCCATTTGGGGAGCAGTAGTCATTCATCACTGAAATCTTTGCAGCATATGGGTGGTGGAAAGGTCCATCACCCACCTGTGTGGGAATACCACTGCTCCTGCTCCCTTGGACAACTGACTTGAAAAACATTTTAAGATTTTTTGGGGTCTTCTTCAGGTACATACAGTATCCCAGGATTTGACCCATTTTAAATCTAACTATATAGGACCAAATCCTGATCCTGTTGAAGTTAATGGCAAAACCCCAATTAACTTCAGTGGAATTAGGAGTTAGCCCATATTCTGTTAATGAGGTGGGCTATGTAGAGGATTTTTGCACTCAATAAAATCAGTTCAGTTTTATACTCAACTCCATTTGCAAATTTAATTTTAAATTCTCCCAGATGGATTATTACCTCAGTAAAACCAGAGCTGCTTTGAATTTCCCTTTGCTGGCCCTATAAGATGAATGAAATAATTTACTACTTCCTTACATTCGTTTGAGAATTGTCATTATAGCAATGTCAGCTTGTCAACAGAATGAATATGCAGTCATCATGTGATCTACAAAGCAAATATGCCCACAAATGCATACTGAAAGTTGTACTTCAGTAAGAAAAGGGTTTTATTATCAAAAGGCAATTAATATGAATGTTCCATTCATATTTTATGTACAAAAGCTTTATGAGCATCAGATTTAATTATGTGGGAAGTGAACTGACTTGTTTTCTGCTGTATTTTTGCTATTTTTAGCAGCACCATTACCTGTATAGTAACTCCACATGCTAGAATTTCAGCACTCCTAGGGCATGACCCCAAGTCCTCTGAAATCAATGGACATACTTCTAATGACTTCAGTGGGCTTTGGTTCTGGCCTGTTGTACCAATTACTTTTTGGGGTTATAACTGAAAATTGTTCATACAACATTCTTTTGCTATTTTTACCATGTATTAGGTTGCACATACAAACATATGCTGATAAATACTTGTCTCTTAATAAAGGACCTGACTTGCAGCCCACATATTAATTATTATTTAAGAAGTATATTGAGGTAGTACCTAAAAAGTGACCAGTCTGGGGCACCATTGAGCTAGATGCTGTACAAGCATTTCATAAATGATCTCTAAATCCTATTGACTTCAATGGGATCTTTGTCTGAGTAATGACTGAAGGACCTGGCCCTAAACCTTATTATAAAGAATAAAACATTGCTTTTGACCAAAGAATCTGTGAAACTAACTGAAACAGAAGAAGAAAAACACAGCGATGAACTTACTGATGCATACCTCAGAAATTCTTCACTACTGAAGCACCTTATAGAGTTACATTTGTATGCAAGACCCAATGGTATTGAATAAATCCAATTATACCTACACTGAAAGGTACTGTATATAATTCTTAAATTCATTTAAAAAACAGAATAGAAAAAAGATGGCCTAATGGCCTTTTCTCTCTACTGAAGTGTGGAATGCACCATAACAAACTGTTTTCAACACTGCCTGAAGTTTCTATCATTGTATATGTCTAACAGATTAAAAATTTAACTAAGTTATTTAATTTACATCATCTCATTAATATTTTTAATTCAGTCCATCCTTTATTCTGCCTTCCTGAGTCAACGTTTTATAAATATGAATGTGATTTAAGCAGCAGAGCAACAAAGCATGGGGAAAATGTAATTATTTTTAAAGGAAACATTCAAAAGAAGGAAATGCAGGAAATGCATTCCAAAATGACAAAGCCAGCAATCGAGGTATCAGCGCTTTGCACAGATCTAACATTCACATCCAAACAGCAAGGAGTTTGTCATGCACCAGCATTCCCTGTGCAGCAATGTCTGCTTCTTCAAAACACAGTTTACAAACACCAGTGGCCCTCACTGCAAACATACCCTTTGAAGAAAGGTTGTGATCTGCAATCAGTTGACTGCATGAAGTAGAAGGCATGGGAAAATGCTTGCCTTGACACAATATTATTTACAGATGCAATCCACATTGCAAATGCATTGCTATGTTCTCACCAGAACCCGTTGCACTCTCCAAGATTATATAACCACCTCCCACATGCATACACATCCACCCACCCGAAGTTCAAGTAAAAATAAAAATTGGGCGAGTTGATAAAGCAATCAGCTCCCTACAGCAGATGCAGAGGGTCAAGGATGCTGAACCTGGGTAGACAGACTAGGAAAATGGCCTGCTTCCTGGGGCCTGAGCTATTTCCCAGAAATAGTTTCAATTAAAAAAAAATCACTGGGATTCGCACCCTGCAGATTGTTAAAAAAAAATCCCTCTGTCTCCCCGTGCTACTTACGGCAGCTGTCTCAGCTGGAATAAATCATCCTCCATTGCCGGGCTGGGTCTGGTAGAGCTACTCTCATTGCTCTTACATCGTGGTTAATGGAGAGCTGCTGGGATTTCAGGAGCGCTGGCTGCTGGACAGCTCCTTCCGCTACAGCAGCAGCTGCACCAGCAGCCACCGAAACAAAGCGGCAGCCAAGAGGGAGCGAGGGAAGGGAGGGGGGAGGAGGAGAAGAAGACCTGGGAAAGAGAGAGAAGAAGCTGCTGACGGGGCCACAGGGTAGGAGATTGCTCTCCTCTGGCCACAGAAACTCACAAGTTCCTTATTTCCACTATTGTTTTATCAGGGCGGCTGCTGTTGTGTTTTTGCTCCAGTATTCTATCTGATTCTTACCCTATAAGGTTGCAGTCCCTGTGATCAATATTTAATGCAGAAACATCTGCTCATTAGCAGGATGTGGTCTCAGGGAATATTAAACACTATAGGAAAATGAGGTTAACATTCTAATGAGGCGTCACTAATAGAAGGAGATTCAAAGTTATCTGAGGAGAATTGACTCACAAAAGGGGCAGCAGAGGGTCTTTAAAATGACTAGCTATTTTCTAGCTAAGATGTAGATCTGCTTACTTTAGTAGGGGGGTTTCAGAAAATCAAATTAATTTAGATAAATGACAAACACCCACACATGTAACTATGATGGTAGATAGAGTGAAACCTGTTTTAAGTGACCCAGGGAGGTAGGTGTCTGACCCTCATTGAAAGTCAATGGGACTTAGGTGCCTAACTCACTTAGGCACTTTTGAAAATTGCACCCTAAGGGCTTGAGCCTGCACACATTTATGTATGTGAACTCACTGGATGCTGTTCACATGAATGAAGCTTGTAGGCTCAGGCCCTCAATTTGGAGATCCAGTGGGGCAATCTCTTCAGGGAAGATTGCCTAGTAAAGGTGATCTGTGGTAGAGGTCACCATGTTTGCATGGGTGAGTGCATTTATATTTGAGTGAAGTTGTGCAAAAAACTCCCCACGTCATTATTTGAGAGAATGGCCCACCAACCTAGCACCCTTCTCCTGTCGACATTCTCCTTCTGCAGATTTTTCCTATGGATGGAAAGGGTACTTTAGCTGTGTGTCACTGTATATATCAATTATTCCCTTCCACAGAAGACCCACAGGAGAAAACTACAGGAAAAATGTGCTGGGAGGATGGTGAAGAAACAGCCTTGCTTTCTCCCCTTGGCAGGATTTGTGTTGGTGGAAGAAGCAGGGGCATGATCACTGAACAAAGTGGAACCTGAATCCCAGCCCCAGCCCAGCACACCTAGGAACATCCAGGTTGAATGCCTGCCCTCGTGTACTGACTAGTCCCCCACATCTGGGGTGTCTGGCTCAATAGTCATGGTGCTACTGACTCCCCTTCCATGCCTGTTTGGCATTTCATCTTTCAAGGGTGGTGAAAGCCTTGCAGGGAGAGTTAATACGGGAAGGAATAGCACTCATCTATGCAGGTTGCATGAGGCTGTGGTGGGAGAATGCTATGGGGAGCAGTTGCTCCCTAGCACTGCCCCTTTTTGGCCAGCCATTCCCCCCAAATGCACATAATTTAACATGTGCATTGCAGAGCTATATAGAAACTATAGCCAGGAAAACATGCCATGTGACACATTTCCCACCTTCTCTACGGATAACACAGTTGTTATACAGATAACACAGTCACTTATTCCTACAAATAACTTCACCTAGAGGCTTTGCTATAATCAGAATAAGCAATTTGCACATTGTGCACTGAAAAAACTTGATACTTTCCTTGTTCTCCATGGGAAACAATGGGCTAGATTCTAGCCTGCATTTCTGACAAGATGCAACACCGGAGTCAGAGCCCATGTGAACAAGGAGTGAAGGTGACTTTTAAGCCCACCTCCATCATTAGGGACAGCTCCAAGGTCTCATACCACCCCTAGCATTAGGTAAAGCAAACCAAGAGGCCAGTGTAATTTGAGGAAGGCTTGCATAGCTATCTATGGACTTTTCCATAGCCTAGAATAGGCAAAGCACAGAGCTCTCTAACCACTCCTCCTCTTGCCCCGGCATGATCCTATGCTAAAAGCTGCACAGGAGCATGTCAAAAGGCTACTTACAAAAGCTCTATGTCACCACTGTGTAAGGGAAATTCTCTGGGGGGCATTCTGTCTCCTTTATGACAGAAAGAGGTCAAGGCAAGGGACAGAATCTTAGAAACAGGTCTGGAAGGGCCTCAAGTGGTCATCAAGACCAGCCTCCTGCCCTGAGGCAGAACCAAGTAAAACTACACCATCCCTGACAGGTGTTTACCCAATGTGTTCTTAATAATCCTACAATGATGGGGATTCCACAGCCTCACTTAGAAGCCTATTCCAGTGCTAAACTACCCTTATAGTTAGAAAAATTTTCCTAATATCTCCCTTGCTGCAAATTAGGTCCATTATGTCTTGTCCTCCCTTCAGCAGACATGGAAAACAACTGATCACAGGTCTTTTTATAACAGTCCTTAATATATCTGAAGACAGTTATGTCTTCCCTCATTTTCTTTTCTTAAGACCAAACATGCCCAGTTTTTAACCTTTCCTCATAGGTTTTCTAAACTTTTTATCATTTCTGTTACTCTCCTCTGGACTCTCCAATTTGTCCACATCTTTGCTAAAGCATGGCTCCCAGAATTGGACACAGTACTCCAGCTGAGGCCTTGCCTAGAGTTGTGAAAGATCATAACTAGTTCACTATACTGGGTTCAGCTGTGCCTGTATATATACACACCCACTCACAGACTAGATTCTGGCTAACTCCTACATGGGTGTGCACTGACAGGATGGAGTGAGGAGCTTCCTCTTTTTTTGTGCAGGCCACATAAAGGCCAGGCAGAAATGCAGTCCCTGTGCTCATTGAAGTGCAGGGACTGCTCCCTAATTATTAACAGTTCCCCAAAAGAGAAAAGGAGGAACAAAGAGTAAGCAGAGCCATGGCTCAGCCTAATCTCTGTGCTGTCCAATGTAGTTCTTGGCCATCTGGAAAGGAGTAAGCTGCAGTGCATCCCTTAAAGACTCATAAGATGAAGGCCAAGATAATGATAGACTCAGCATTGAAAGGTTTTGCTAGAGCCAGACAATATTGCCATTTTCTGTTTGCTGGCGGATACTTTAATCCACTACTGATTAATCCTTGCTCACTGGCTAAGATTTCAGATTTGCTGCTGTCTTCCATTAAGAAAGTAGAATTGGCAGTAATTCTTGACAAGCAGACCAATCCTCACCTCCTAGCTACAGAGACTATAGGAAAAAAATAAGGACCAATAAGCAAAGCGTGAGCAAGGAATTATTCTGAGGGACTGTAAAATAAACCACATCCCTCCTCACATCCTTGTCATGTCTCTTGAATACTGGAAGCATTCAGAGCCAAATTCTGCCCCCTTACTCACTGAACAAATGACTACTCAGAGTGAATAAGGGTGGCATAATGTTACTAGTTAGCACAAAGATATGAAAGAGGTCCCTAACCCTGCAATAGAAAGATTCTCAATATTTTTTCAAGGCAATACATTTATTTTAATAAAATAGAATAGCTCAGGACATAACATGCAGCATGAAAGGGTCTTCAGCAGATAGTATTGACCAACCAACAAAATGTATTAATAAATTTTGAGAAGATTTGTGTCTTCTCTTCAGAAAATCCAGATTAAGGCAACCACAGTTCAATGCATTAAATGATCCAAGAAGACTGCTATCTTCCACAGTGTAAAATGCTACAGATAAATCCACTACAGTCATTATAGAATGGTCTCAGCAGGACAGACTGATCTAATCCCAGGGTGAAATTTATCCACAAAAGTGTCCCTGACAAGATGAAATCACAGTTACTATGTAGCTACAGCTTCTTCCATAATCTTAGCAGCAAATGGCATTTTTCAAATAGGGCATTAGTTTAAAAGATCATTCTCTAGCAGAGATAACTTTTCTTTAACAATATCATAATTACACTACTTCTTTACCAAGCCAGATGCCTCTTGAAAAGACAATGTATGCAATAAATTAAAAGGTCAAAGATAGCAATATAAGATTCCCAACACTGTCCCTCGCCTCTTGCCCTAAGCATTTAATAGGTATTGGACATTTAGGAGAATGATACATTCAGTATGTAGCCTACAGCTGCCAGGCCTAGGTTCATTTGTTTGTTTTTTTAAATTTCTTTCTCATTTTCTCTCTAATGTTCCCCTGGTTCTATCAACCCCCTGTGGTCTATTCCTCCTACCCTTCCAGCTGCTCTCCTGCTCTCTAACAGCTGCTCATCTGTCATTCCACCATCCACTGAATGATCTCAGGCAAATAGGGGCTCAGCCAGAAAGGCAGCAATATGACAGACATTTGGCTAACAAAAGCCATTAGAATCAATTTAGTAATTAGTTGAAAATGAAAATGACTGTTAACTGCCAGAGCCCCTAAAATGAGTGGCAGCTGCCATCTTGAGGTGCTCTAGTCTCAGGTACCATCCAGCTACCTTCTTTCATGGTAGTGAAGTGAATCGCTTTTTTCACTGAATGATCCTAAAGGTAAACAAGATACCTCAAAAAAATTAATATAAAACTGAGTGAGATCCCAAATTATTATGGGCCTGATCTTAGCCCTTCTTTAAAAGTTGCACAGGAACTCAGACTCAATAAAACCAGCAGGGTTCAGTAGCAAAGAGGGCAGAAATTTCTGGTTTTCTATCCTCTCCAGCATCCCCATACTTATGGGTTTGGGGAAGGAATGGGGTAAGCTACCAGTTATTGTCCCCCTGCAAAGCTGGGGAGCAGGAGATACTACAGTGGCACTTAGAATACCATACTGAGCAGCACGGTATCCATACCTTGGGGGTAAATTAGACAGGAATAGCCTCAAGACTGCAGTAGTCATTTCCTGAGCAGATCCACTGCCATTCCACAGCCTGGGAGGATTCTTCCCTTATCCTCTCTCCAATGACCCCATGCTAAGCCTGTTGATTCTGGCTTTGCACAGTGGAGAGGATTTGGGCCTAAGTGAATACATATGTAGATTTCAAAATTACCCGTAAATATTTATTGAAAGAAAAGTGTTTCACATCAGCTCCTCTTTGATTCACTTGTTGAGCTTGGAGCTTTATTTTACCTTTGCTAGAGTGGATGATAAACATCATGTACACCTAAAGCAGCCTCAGGAATGTAACACCTGCCCTGCTTTAGGCATTTGTGGCATCCCTGATTTGCAAGACAAAACACAAAGGTCTGTGAACAAGTGAAGCCTATTTGTTGATCTTTATAATCTTTGATTTTAACTGTTCAAATTCAAAAGTATTCCATTAATGTTTCGGTAACTCAGTTTTGCAAGATTTAGTTTAAAGGAACATTTATTCACTAGACTGGCCTATGCTTTGAGTCACATCCACTTATGTTACGGACACAACCAAGAGCCAAATCCTCTTCACTTTATTCACATGAGTAACTCTGTTCAGCTTAACAGCACTAACTCTTAAAATCAACAGGACTACTCAGAGGAGCAAGGTGAGCGGATTTGACTTTTAATTTTTCCTCTGGCTCTGAAGAGCTGACAAATCAAATGAGAGGAGAATGAGCTGTTCTGTCTTGCACATAACCAACACAAACAACTAATGTCCACCTGCAACATCTTTGCTTCTGGCAAGGGTGCATGAGACAGACAGAACCCAGCTTGTCCTCAGATCCCAGTTGAATAACTTGCCGCAATGGCAGCTAGAAAACTCACCTTTTGACTTGTAATTTAAGCCAGTTGGCTCATTCTGGGTGAAATCCACCCATCCGCTCGGGGAACACGGCCGAAGCCAGGCCCGGGCCACCACAGTCTTGCTGTGCGAGAGGACAGGCCACTGCCGAGCAGGTGCGCGAGCACACAGCTCTTGGCGGCGGCCACGCAGAGCCATGTCCCTGTGGCCCAGAAGTATTTCGGGGCGGCATTTTGAGGCGATGTTCCCGGGTGACACTTCATGCCAACGCAGGGACGTTTTCCGGCAACGTTTGGCGGGGCTGCGGGGGCGCTTTGGGCTGCTGCAAAGCGCTGGTGTCAGGCCTTTGGACAGGACCGGCCGCCCCGCGCGTTCCCAAGGCGCGGCTCAGGCTAGCCTCAGTGGGGGAGGGACAGCCGCTACTTGGCTCGGCGTCGGCCTGCGCTTCCCGGCCCGCGGGGCACCTCGCTCGCTTCGACCGACTCCAGGAGCGACCCCCCGCGGCTCGGGGACAGGCCACACGGTGAGGGGCGCTGACGCCCCCGCCGGGCTACCCGGCTCCGCTGAGCGCGGCTGGGGCGGGGCCTCATGCCGCCGCCATGCTCTAGGCCGTGGCAACCAGCCGCCGGCTGCCCGTTGCTAGGGAGTCCGCGCGCTAACACGGTCCGCCCGGGCCGCTTCCGGTCCGCTTCTCTCTCCGGCCCCCTGGACTCCGCGTCTGCCGGTGTCTTTGGTTCCGCCCGGCGGCGCCGGCAGCCAGGGAGCGCTCGGGGCCCCGCGGGGGGAGGGGCAGGCATGCTGCTGGCCGCGGAGACGGACAGGGCGGTCAGGCGGCTCCTGCGGGCCGGAGGCGCGGTCAGGTCAGGGACGGCGGCGCGCGAGGGACACAGGGGTGGGGTAGGCCGAGCGCGGGGCCGGGGGCCAAGGGGGCCGGGCCCGCCCTGTCCTGAGGGGAGCCGCGCGGGCGGGGCGGGGCGGGGCGGGGGGCCTTGGCCCGGCGGGCGGGGGGAGGGGAAGGGCGTTGGGGGCCCGGGCAGGGGGGCCCGTCCGTGCAGTCAGGGCTGGGGGGCAGAGCCCCCGTGTGTGTCTGGCGGGCCCGGCCCGGCGCCGTGAGCGGGGCCCCGGGCGCTGCGCTGGGGCCGAGCTGGGGCGGGCCCGGGGGTGCCCGGCCAGTGTGAAGGGCCGGGCCGGGCACCTCCGTAACTCTGGGGACCGCTCCCGCACAGTCCCGCGGTCGGGCCGCCCTGCGGGGCCCTGCGGCCTCTTCCCCGGGCACCGCCCGTCCCGGCCTGAAATGCCCTGGCCCGGCTCCTGGGCCCGCAGCAGCAGCGCCTGGGCGCCGGCGGTGCAGCTCGTGGGGTCCGGAAGTGAGCGAAGCGTCTCCTCAGGGCCCCGCAGCCGGACAGTGAGGGTTAGGGGGGAGGCGGCTGTATTTGCACACCGGTTATCCGGCCTGACTCTGAACGTCAGTTTTACTGACCTGCCACGTGAGGGATTGATTTCATCCAGCCACCAGCCAGGACCTGTATCTTTCTGGGTACAATACGTCTAGAGAGAGAGCCTTTCCCCCCTGCTGAAATCCTGTAATACTGCCAGCCCCAGGGAGGAATGGTGAGCTCAGCACCCCAACGCAGAGAGACCGTATCTTAGCAGGAGGTGCTGAAGGCCAGTCCCCTGATTTGCAAACTTTGGATCCTTTGTTGACATGAGAGAGGTATGGATAGTGTAACAATTGCCAAAGATGTCATTGGGGATAACAACACACAAAAATAGGATTGCACCGGGCAAAATATCAGTGTTATATGTACTACAGTGGTTTTTGCCTGTAATTCCTATATTGTGTTTTAGGGTGGCTGGTTTTCAAGTAGCAAACTTTTCTCCTTACTTTTTTAGGTATAAAGTAATGAAGAACTGGGGAGTTGTTGGTGGAATTGCTGCTGCTCTGGCAGCAGGTATATATGTTCTCTGGGGTCCCATCACTGAAAGAAAGAAACGCAGGAAAGGTGGGGAAGTTCTAAATTGACCAAAATTATCGTTATCCATTAACAGAAAAATATATGTGCTAATGATGAATACATTCTCAATAATGTTCTCTAGAAAGGATGGGAGAATATTAAATTTCTCATTTTATTGTGAGTTTGAATTTCTCTTGAGCTGAGATTTTGGATGTTAGGTAGAAATGTTTTCCCTTTTCTTTTAATCATTAGATTTTTGTAAAACCTTTTGTTATGTAGCAAAATACAAATTTTGGTCTATGATTCTTAAACTGTATCAATAAAAGATTTTTATTTCCTATGTAGATTTGATCATTATATATACTGGTTCTGTTGGTTAATTTTTAAAACTAATGGTGATGTATATTAGGCATGTTTTGTGTGTGTTTTGTAATATGTTTGTATTACCTACAGAAATTCAATAAAACTTTAAACAAATACACAAAATAAACACCTTCTGATTAAACATTAGCACAAGATAAGAGAATGTCTTCTGCTCTGGAAAGTAAATATTCCTATTAAAAAGAGCAGGAATAAAGAAATATATTACACAAATCTTTAAAAACTGGAGAGCATCCCTTATGCAAATACTACTCTGATAGGGAAGGAGATCTCACTAAATTGAGATCAGGTGTTCTAAGGGATGTAATTTAGGCCCCAATCCTGTAAACACTTATGAATGTGTTTAACTTTACACATCTGACTAGTCTCATACAAGTCAGTGGAGCTATTCACATGTGTAAAAATTAAGCATATATGTAAATGTTTGCAGGATTATTTTTATTGTTATTACTACAATTTATGATGCATTATTGTAGCACTTGTGAGAGCTCCAGTCATGGGCTTTGACTCTGCAGAAAGTATAACAAGTCACAAATTGAAAATGAAATAGAGAACAGTTCTTAATTCCTGTTTATAGGTAATTTGCAGATAATTCTACAGTAATCAGTGCTTGATAGTGTTAAAGTATAGCCTTCTGAAATTCAGTCAAGAAAATTTTTCAGAGGTTTAAAAACATGTTTTTTAAAATGGCATGATTCTTAGAGATCATTACACTATTGCATGTTTGAGTATCTTCTGATTTTTTAAATAACAGTTGTATATACCAAATAAAAGATGAAACCTTGAAGCCCTAATCACAAGCACCATTGCACTCTCAGTAAAAAAAAAAAAAAAAATTAATAAGACTGTCCTAGACTGTAAATTGTTAATGCATATTTCTAGGGCTTGTGCCTGGCCTTCTCAACTTAGGAAACACCTGTTTCATGAACTCTTTGCTGCAAGGCTTATCTGCTTGTCCATCTTTCATCAAGTGGTTGGAGGACTTTACAGCCCAATACAAGACTGACCAGACTGAATCGTCGGAGCACCAATATTTATCCCTTACTTTGCTGTGCCTCCTGAAAGGTATCCTATTGTTAAACTTTTAAGGGTTTAGTTACATTAACAAGAAAATAATTAATAAAACCTAATATGTTTTAAGAAACTAATGTGCACAGTGTTTAGTGTTATCTTTAAGAAATCTTTACTTTTTAATATCACAAAGGTGTCTTACAACAGTTGTCTCACTCAGAATTTTATCAGAAAGTAATTTCATTTCCCATAATTTAATCTAAACGTTTCCCAGAGAGAAGGAAAATTCTCAAATAAATGCATGAGAGAACATATGTGATGTTGGATAAAAATGTTAAAATTCGTAGACCCAATCCTGCATCCAGGGTGAAATTCTCCTCTGTGCATGGCCCATGCACTGTTGACATCCCATTTAAGTCCTCAAAATATTTAAGTGGTACTTTAGGTTTTGCCTATCCTCTCTCATAGGACTGAAGATCATTCCCAGTGAATTCAATGTGAGTTCTGGTGCCTCTGGGTGTTGTTTTAAAAGCCCACCACCACATAAAAATGTGAAACCAATATTAGATTGGTGATGTAAAAATAACTCTAGCTTTTCACTTGTGATTTATGTTTTCACCAGAAACCGTCAGTAAATACATGTTTTTTCAGGTTACGTTGTACAGTTTTGTATTATTTATTCTGTGTATAATTGGTTCTCCCACATTGTTTTATTTGTCAATTTCAGCTTTTCAGTTCATTGGACTAAAACACTTGTGAACTTTGCGTTGGAAATAAATACATGAAGAATAGTGGAAAACTACATTTCTTATTACGTTAGTGAATATTGGGGGATTTAATAGGTACATGTAATTAGCTGACTTAATGGTGTTCTCTGTTTACAAAGAAATTGTCTTGGGGTCCATTAACTCCGAGGTTGAAAGCTGAGAGTTTTTTTTATCTGCCCAGGTTTTCATTACTATTGAGTCAATGCAGTACCTCAGGTTATTAGTGTCCTGATTATACCCTCCTTCCTAGGTCCCACCAAGGCATCTCTCAAACCTGTACTGCTGAAGGAAGGATTAGCTTCACAATAAGTAACTTTTTGATTACATTAATTTTTGGAGTCCCCTGTACTCTCTTCTTTCCTTGAAAAATGATTTTTTCATTCACCATTGTAAAGTTGAATGAGGTGCCAGGGCATTGTTCCTTTTCTTGCCCCCACCAGCATTGTTGTTATGGAAGCAGAAGGAGATATCAGAGGGTGAGGTTAAAAATAAATATAAGTGGAGAACAAAGATTTACAATCAAGTACAGTTGTTGGGGAAGGGAAAAAAAAGGCAATCTGCAAATCCATCATCTCAGCCTGTCAGACATATCTTAGAAATAATTGCACAGCTGTGGATCGGTGAGTATGGAACATCACTGCTCCCAGATTGGTTGGACCAGCTTCTTGTTCTTAAGCCTATGTTAACAAATCATTCTGCTGTCGTCACTGGAGTTATACCTTTGTAATTGAAGAAATTAGGCCCATTATATCCAGGTTTTGTAATCTAACCTATCTTAGTGGCTCCATTTATCCTTCTGAATTTATACCTCCAGCTTTATCCTGCCAAGAGGTCACAGAAGATGATGTCCTGGATGCAAGCTGTTTGTTAGAAGTGTTAAGGATGTACAGGTGGCAGATCTCGTCATTTGAAGAGCAGGTGATTACAACATTCAAACTAGATTGCATAGTATATGTTACAGCTTAGATGATAGGTGCCTTATATAATATATGCTATTTATAGGTCTGAGTGTCAAATGTGAATCCTCTTCAGCATAGCGAAAATTGTTCTATGGTAACTAAAAGAAAGCAGCAATGTAATTAATACATAACATCTTCAGTTTGTTTTAGAGACGCCTGATTCAGACTCTAATACCCAGATGCCAGAGCTGCATGGTACCTCTCTCTGCACTCTCCAAGCTGGTGTGCCCTGCTGAGGGCTACACCCCAGAAGGAAGTGCTGGGCTGTGCTAAGCCCTGATCCCCCCAGAGAGCGCAGAGAGAGGTATGGTGCAGTCCCATGGGCCCCCAGTTCTCCATAGAAACACCAGCATCCTGCTGGTGCCCTACCCGCTACCAGGTTTGCAGGGCTGTAACTGATGAAGGCACATCCCAGCGCTTCCTTCCTTGGCCGCAGCCTCACATACCTGCCTTCTGCTTGTTAGCAACTGCCAGATAAGGGCAACTTTTTCCTGGCAACTGAGGGTTAATAAGCAGAATCTACTGTATTTGGAAAATGTTTTCTGCTCATAAGTATGTGCAGTTGGTTGGGGTTGGTGAATTGGTTCAGTTGTCTCTTCTGAAAAATATGGTTGTATATTTTATACTTCAGATCCAAAACAAATGACATAAGGTTCAGTCTGCTCTCACTGAAGTCAGTCAGTTTTACCATTGACTTTGGTGGAAAGCAGGCTTTTGGGTCGTCGTTGAGGGTGAAGTTTTTTTGTTATAAATACACTTTGGTATTCTTTCAGTGTTATAGCCACAAATACATTTTTTTAAAATCATGTACATTTTTGTGGGCTTAGCTTTATAGAAAAGATTGTTGGTAAAATTGTTGTACATATACATAGGGATATAGGATTGCAAGGGACATTATGGATCATCAAGTGCAGTCTCCTGCTATTGCAGAGAACCCCATCATATAATCATAAATTTATCAAGCTCCATCTTAAAATTAGTAAGGTGGTTTGCTCCCACTACATGTAGGGGAGGCTGTTCCAGACCCTCACTCCTCTGATGGTTAGAAACCTTCTAATTTCCAGCCTAAATTTATTCCTGGCCAATTTATATTAATTTGTTCTTGTGCCAACATTGTCCTTTAAGTTAAATATCTCTTCACCCTCTCCTGTGTTTTCCCCCAGCGCCCAAATGTATTTAGAGAGTGTTACCAGCACACTAGGACACGCCACCTTTTCCCAGTCTGTAGGGCTCCGGGTGTAACCCTGGTAATTTAGGAACACCCCTCCCTATCTCAGTCTGTGGGGCTGCAGGGGAAAGGCACCTACCCGTACCCAATTCACACTCTAGGGCTCCAGGTGTAATTTTCTGCAGGCTTGCAGGGTCTTTTACCAGTGAAGGAACCTTACCCAGTAATATGCTTATTCTCTATTTATTAACAGTTACCAAAACAGAATACACACACTAAGTATACAATGCTTACCACACCCAGTAAGGCAGACAAACTTATTCTGCTGGCCACCATTTAGGATTAGATCATCTGGGGACTCCAGCTGCATGATATGGTTGGCAGGCTGTTGAGGTCTCGCAGGTCTGCTCTTGGGCTGTGTCCTGGAGTTAGGTTACAAAGAACTTCCTTTTAGACCTTAGTTTATATAGTTAAAACTTTGGTCCCGCTTAGCTACACCTCAACCAATCATTTTAAACTAAAGTACTACATAACACCAATCCTTGCCCATTACGAATCTGTTCCAAATATTACATTGCCTTGATGTAATTTCAGGAATGTGAAATATGACTACATGTTTTTTAGCTGATGTCAGCCTAATATGGCTGCTACTGCTTAGCCAAAAAACAAGGCCTCAGATCTTACAAGAGAGAAATCATATCTCCTGTCAGTCTAAGTAGTTATTATTAAATGAATGGGGTCCTGAAAAAGTAATAAGTTTTTCTTAATTTTTCCTTTAACATCTCTTTTTGCTGTGCCAGATTCCTGTGAGCACACACACTCTTGGTATTTTTGTTGATGCTATCTTGTTTGATTTCTTCCTAAGTTTTATATTGCCCTTTAATAGGATGCTCATGAACTATTCCACGTCCTCACATCTTCGTTGGAAGATGAGCGAGATCGTCAGCCCCGGGTCACACATTTGTTTGATGTGCATTCACTGGAGGTAAAACTATGAAAATGTTATTTCCTTTTCATTTAATGTGATAGAGTCTGTTTAGATTCTAAACATGGATAAAAATGAAAAACATGGACAAAAATGAATGAATAAAACTAGCAAGCAATAGAAAAAGAAAACCTTGGAAAGCAATATAATATTTTAGTACTTTGCATTTATATTGAGCCCAGTCATTTAAGGAGCTGAGCTTCCTCAATGGCCATTAACGTCAGTGGGAGTAGAGGGCACTCAGCATCCCACAGGATTGGACCCACAGCACCATCCATTTGAGAATCTCAGTGGCCCAGATCTCATTGGTCCATCTAATCAGGCATCCTATCTCGAATAGTTATCAATGCACCAGATGCTTTAGAGGGAGGTACAAGAAACTATATAATGGACAATTATGGAATAACCTATTACGAAGAGAAGTTTCTTCCTAACCCTCAACAATTAGCAGTTGCCTTATTCCCTGAAACATGAAGATTTAAATCTCGTATACGTTTTTATTCTATCTATTAAGCTTTGATCAATTGTAGTGGGCTCTCGCTACAAGTTCCAGCGGTTTATGGTGCATTATATAAAAAGTACTACTTTTATCCATTTTAAATTCATTGTTTTTCTGTTTCATTGGTTGTTCTGAAATATTAAATTTTTAAAGGCATAATTTGTAGACTAAAATGAGAGCATATTTAAGATTTTGTGTTTTGTAATCTTTTTTGTACAATCTTTTCCCCTTTTCCGTAGCAGCCAGAAATAACTCAAAAGCAAATAAGGTGCAGAACAAAAGGTAATATTATCTCCCTTGTAGAATATGAAAAATGCGTATTTACTTATAGACATGGCAACAGTAGTGTTTTACTTATTGCAGTATTTGTATTGTATTGTAAATAAGTATTGACTTATTTGATCTGTTTCTTTTGACCTGGAATACATCTTTAGATATCTCCAAAGACAATGTTAATTAAAGATTTGTAAACAGGAAGTAAAGTGTTTTTTCAAAACTTGGGTTTTAACAACTGTAAAAAACCCACAAATAAATAAATAAAAAAAAAAAACAACTCGGGCATCATAATGGTCAGGATGGACGTGGATGTACTTAATATTAAAGACAGTTACAACTTTGTATTTTAGGGTCACTTCACCCTGTGTCAAGTCACTGGAAGTCTCAGCATCCTTTTCATGGAAGGCTGACAAGTAACATGCTTTGCAAACACTGCAAACACCAGGTACAAGAATTTGAATTTATTTTTATAAATAAATAAAAAAGGAAAGCTGAATCAAGGCAAATTCTAGTGGATTCTTTAGTGACAACCACCATCTTTTGTTTTATTTTGTGCAATCTTGAAAATTTGCAGGATTGGGGCCTTATATTGTAAGCTCACCAGGGCAAGGACTTTGTTTTCATATTTGTCTGCAAAGTGCCTAGCGCAGCATTAGTGCCATACAAATATGTAATAACAACAATGAAAAAACGTTGTGACCATGCTTTGCTTTATAAGTGTAGAGACTGTAACTTAAATATTGCTTTTAGTATTAGACTTTCACTTGCAGACACATTCGTGCTATAAGAAAATCTGGTAGCGCAGGTAGCGTTTTAGGGCTTGGTCGTTCGATCTTCAAACAGCCAGTGTTCCTGTACCCTCAAGTACCATTTAAGTCCATATGTGTAGAGAATGCTCAGACCTGTTGTCATTTGGCTGAAGGTGGACTGTAACCCTGTGGCCATGTGAAATGTTTTCTTTCAGAGTCCCGTGAGGTGTGACACATTTGACAGTCTTTCACTGAGTATTCCAGCAGCCATGTGGGTATGTGGTTTCGGCAGCAGCATGATCCATTGTGTACAGCACGCTGCTTTGTACTCAGAGCTTTATTCTAGACTCTAGACCTATGTCTGGATTTTAAAATGCTTGGATGAAATTGTAAAACAGCAATGTAGAATTAATTTTATTACATTTGTTAATTGATTGCTGTTTTAGTAGATTTTCCTGATTCACCATGTTACTCTGACAGTAGTGGGGAAAATTTCCGGCTGAGCTAACCAAGTATAACTTCATTGATATTGGTGGAATTGTCTGCTTACAGCAGAGTTAAATTTGGCCCTGTATACATATCTAGAGATACCAAAGTGCAACTTTCCTGCAAAGTCCTAGAATGTGCCTCTGCTTGCTTTCTCCCTGTGATTAGGTTGAGGACAAAGCTGCCCAACTGTAGGCTTTTAGACCTGGTCATTTCAAGGATGAAGCCATTCTGTTCGTCTCTTAAGGAGATACAGATCCAGGCAAACATTATAGTTGTTTGCAAAAGTACTATTAGATTACAAATAGTCTGCTTGCATGCAAAACTTGTCTGGTCCTTGGTATTGCAAGGTTTGGGCCACTTATATACTGTGTGCTATATACTATATACAATGGGTCTGTTATCCCCTTTGGGTGTTCATGGAACAGCCATTTGCATTCAGAGTTTTGTACCCATACATAGGAGAGCACAGACCCCATGCTTATCAGAACCAGGCTTTGACACTCTTTCTGTGCTAGTTTCCTACTTTTATACCCAAATTGAAGATGACCCAACTCACCGGCAATATAGATTCTGCCATCAAAAAGACTGCTAAAGATAGCAAGAAAGCAACTAATGTGTGAGACACAAAATACAGCCAAAATGCCACATTCCTGCTGGGCAAGGGGCCGGGCTGCAAATGGTGTTCCATGGGGCACTGTGTAATTGCGGAGGGAAGTATTGTAAGAGGGCCAGTTATCCACTGGTTCAACACCCCACTAAGAATGTGACACAGGGAGTCATGGAACAGATTACCTATGAAGGTTTTGGAGTCTCTGCCTTTGGAGGTTTTTAAGAACGGGTTAGACAAACACCTCTCAGGGATGGTCTAGATAATACTTAGTTCTGCCTCAGCGCAGGGGACTGAACTAGATGATCTATCAAGGTCCCTTCCAGTCCTTTGATTCTATGGCTACTACTCCTGCACGTAGGCTATGAGAGCTCCCAAAGCTAAACTAGATTGAGGAGGAGGATTCCAACCCTCCGACCCTGCCAATCTTGTGTATGTCCTCTGCTTATAGCCCTTCTACTCCAGCTTTGTAGAGGAACCAGGATTTAGTCCTGAATGTGTTAAATTCCCATTAAATAGATGACTAAAATTCTTTAACCCAATATAATTGTGTGCATCATAAAGTCAGTGCAAAATTGGTTGGTTTTTTTTTTTCTCACACTCAGGGTCGTCCTATGACACTGGACCACTGCCTCCACCATTTCATCTCCTCGGAATCAGTAAAGGATGTTGTATGTGATAATTGCACTAAAGTATGTAATTTTAACTTTTATACTCTTCCACCTCAGTTTCTAGATCAAGTGATTCAGAGTCACGACTCCTAGGTTCTACTTGCTTGGCTGCTGACTTGCTGAACCCTCAGTTTCCTCATGTTTGAAGTGAGAATAAAACCTCACAGGGTGTTATGAGTTTTTAAATTATTAGTAGTTTGTAAGGCACTTTACAGATCCTGCAACACTCAGTGATTGCCAGGTATTATTTATGTAGTATCCTGCGTGGGATTTTTTTTCTGATCTTTAAACGGTGATTTACAATTACTTGTAACTTTTCTGTAGCATGGGAGCAAGAGTAACTTGTCTAAGATCAAACAGAGAATTGCTAAAGGCTAGACTTGAAGCCAGAGCTTCAGTGTTCATGGGCACTTTCTATAAATGTTTCTAGTTAGTCTCACTTTTTAATTCTCATGCACTGACAGAGTTCTGCACTTCTGAGGTTCTAAATCTAAAAAAACTGTTTAAACCTGAGCATAGCCCTAGATACGAAACTGCTATTTTTTGGCACATGCACACCCCCTAATAGTTTGTGTAATCTAATATTATGAATAATTAAATGGCTTTAATTGTATTTCCTTTGATTTCAGATTCAGGCAGAAGGAATACTGAATGGGCAAACTACAGAAAACCAGCGAACAACGTTTGTTAAACAATTAAAGCTAGGAAAGGTGAGACAAATTGATCTGGCACATTTATTTTTGAAAGCCTCTACAGTAGTGTCTTCTAAAACAGTCCAGATACTTATTTCTTTAGTCCGTTATTTTGATACCCACTTTTTGGCATTGAGCTTGGAGACCATTTGTATTCTATTTTGCACTCAAATCTGAACTCATTTGGCAATTTCGTATGCCATAGCACTTTGACTCAGCAAAGCATGTAAGCCTGTGCTTAATGTTAAGCACATGCATAATCTCACCACAGTTCAGCACTGTGTGTGAGCAAATGTATTGCAGAGTTGTGGCTTTTATATCCCTTTAGATTCAGCAGTAAGACTCTGTGATTCTGTATTTTAGTGGTGAATGAAGGAATTCCCGTACATAGTTTGTTAAATTCTTTGCCATCCCAAAGGATCTTAAGCAATTGCATGTTCTTAAAATAAATAAATGAACCCCATTCTGAATGCTGGTGACTGGGTGCGTGAACATGGTGGTAAACAGCTGAAATAATTTAGATTTTTCTGTGTTTGTGCAGCAGCTAGCACAGTGGGGTCCTGGTCTATGACTAGAGCTCCTAAGCACTCTACAAATAAAAAATAAGAAAACTAATAACTTAATTGAAAGAGACAGTAAAGCTCTGTGCTGCATTTCGGGTGTAAAACGATGTAACTGTTTGACTTTGTTTTCCATGGCGCTTCCCCATTTTACTCTGACCAGCCACAAAAACATTGCATAGCTCTGGTTACAGTACAGTAGCGCTAACTGCAAGGAACCCATATCCTCTGTCTGCAAGAGATTATATTGATTGGAATCTTTCATCTGCTCTAGAAAAGTTTTAAAAGATTTCAGATGAATCTTTTAGAAATTGCTTATATTTTACTGACTCTTCCCACATGTGTTAAACCCTGTGAATTTTGTCCATCATCCTACCTAATAATCTATAGTAGTGTTATTAGAAACCTCTCCTCTGACTGTCAGGCTTTATGCATCATAATATAGACATTATTTCTAAAGGGTTTACATACAGGTTCAGTTGGAGATGAGAAACCAATCAAATAACTCACTTCCCTGTCCACTCTCTTGGACTTTAATTCTAGTTCCATGAATATGCTTTTAAATCAAGCAGTTGTTTCTTCCTATTTTTAATATGTTTTTTGACATTGTATTTCTGTGGAATGTGCTTGAAGCTCCCTCAGTGTCTGTGTATCCATCTGCAAAGGCTGAGCTGGTCAAACCAAGGCATGCCTCTGAAACGTCATGAGCATGTGCAGTTCAATGAGTTCCTCATCATGGACATCTACAAATACCACCTCCCTGTCCATAAATCAAGCCAGCAAGATCTAAACCCGAAAGACAATGCCTGGATGTTGTCTGAAACAAAGGATGGGTCAGCAGTAAAATCCTCAGGTATTTGATCTGAAAATAAAAAACATCCATTTGTCAGTATATAAGAAAAAATATATTTATTTTACTTTATTCTAAAACCTAGAAAAATCCCCTTTCCCAGCATGCTTTGGGGGCCCTGGATGTATATTTAAAAACAGTCCTTACAAATTCACTGCTCTTCCATTCCAAAATACTTGGCAGATAGGTGGGCTGTGGAGAACTGGACTGCTTTAGCCCCAAAGGATGAGTGAGTTCCAAAGTCGAGAGGCCCTCACAGAGAATGTCTTGGTAGTCTTCCACTTTCAAATCAAGGGAGCTCCAGCTGTGGCAGTATTGCATGGGGAGTGCAGAGCCTGGAGCTCTCAAGTAATGTGGTCACAAGACCCTGTGTCAAAACTAATGTAGAAATTGCAGGGCAGTTCAAGGTGTAAGTGATACAGTGTTTAATGAAAAGGGCCTGATCTTACAAAACTTTATTCATGTGAGGAGTCCCATAGAATTCAGAGGGCCTGAATAAGAAAGAGTTTACAGGATCCGCTGTCAAAACCTGTGTGTTTGAAAAATGGCCTTCAGTGTGAACGGTGCCCATTAAAGTCAGAACTTGGCTTTACAGAACTTTTCATTGGCAGGAACAGCCATTCAGCGGGGGTTAGGCATGCGGATGGTGCCCTGGCTTGATAAAGCCCAAACTTCTTTCTTCAAGAAATAAACAAAAACCTTTGCAAACTTGAGCAAATTGTTTCCAGTCTCTGTGGCTGTATTGTACCACATCATTAGAGCGTAATTCCTTGTTGCTGCTGGTTCCAAGTCTTCAAATAATTACTTGAATCGAAGGCTAACTACTACTTCAAATAACCCAATCTGAGCAGGGCTCTTGGCAGCCAGTGTTTCCATATTTCTGTCATTCTACTATGAGCAGTTAACAGTGTTCTTGGAAATAATGCTCCCCTTTCTCATTAGGGGATAGTGAGCTTTAATTAATTAATGTGGGTGAAGTGTTTTCAGATTCTCTAGTGAAAGGTGTAATTGAGAGCAGAGGGCTATTATTTGTAGTACTAATAGCTAAGCAGCAGATCAGTTACATCACTGAATGTATAATTTCTCTGGCAGATCTGGAGCAGACATGTAGCACTAAACCATTCTTTATGAATGGCTCCTGCTCTCCTTCATTATTAACGTCCTCGATATCTTTCCCACTTGCAGTAGTTCCGAACTGCAGGTAAGTCAGACTTTTGTAGTTATCTCATAATTTCTACCAGTGCTTAAACCTGATGTAGGTTATGGTTTCCTTTATTCCTCTTTATTGTGAATCTGTAGCCATTGAATTTATCATTTATCCCAGCTACTGCAAGTATCCTCATGGTTAGCAAAGGATTTCTGTCCCTTTCTGTTTGTGTGATTTGACAATTGTCCTCTGTTCCATGTGTTCCCAACTAGTAAAAGTTGTGAGAGTTGTAAGGGAAGAGTTCAAAATCTCTTTTCTCCGGTTGCTTTTGTTGTGGTGGCTGCTGCAGGAAAAAAATGAGTACAGCAAGTTTCTTGCTGCAGAACCATCATCCTATAACTGCTGCCTCTTCCCTGATAGCTTCCCCCCTCCCTTTTGAGAACAGATAAGTGTTTGTCATTTCTTGTAGACTTTTAAAACAAAATCTTGTCTTTAATGAGCCTGCGTTTCAGAGGAACTGTGCGCTCACTGCTCCCTGCGACTTCTGTTGGAGCTGTGGGCACTCCGTTCTTGTGATGGTCAACCCTAATACTTGTCCTATTAAATATTTTTCCCAGAGCTTTCCTAGTTTGAGAATGTTCATCTTGCCATGTGGCTGCTATATAGTTTCTATAATAT
This sequence comes from Mesoclemmys tuberculata, assembly GCA_007922155.1. NCBI lineage: Eukaryota > Metazoa > Chordata > Testudines > Chelidae > Mesoclemmys > Mesoclemmys tuberculata. The sequence goes on from ML675640.1 coordinate 13,490,004, forward strand.
CTATCTTATTTGTAATCATGTTATTTTCCCCTGGGGTGTATACTGACTTAAGATATTCCCTGCCTTTGCTCATATCATGCATCATGACCTTTTTCCAGGAGGGAGCAGTAATGGCTGTTTTATAGCTCACGTACTCGGTGAGATTCACAGATTAGAAAAATAGGTGCATACAGCAAGTATTTGAGTATATATGGTCTGTGTAAAGTAGTTTATCTTTTTTCTATTAGAATCACATATTCTGGAATAATTTTTCACTGTGTAGAATGTAGCACTCACATACTAAAGAGAATAGGGGGGTAGGCCTTGCTGCAAAATTCAGAGCCTGTGTGCTGCACAGTACGTGATGGCCTTCTAGAATACTGTCCAGAAACTGTTTTCATTGATACTCAAAAGCAGTGGTTCGGTTTTCCTGATTGGAGAAGAATGAAGCATTTTGACAACATAGCAGTGAAGACTTGGGATGTTAGGAGGGAATGTGTTTGTGAGAGCGCATATCTCTTATGAAGGGGATCCATGGAATGAAAAACATGCTTTAAAATGAACTTCTTATTGAAAATAAAGTGAGCGGGGATTCTCAAGGTATGTGTTTGACACACAAGTGCTGCTGACCCCTTCTTTTCTCTCATTTGCCTTTCAGTTCCCCAGTGTACCTCTACCGTCTGATGGCTGTTGTAGTTCATCATGGGGACATGCATTCTGGACACTTTGTGACATATCGCCGCTCTCCGCCTTCTCCCAAGAGTCCACTCTCTATTAGTAACCAGTGGCTGTGGATTTCAGACGACACTGTGCGCAAAGCTAGTTTGCAAGAAGTGCTTTCATCTAGTGCTTACCTGCTTTTTTACGAGCGTGTTCACTCAAGAGTGCAGCACCAAAGTCAGGGGTTCAGGGCTGAAGAATGACTTGGATCTCTGGAGAAGGATAAAACCTGACAAAACTGTTCTTGTGAGATGTACATTTCACCTCCTGCCTGTTATACAAATAGCCCACTACATGCCCTTTGACATTCCACTCCTTGGCAACAGTGCCTGGCTACTGCAGGGAGCTAGTGTCTCATACCAAAATGATGCTGCCCAAAGTTGGTCTGCTAGTGCCGGGCACTTCCGAGCGTGTCTGCAGTAGAGAAGTGTGTTTTCTGTTCAGATAGCATTCTCTGCTCCATGAATCTGAAACAGGGACTCCCAGGGTCACATCTTTTTATTCCATCTGTACGCATGCTTTCAGGTGAAGTCGCTTAGTGTCATCTTCAGATAGGTCACCTTAAGATATTTTTAGCAGGTGAGCCCCAGATGTGATTGATGGGAAATTACTGTCAAAGGCAATGATTTAAAAAAAAATGAAGTGCCTTGAGATTATGTAAATGGTTACGTTACCATTATCTACATCTGCAGTCTGTGGGTTACATTCGGATAAACATCTACATCAAAGTGATATGAAGAACTATTAACTGAATCACATTTCTTGTCACAACTTCAGCTAAGTAACTAAACAAGTCATCTCTACCAAACATGCATGATCCAAAAAAAGCCCTTTCCTATTTATATTCCCCCCCACACAAATATTTAATTTCTTTGTACATTGTAGAAGTACTTATGCCAAAGCAAAGTGCTGTTTTGTGTTTCAGGGAAATATGCAGATAGTTGCTCAATTAGAACTGAGACACTGGTTTGTTGTTCCATACCCTTATTCTGTAGGAGATGTTAAGGACGAGCAGCATCTGCTAGCAGTCACTCTTGTAACGTCTTCTGTCTCTGTAAAACAATTGGATTGTGTTGCTTTATAGCATCAGGTAGACTATGCCTCTCAGCGCTCATCTTGAAGGCACTGTGATTGGTACTCTGAACTCACCTTTCTTACCTTAATGATGATCACTGCCATTCCCCGTGATCCCTTCAAATGAATGCCTTCGGATCTGCAGTGGAGCTTGATACGATTGTGATTGTGAGCCTGGAACCTGAAGCAACGTGTCGTCATGGGTTAGAATACACTCAACTGCACGGGGAGTGATGGGCACTTAGTCCAATAAAATGGAACAGTAGCCTGGACAGGTTGGTCTCACTGCATTAGATATTGCTATTTTCAAGAAGTTTGATATCATATATTGCCGCTCTATGCTTTCTGGTGTGTTAAAAAAAAAAATGGGACAGAGGCAAGAAGTCCTTTTGGTTGTTTTTAAATTAACGGGGATAAAGGTCACAGATTTGGGAGTTATTTTCTATTTGTGTACTTCGGGGGAGAGGAGGAATCTGAATCCCAGACGATGTCTTTTCAGTGTAAAACAGTGACGGACTTTTCAGATATCTACTGCCTCTCTACAGTAGCTTTTTTCCATAACGTTTTTTACTGTAACTTTGTACCTTTTGGATCCATATCACTCAACTGCCCAATGTTCATATGCATTCAGAACTTTTTTAATAGGAGGCTGAAAAACCCAAGCTCATAGGCTATGAATGTATACAACACTTAGCTGAAGTCATTCCAGAGTACGGATCATAATGCTTACTGAGAATAATGCTCATAACGCAGAGAAGTCTGTGTAAATCCATTGATATAACTGGTTCAAAGAAACCTCTGCTTCTGTGCTAGAATGCTAGTAGCACTTTTTTAACCTTACTACTTTTATTACTATTTAAAAATATATATAATCCTAATAAACTTTGTGACCATTGAAATAAGATCCAAACTCAGCGTGAGACCCACAAAAGCAAAGAGGAGACCTGAGCCTAAAGCTTCTCTATTCTAGATAGACGGAAGTGGGCCCTAAAGACTTTGCAAAGCAGTAGTGGTTGTCAACAGGAGCAAGAAACACATGTAAAGTGTCTGTCTGACTATTGTATCTCTGATCTTCAAAACAGTTCCATTTGACAGTGTATATGCTGCTATAGCTAGGCTCAATGAGGTCTGCTTAGAGATTTTAACTCCTTTGATTTTGTGGGTTTGTCTGCTCATTGGTAATATTTGAACAAGCCACTTGACTATGCAGGAGTGTGTGGTGTGTCAGATAATATCCACATAGAGGACATGGTTTTGGAATTCATCAGCCTCTATATGGTTATATGAAGCCAAACACAGCTGCAAGCTGTATGTGTGTAGACCTGCTTTTCACCAGCAAAATTTCTGTGCCAAGTTCTGTGTGAGTGAAAAGCTGGTCACCGTCACACATCAATCAGCTATTTGTTTGTCATACTGCCACTGAACTGGGCAGTCTGTTCCTATCTTCATTGCAAGGAAGGAGCAGGAGTCTTTTCTTAGCACTGAGAAAATGCTGAGCACCAGCAACTTACATTGACTTCAGATGCTTTGCACCCCTCAGGATCAGATCTTGGACCCAGCCCTGCTAGCTGAGCCTCACAGGCAGATCCCATTTGAAGTCAAGGGTTCTCTGTGCAGGCCGAGGGTTACACCCAAATGGCTCTGCTTATAGGATTGGGGTGTTAGTCTCTGCCAGCCAATAACAGCATTTTAGTTACTCAAAGGCTAGAGTTGTTGAATATATGCTTCTGAATGGAATAAATGAATGTTATGAAACATTAACTGTATAGAAAACAGACCTCTGCTTCCTCTGGTAGAACTGAGATAAGTTGATTAAATTAAATTCTTGTTTTAATGCCCATATTAATAAAAAGGTATGATGTTGGACTTCACTGTGTTCCCAATACTGCTGTCTTTGGAACTACCTATTCCTTTATGGGTATTTTTGTACCTGTACAGTAGCAATAAAAGAACCAACTTACTAGAAAAAGTAAATGGAGGCATTTGGTGATGTCTTGGGGAAAAAAAAGCACGTAACAATAAAAAGTCAGCAGTGATGTTGTTTCCTTTTCTAATGTAGTGGCCTGCAATCCCACCCAATGTGAGCACCTGATCTTCTGTTCCATGGTTGAACACAAGACAGTGACAAGGTTGTAGTATTCAAATTTTAATTAGCATTACTAATCCTCTTACACATAGTAAAATATCAGTGTGAGGCAGAGTCTAGGCAACCAGTGCTTTAAAGTGTTTGTGTGTGTATAGGCCCCCTAAGCATGAGTTTGGATTCTGTTGGTCAGCATTGTCTCTTGGGGTCGTGCCTCCACCCACAATCTGAGGGCAAATAGGGCAGAGCGGGCCCACTCAGTCCCTTCTTACTGCCCATGGCAGTAGGACAGAACCCCATAGCATCCACTTATTTTGCACACTGACCGATGAGTGGTTAGGTTAGTATAATTTCATTAGTTAATAGTTGTTTTTGTTACACCTATTAGCTGTACACATATACATATATATGTATGCATGTTTAGGGGCTACCATGGGTGCCAGCTACATGGTCACTGTGTCTGAGACTAAATCCTCAGGATTTGAAATTTGTCCCTCTGGCAAAGCTGCTATACTGCTCAATGAGGGACACTCTTGAAGCCTCTTCTTCCTCTAAGGTATATATCCCTAATAAACATTCAATCTGCCATGCCTTTTCCAGGAGTATACAGAAATCCAGGGAAGCCCATCTCAAGCTGTTCTTTCTAGAGCACTCAGTGAGGGCCCCTTCAGAGCCTGAAGCTAAAAATCCTATTAATCTTCCTTTGTCTCTTTCAGCAAGTGCCCTGTTGAACTCCTGGCTCTAAGAGATCATACCCTCTGCTCTGCTACTGGGTGTGGCAGAGTAGACAAGCTTTTCTCCACCCAGCTGTTGTCTGAAAGGGGTAGGAAGAGACATTGCTTCAGGGACAAGCACAGACAGGGATCGCCCTCCCCCACGTCCCCCAGGGTTTCGAATCAGTTCATGCCTTCAGCCAAGAGGCAGTTCACAGCCCAGATTGGGTCCTTCTGACCCCTCAGCACTAGCGGATCACCAGGTACCCTAAGGTGCTGCTACCTGAAATTCTGGTCTGCAATTTCCCAGCTACCAACTCCTTGGTACCGCTAACCTTCGTGGCCATAATTCTGACACCAGCTTCCATAGTGCATGTGTTTCCAGCACAGACATATGGCTCTGAAGACACTAGTCCGCAGCTGCATATTTTCAGTTATCAGGCACTGCTTTGAAAATGCAACACCTTGTCCCAGTTCGGATAGCTGTAATTCAGAGAATTTTCCACAGCACTAAAAGCATCTGAGGAGTAGTTAATGGGTCAAACATCTGTGCAGACAGCTCTGGACCCATGTGATATAGCAGCATATTCAGTGACCACTGCCACTGATGTGCAGGGCTTCATGATGGTTTGTTCTGTACCGCCTGGATTCTGTATTGGTGAGGGACAGTTAGGCCTGCTCAGCCCCTTATGCCCACAGGGGGTGGGAGTGGGAGGTTATCTAGGATGCAGATGCAATCCCAATGCACACTGGCCAAAAGAATCAACCTTGGGCACATACACAACAAAAGTGGAATCCATCTGGACAATGCATCTCCAAGAACCACAGATACTGTAAGGTAGGTAACCGTTATTACTTTTTTTTCAGAAACTCCAGAACTGGGCTGTCCTGTTTCCAAGCCTGCACCAATTACAATCACATTGTAAATGATGAAGAGAGAGTTTGTCATTTAAACAATCAGCATTCCCTTCTTGTAGAAGAATCTTGTTTTGCTTAAAAAATATCCAGGACTCATTTGTATACGTTTCAGACTTCTGGGAATTATTACATTCTATGGTACATTAGTGTTTAGAAGACAGTTGTACACACTTGAGCCTCTTAAAAAAAATATCTAGGTACAGTCACTGACAGGACTACCATGGGCTTAAAAATAAACCTCCCTCCTGAACCAAGGAGAACAGCAGTAAAAAAATATATCACCAGGCTACAGCTGTGCCTGGCTGTAGGAATATAATCCTGACATCCAAGATCATGTGGTTGCAGTATTTGTATCTAAACAACTGCGTAATATCCACCTAGCTTAAATACACTCATGTGACAAAGGTTGCACCACAGCAGGGTTCATATCTCTTGCTATATACGCAAAGTAAAAGGCAGCGTTCAAAAGAGAAATTGACTGTTATGACGGGAAGAAAGTTCTCATTGTCAGAGATAAAAAGGGCTGTTAAAGCAAGATGTTTGGTTGCTAAATAACTTCATTTTTTGGTTAAAGCCATCACTTTCCGAAACGTCAAGTTGATTCGTGGGCCTAGCACCTTCTTGCGGGTGGGTAGGCTGTGATACCAGTACATGTTGGTGGGGTAGTTCATCATCAGCAAGCTGCCATGGGCCAGCTGCAGCTTGACTGGCTCAATATGGCGGGAGGCATTTTTCCCTCGGGAAGCACCATGCCTGAAGAAAAAGTCCCTGCAAGCTCCAAAGGACACAGATGCGATAGGACTCTGGGGAACCAATTCTCGCTCATCATCTCGATGCTCGCCTATGTGATCACAGCCATCTTTATATCTGTGAGGGGGAGGTTTAAATTAGTTCTATCAACTGTACAAGCATATGTATTTATTTTATACACATACACACAAGGGGAGTGTAAGTGTGCTACCCTTCCATCACTGGAAACCAATGTTCAAGTTTAATTTAGTCACAAAGGAGTCTAGTGTTCTCATCCTCAGACACTTTTCTACCACACAAAACTGACACACACACACTTGCTAGTTGGTTATCTAGATGGGAAAGACTGGTGCACAGGAAAGTTTGCACTATGCTTGTTTGTAGCCAATTTTTAGCTTCTTATTTTCAAATGCATCAATGCGCATATACACAAATAGGAAGAGGGGGAATATTATTCCAAGTACTTAATGGGCTCTCTCGAAATTTAACCACAAGGGTTTAAAATTCACAGACTTATAGCCTTAGCCTCACAGACATTCTGTGCAGGGCTTGAATTGAAAGGCGTTACTGAGCATGTGCTGGAGTTTACCGTGACTCTTCTGCAGATCACATTAAAAATATGTGTTCCAGACAAACAAGTGACTTGGGAGAGAAGCCTTCCGACTTCACTCCTATCCCCCTTAAAATGACCCCGTTCAAACAGCAATTCTGCACTTAATGTGCAAGGCCCTGGGATGATCTCAGCTGAGCCTACTCCTTGTCTCAACAGGTGTACAAGGAATTCGGTATGGTCCCAGGCATGTAGTCACATTCAGCAGTAACAGAACTAACACCATCATTTAGATACTACAAGGACAGGCACTAAAGAAAGAGCTTAGCTTCTCAAATGCAGCCAAGTACTCTGTTAGCTAGTCAACACTAAATTGGAAGTTTGCTATCCACAAATTCCTTTTCAAGGGTAAAATGAAGTGGTGAATAACCGCTTAAAGATGACAGTAAAATGCCCTACAATGAAATTGTTTGAACAGAGAGATGCTTACTGCCATCAGAAATCAAATGTTACCTGTTAATAAGAACAAAATTAAAAGTGTGTCCAGTGGCCAGGATGATGTGCTCTCTGATTCGGTTGAGAACTGGGATCCATGGTTTAGGATGAAAGGTAACACCAGAGTAAGTGTAGGTTAGCTCAGGATCTCCATATGTCACCTGCTTCCTTGGGATGTTGTGCCATTTGCCAAACACCTGCACTTTGGTAAGATCACCTGTTTGAGTAACAGTTTGGGAATGTCAAGACCAATTTGCCCATAGGCAGCTAAGTAGCAGTGTTTATTCAAAGTTTAGAGTTAGGTCAAGTGCAATTATCAAGCATTCTATCTATAGAGGAGAGCCGAGTACAACTTATTGCCCACTGTGGAGCTGCTCTGACTATGACTTAAAATTACAATGCAACAAAAAGACGCTGCACATCTTAGCTTAAAAAGCTGCCCGTTTTTAAAAGTGTTGCTGTCCCAAAAAATAACAGGAAGCTGCTAAACACTAGAGAACCGTAACATATGAGACTGTGGGGGAGGGTTGGAAATACAGCAGCCCAGTGCCCTGGGCTTCTCCCACATCGCTCCCTGCTGTTGAATGGGAGGGGTAACTGTGAAATAACAGAACTAAAACCTTGAATCCTTTTCCCTTTCATGTGTTTCACATGTTTCATCCTGAGGCCTTGATCCTGCATCTTTGAAAGATCAGAACCTATGTGTGCCACTTACCCACTGATCTTGCAAACACATCAACCCTTTGGGACCTTTACTCCCATTAAAGCCAGTGGGAATCCACTTAGAAGTAAGCATCTGAGCATGCAGACTGCATGTAGGATTGAGCCTTATGTGTAAAAACTTCCTCCCTCTTATTCAACTCCGCACTGAAGTCATAAGGCAGAATGTGTCATGGCAACTGGAGATGGAAGTGACATTAGGTCCCACTTAGTCTGCTTACCTTCAAAATATTCCACTTTCTCTTCCAGCTCCTGGAAAATCTTGTCGGCCTCAGTTTTGTCAAAGAGGATCTTGTAATCACAGTTCAGACCCTCAGCCCGGAGTTGCTTCCATGGAGAATGCATCAAGGACTCGTCTGTACCTTGTATTTCCAACCTGGGCCTTTTCTTCTCTCCCCCATCTCTGGCACAGTCCAGGTCTCCTCCCTTCATCTCTAAAGGTTCTTGTTTGTTCTTGCCTGGGGATGCCCTTTTGACCAAGAACCTATCCATTCCTAGCTGCCTCTAAGAACCTAAGGGACAGTCACCTGCCTGCAACTAAAGGGCCTGACAGGACTTCACTCTGGTGAGTCTCGGCTTTCTGGAACCACAGTGACCTGGGAGATTTAAATGCTTTGTTGAAATGCATCTGTAAAATCCTTGCTGCCGAGGAGCAGAGACTTAAAAATACCTTAATGTGAACCCTAACTGAGATGGGGCAGCGGCCGCACCTCTCTGCAGTGGAATACAGGCTCCAACGCCCCGAGTTATCCTCACATCTGGGTGAAACGCCTACAACCAGACAGATCATGAGTGAGGTCTCCACCAAAGCTGGCCTGGCTGTCAGCTCCCTAAAGACATCTAGACCACAGAAACAGCTGACCCGGGCCTGATTTCCAGCAGCCACAGCTACCTCCCTCCCACCACTTCCTGCCTGATGTTCCTCCCTTGCTCAGCTCCCCCACCCAGAGGATTGTTTTGTTCCAAAAGGCTTGCAGCAAGGTCCATCAGCACCACCTACTGGATCTTCTTAGAAGCACATATAAAATGATCAGCAACCACTGGCCGCCTAAGAGCTGAATCCATCCTATTCCGTAGAGCATCTTAAGTGTACATGGCCCTGTAGAATAGGCGATTGTTGCCTTTGAGAGCTTCATATAAGGCTTTACAAAGCTGTTATGACCCTTGTCCTCATGTGCATGGCTTAGTAAATGCTCATTACAGCACAGCTCTTAATTTTTCTGGCCCAGATCATCGAAGCTTGGATTTCATGCATGCATTCAGAGATCCACATTACAGGTGTGTTTGCTCCTTTGCCAAACAAATGAACAAACAGAATTTATACCACATCAGTTTTTAATATTATTAATCAGTTTTATTAAAGGTGCACCCAAAGGCCAATCAAGAATGAGGCCCCCAAAATGAGGTGCTGTACAGAGTAGTATACAGTCCCTCTGCCAAAGAGTCTACAATCTAAACAGACCAGCCGAGTGAATGATGAGATGGTGGCAAATGCCATCTTAGCGTGACATAGCGTGACATCTGGGCCGCTCGTGTCTTTAGCACCAGGCAAGAAGCAGTGTGATTTACTGCATTAGGCGGTGGGGCTGACGCTCAGGAGTCCTAGGTTCTGGTCTTCGCTCTACTGACCTGCTGGTGATCTCAGGTCAGTCACTGCCGGCTATTTAGAGCCTAACCAGGGAAGGGGGGCGGTGCCTGTGCAGCGCCTAGCACAATGGGGCCCTAATGCGTTGAGGCTCCTGGGTGCTAGTGATCTAAATAACCCTAGTAGCTCTGAGGGAAGGCTCAGAAGTCAGTTTGCACAGGCAGTCCCAGCTGGAGTGGCCAAAGTCCTTTCCCGGGGGCCGTAGCAGGCACTGCATTCTCCCAAGGGATTCCCAGCCCCCCACCAGCGGCTCTGCGCTTGATGCACTAGGGGGGGGGTTCCCCTCTGGGGGGCGAGGGCGGGACCAGGCAGGGGCGCTGGAGAATCGCCCACGTGCTTCTTTCCCCCCAGCCGCCCCACGGGGGGAGCCCGTCGATTCCCCCCCCCCGGCGGCAGGCCGCAGACGGCAGGTCGACAGGGCGGGGTGGGCCCAGCGGGGGGGAATCGGGGAGCCCTGGGGGGCGGGACCCCTCCAAAGGCGGGTCACTGAGCCGGGGGGGCAGAGCCGCAGGACAACTGGGGGGGGAGGGAATCGGGGCTGGGGAACTACCCCCCCCCTTTACCCACGTGCGCCAGCCCCCAGCCAGGGGCGGCGGAAGCGACCCCTGTGCGCACGCGCCGACTGCTCCCCAGGGACCCCTCCTCAAGCACGTGCTCCCCCGCCTCATTGCGCAGGCGCACTCGCTTGGCGCCAATTTCGGCCAGTCAGTCAGGCCAGGGCTGCGGAGCGGCGGGCGGGCGCGCGCTGGCCGGCCGTTGCCTCTGCCGGGTCCCGTGCGGGAAGGGGCCGCCTCTCCCCCCCGGCTGGTCAGGCCGCCGGGGCCCGCCTGTGGACGGGGCCGTCCCTCCCCCGCCGGCCGGACCCGCGGAGCTCACCCGCCGCCGGCATGATCGGCCAGAAGACGCTGCATTCCTTCTTCAGCGCGGCGGCGCCGCCGAGGAAGCGGGGGCGCTCCCCGGCGCGGGGCGGCGATGAGGAGGTACCGCGTGAGGCGCGGGGCGGGGGGCTGCGCGAGGCCGGTGCTGCCGGCGGAGCTCTTTCAAAAGGCCCGCCGGTCACAAGCGGCGCCGCTTTGGCTTATTGACCAATAGGAGAGCGCTCTCTGGCCCAGGGGCCAATGGGAGGGGTGGGGCGGGGTCGCGGTGGCCGCTGGCCAGTCGCGAGCTGTTTTCTACTCTCCGTGGCCAATCGGAGGCGTGTGAGTGGGCGGGGGGGGAGGGGTCGATCCCGCGGAGTGGTCCGTCGGCGGGTCTTCAGAGCCAGGAGCCACTAAGGAGAGTGGGCGGGGCCTGCCAGTGGCCAATGAGGAACGGGAGGGCGGGGCTAGATTGCCCGGCCCGCCTTCGTCCAATGGCGGGGAGGGCGGAGGGGAACGCGCGCTGTTTTCCCGCGTGGTGGCCACGTGTTTCCACAGCCCCGGAAGCTAGTGTCGCTTAGCCCCTCCCATCCCAGGAGGCCCCCCCCCGAGTGGCGTCCGTCGCCACCTCCCGGACCTCGCCGGGTGCGGTGCGAGCCCCTGAGGGCCCCGGCCGGCGGCAGCTGGTCCCCGCTCGCCCCCTCCACCATGGGCGTTGCCTGCGCCTGGTTTCCCCACGCCGGGCTGGGCCGCTGCGCGCTGCGCCCCCCCAGTAGCCGTCTCTTCGGTCGCGACCTCCAGGCCAACTCCGCCAAGAAGCCGAAGCCCGCGGAAGATGAACCAGGGAAGGCCTCGCCCTGCTCCCCCCCGCTGAGCCCCGAGCAGCTGGAGCGGATCCGCAGGAACAAGGAGGCGGCTCTGCAGAGACTCGCTTCGCGGAGCGTCCCCCCAGGCTTCGGAGAGGGCTGGAGGCAGCAGTTCGCGGGGGAGTTCACGAAGCCCTATTTCACCCAGGTGAGGGAGCACAAGAGCCGTGCCTCGGGGTGAGGGTGGCTCTGCTGCAGCTCGGGCGGAGCTGCTCGGTGCCCGCCCGTCTCCCTCGCTGTACTGACCGCGCCTCGCCTTCCCGTGTTCCCTCTAGCTAATGGCATTTGTAACAGCGGAGCGAAAACATCACACCATCTACCCCCCCGCGCAGCAAGTCTTCAGCTGGACACAGATGTGCGACATCAGAGATGTAAGTGCCCCTGGGGCCAGTGGTGCAGAGCAGGGAAGAGAGGCGGGATTTGCTGCTTACTGGTGTTTTTGATGAATGATAACTCAGATGCTAGACCAGTGGCGCTCAAACATTTTATATTGGTGACCCCTTTCACATAGCAAGTCTCTTGAGTTTGACCCCTTGCCCCTGTGGACACTTGTTCTTAGCCGGATGGGCTCCCCACTTCCCTTTTGCCTTTAATCCCTGTGGGCTCGTGACTCCAGCTTCGCCCCTAACCTCTGCAACCCCCTCTTGAGTCCACCTGGGGAAACAGACCTGGCAGATATTGCTGCTTGCTTCCACCTCCAAAACTGCTCCTCCACACAGCCCTAGGGGACTCTCAGGGGGGGAGGGAGGAACCACATTAGGGCTCCCTGCATCCAGGTCACTTTCACCACCTGGGCTATGTAAAGGGAGAGCAGAGAGCAGCAGTTCCTGATGCTTGTCTCATAGGAGGGCCTGAAGGATGTGAGCACTGATTTGTCTCCTGTTGTTTCTATACTTCGCTCCCTACTTTCTCATCCAGATACTGAAATAATTATTTATATTCATTCTTAAAAACATAGCTGTCTTCTTGGCCTCTCTTCGCCCCTTCTGCACTTCCTTCTTTCAGATGCAGCTTTGCTCTGATCTAGAAACTTCTGCTTTTTAGCAATAAATAAAATTCTAGCTATTTTGAGATGTTAAGAAATCTTGCTGGGTTATCAGCACTAATTAGTGTCTGTGTTCAGGTAAAGGTTGTCATCTTGGGACAAGATCCTTATCATGGCCCCAATCAAGCTCATGGACTCTGCTTTAGTGTCCAGAGACCTGTTCCACCTCCACCCAGGTATGGTTATGCTTTATCTGTGTAAGCTTCTGCCATTATTTACTGGGTAGGTTATTTATAAGCATACAGTGTTTGTGAGTTTGCCTTGAGACTGCCTTGGAGGTAACTGTTTTGTGATTTGCTGACCATTTTAATTTTATAACGTGACAGTATTTTAACCATTGGGGAATGGAAAGGTTTCAGAAGAGTAACTTATATTGAATTTTAAGGTGTATGCTTTCTGAGAAAGAATTACTACAAAAATAAATTGGTGTATTCTACTTAAATTTCTGGCTTCTCCAAGGAGGTGATGTATTCCAAAGATTTAGGCTCCAATCCTACAAAATTGGGTTTGTCCATGTAGATCCAGTTGCAGTATCAGGGCCTTACAAAGGAGTGAATTGCAGCCTGATGGCACAGAAAAGCTATTGTCTTGGTTTCACAAATATCTTTATTTTCTAAATGTATTGGATTAAACTTGGTTATCCTCCTGTGTTGCACAGAGAGACCATTCTATGGCCCTATTTACTCAGGCCTCAATTCTGCAAGCAAATGCCTAACTTCAAGTAGATGTGTCTTTACTGAGATTGCTAAAATGAGTATTTGCATAAAAGCTTGCAGAATCAGTAACTTGGTATTAATTGAAGGGAGAGGTGAAGAAAAGGACCTGTCATACACTTCAGATATACCAGATGACTATAACTTTCCTAAATGGGAGCTGAATGAAGCACCTGGAATGCTAGATCAACTATTTAGTAATTGGTAAAAGTTCCAACTGTAATATAAAAAAAATTGTTATTTTTGTTTGCAGTTTAGAAAATATTTATAAAGAGCTGTCTGCAGACATAGCAGATTTCACCCATCCTGGCCATGGAGATCTAACTGGGTGGGCCAAGCAAGGTAATCAATCAGTTCAACATTCCTGGGTTCTTCATTCACTGGGGCTCTTGCTCCTCAGTGAGCGAGTTACGGCAGCAATGTTAATCTAGATATTGGTACTTCAAAACTACCTGGCTGAGATTTGTTAAAGGGAACCATTTAAACCCTCCCCCCCACACCTTTTAGTGTTTATAAAACAGTTAAATAATACTGAGTTCAAGCATGTAAAAAGCAAGTGTGTGCTTTATGAGCAACTTAGCCTCTTCAGCTTTGACCTTATATCTACGTGATTGTCTTCATGTTCTCCCAACAAAGCACAAGTGCAACGTGCTGGTCTTTTTTAACAAAGACGAGAGTTTACCATTTTTCTTGATATATTCTCTCTCATAACTCTTGAAAAATTCTATTTGCTGGTGGGAGTAGTTTTTTGATGGGTGAGGGAAATAGCATCCTTTTTGTTTGTTTGTTTTTTTTGCTTTTTCAATAATGGTCAAGTGTCTGTGAAAATACTGTGCTTGATGGCAGGTTGGGAAATCTTCATAATTGTGTAAAGCTGTTAAACATTCCCGAGTGGGCATGCAGCTTAATTGTAATGTATGATTAGTGTCATTACTGAAAATCTCATGAATGTCAGAATTGATCTCTGACTTCAATATAGTGTTAACGATACTGACTCAGCATTATACTGGTAAATCTGTTTATGCAGTAAGCTGTAACTTTAAAGGAAAATCCACTAAAACCTATTAACTTATAGAAACTATATTTAGTCCTAAATGGGTGTATTTCTTAAACGGGTTTTTTCATGAATTATTTTCTCCCTACTTTTTACAAATGGATTGTTTGAAAACTCTGTACTTGGTGTGTCATGTATAGTTCCCCATGAATAGAAGAAAACTGTTTACATGATTTTTTTACCATTGTGGATACGGAGAAAAGCGGGAAGAGAAAGCTTACTACTTTGCAAACAGTCATGTTTTCTCTGTCCACACTGATATCTATGTCTTGTTTGTGATTAGGAGTACTTTTGCTCAATGCTGTCCTCACAGTCCGAGCACACCAACCTACTTCTCACAAGGAAAAAGGCTGGGAACAATTCACTGATGCAGTGGTGTCCTGGCTGAACAATAATTCGGAAGGACTTGTCTTCATGTTGTGGGGAGCTTATGCACAGAAGAAAGGCAGCTCTATTGATAGGGTATGGTTTAATTCTTCCATCTTTCTAGAAGTCTCATTGCTGCTTGCGTCACTTGGGGCATTTCAGTCGGATGCCCTCTACAGGGGGCTTTTGGTGTTAAGTGTAAAAACTAGTTGCGGCTGCCTACTACTAAATGTAAAAAAGCAAGTAGTCAGTCAAGGGTCTCAAGGCAGGCTGTACCTGTCAACTTCTGTTACCTCTTTCTGTTCCAAGAGTGCTTATCCTATAGGAACAAGAACAATCAATGTGAAAGAAATGAAGATACTGTTGTGTGAAGAGCCTCAATATTATGATACGTAATTCATCTCCCCCAAGAAACGTCCTTGGACCAACTTACACTCTTTGTTATTGCTGTTTATTAGAAATATAGCCATTTATTGAGTACAAAAAGCTTTGCCGTGAAGCCCAGGCTATGTGCTCTTGTTTTTAACTTGAATACTGAAGAAATGCAGATATGAAAATTGCAAGTATTTGGTAATAGCAGAGATGAGGGAACTCAATCTAGGATCTGAAAACATGCAAAGTTTCTCATTCTTTTATTATCTGTGACCTCTTACAGAAACGCCACCATATTCTACAGGCTGTCCATCCCTCTCCTCTCTCTGTGCATAGAGGGTTCTTTGGCTGTCGTCATTTCTCTAAAACCAACGAATTGCTGAAGAAGTCTGGCAAGAAGCCCATTGACTGGAGAGCACTCTGAGCTACAAACATGGACCTGGGGATGTGATCTGAAGTAGCCCCTACATCAAGAATCATCCCATTCCTGAAAAATTCGACTGGCATGAGAATTATTCTTTAGACTTCAATCTAATTAAGAAACAAAATGGCCTATTTTTGCAGAAGTGCTACCTTTTAAATCTCCTTTTTATGTTAAGGGGAAAACCAAAGTTTGATATAAAGAATCAAAACTTCTAGGTTGTCAAATTTTTTAAGCTAACATCTGTTGAGCCTGGTCTCAAACTAAGAAGAAACAAAACCCATGCCCATTCTTTGATCTAATGGGACTATACAGGGAATTCTCATTGAGCTAAACTCATAAGAAATTCAGTTCTTGTGAGCACACTCTTACGGTTAGTGAAACACCGTATTTGCTATCTCCCCCTCCCCCCCATTTCTCTGTTTAAATCTACATGTTATTGTTTGGGGAAAGTGGAAGCACTTTTGTACTCTTACAGCAAAAAAGCTAGTTATTGTTTGTTCTGCCAAAGATCTATCTAGCCCAGTTTGTTTCCAGATGTTGATGCGTTTCTGCTTAAAAGATTATTTTCTATCAGGCAGCTGGACTAAGTACATGGTGTTATGAAATACGCCTTTGGACTCCGAGGATTTCATGGTCAACATCCCTGATAGTTGGGGGAAGTTGTGATCAATATTTATGGTGTTTTTTTTTCATATGCAAAGTACTTTTTTGGGGGGTAAGTTTAATGCCATCAAAGTTCCACTGGGCATAATGCATCCTTCTAACTACCACAACAGTTTGACTTTCAGAAAAAGTGTTCTCGTGTTTCTTAATACGTGTCTTATGTCACCTGCATACGTATCTGCTGATGAGAGCTGAACTTCAGTGTGATCCTTTGGGATGATATTAGGATCTTTCACATCATTTTTCAACATGTTTGAATGTACTGTAAAATCAGGACACCTCATGTATAATTGGTCCTATGCATTTCACAATCATGAATGAACATAATTGTCTGCATTTCACTTTTTGGACCCCCAGTAATTACAGTTTACTTTCATTCAGAGCTGGTCTAATGTTGGAGGTGCCGAGCATCCCTAAAGTTACATCCCCTGAAGAATCCGTTCTTTTGAAAAGATAAATCTGTTCTTTAGCATGTCACAAGAGGGAACAATCTTGTTCATAGTCTTCCTTTGGCATCTGGCTGTGTTGTGCAAACTTACTTCTCATGCCATACCGATCCAGCAATATTTGCTCAGTTAAAACTCCCATTGAAAACCACAGAAGTTTTGCCTGAGTAAGATCTACAGGAGTTGAGTCAACTATTTCAAAGCAGATTAGTGCCATTCCTTTTTTTTAATTTTGATCTTCAGTATATTGTGAACTGCAGTATGGAAGTGACAGAGCAAAATGTTCATGGAGCAAAGGACCTGTTTGCCACCATGATGCTTGGCTTCAATAGAAATTAAAGCCCTCGTTCTACTCCTACAAAGTTGATGGCAAAACTCCCACTGATGTCAGGGGGAGCAAGGTGGGGTCTTGAAATTCTAGGATTTCAAATCTAGCGCTGAATTGATACTTTTCTATTAACTAGAGAGAAATTTTATTCCTTTCTGTGAATTTGCATACTTATTTTATACTATACTAGTACATTTTACACTATACTAGTACCTATGTAAGGAGAAGCCATTTCTAAAGCTGTCTTAGTAGGTAACACTAGTACAAAAGAAAAGATTCTATATGTTCTCTGTACATATTGTTTAACTATGGTGTTGGGTTTTAAATAAAAATTCTACTTTCTTTATGCTGTTGTGCTGGAATCATTTTGCTTAGCTTTCACATGTTAAGTTCCTCTTATTTTAAATATTTTCTCTTACAACCGTGCTGAAGACTGTTTCCCGAAATATATTCATATTAAACATAGTGATCTTTGAACTTGCACTCTGACCCCAGTTCTCCATCCTGCTTTCTGTATTCACAAATCTATTCTTCCTCTTAAAACATTCTTTGGTAATTCTAAATATGGTAATTCAAATGAAAATAAAACGTAATGGGTCACCTCATCCATATCTTCCTTTTATTGTAAGAGTCAAACAGAGCCGATCACCTGACACTTTCTCAGCATCCTGTAAATTAAAAAAACAAAAAATATCTTACAACTCACCAAAGAAAATATAAAGCAGCCTGGCTGAAATATAGCCCCTTACCTGTATTGGCAACCTTCTACATGGTGGCTGAAACACAATTATCACTTGTTTCCTTCTGCAAATGTTTTACCTGTGCAAGTTTCCATCAAATTGTAATCAAGGCCCTTAGCCACTTATCCAGCAGACTTTAGGACATTCCCTACTGATCCTAATGGAGAATATTACTTAAAAAAATTACAAGACTTGGCCTCTAGCCTTAATTCTGGTATAAAGAACTTTTATGGGCATTTGTAAAACTGCAGTGGAAATATTTCCAGTGTTTTACATACTCTATTTTTGGATGGACTGCTGTAGGTTTGTACTTCCTTTTATGAAGTGCTTGGAAACCCCAGCATGAAAACTCCAGTTATGGGAGTAGGTGGGGCTTGCAACTATATGCAGAAAGGCTTTGACGCAAAGGTTTAGGCTTGTTTTTATACATCTGTTCTAGCAAGTTTGTGTGAATTCCCTCGCCGTGCTCTAGCGGCCAGCCTGTGCCAGGCAGGCCAACCAGCCAGTGACAGCAGGGAGCAGTGCAGCCATTTCTCAGAGCTGGTGAGGGACTGACCGTCTGTGCACCACAGCACCAAGCATTTCCATGGCCCTTTGCAAACATCACCTTTACACAACCCTGCTCTAACCCGACATGCCCCTTTACACGCACACACCCTCGACCGCTCCCACGGCAAGACCAGAGCGGAGCTACCTATCTCCCCAGACCTCACGCCCGGGCCCCCGGCCTATGCAGAGCTGCTGGCTGCATCCCCACGTGACTGCACTCGGGATACCAGGGGGGGCCCCAGGCACTCATGTGATGACGGGTGGAGGGCCCCCCCCCCGTCATGTGCTCCTGCCTGGTCCCTATGGCAACCCCAGGTGCTTGGGAGGTGTGTGCTGGCAGCCGCCCTGCGCCCTCCTCAGGCTCGTGCCCGGGCCGGGCTGAGGCATCTCACCTGCAGGGCGGCGCCCCACGGGGTCGAAGGAGCGAGGCCGCTCAGGGCCTCTACCCGGTGCGCCTGGGCCAGGCTGGGCTGGGAGGAGGGGAGAGCCGGGCTGGTGGTGAGCGCAGCCTGTCTCAGCAGGTGTACAGCCCGGCCTCAGTGCTGCTAGCCCTCCCCTGGCAGGGAGCCCCTGGGCCAGGTGAGCCATGCCCAAGGCCTCCCTGGCGCCAGGGAGCCTGGCTGGACTGGAGCAGGAGGGGAGGCTAAAGAGGGCCCTGGCCTAGCTGGTGTTGGCTAGGCAGGTGCCTTCCACATTCTCAGCACTCCTGGCCCCCGCCCTTTGAAACGGGGCCGGTCCTGGGCCAGCGGGGCTGGTTTCTCTCTGGGGGGGCGCGATTGGCTTCCTCTGGTCGTTCCGGGGCAGCTGCTGGGTCGGTTTGGTTTTTAAAAGCCTTCCGAGGGAACCCGGCGCAGGAGGCGGTGGCCGGTGGCAGGTACAGAACTAGAGGCCCGGTGTCCTGCGCCAGGTGTATTTTTCTGGTCGGAGGCTGGATTAATACACAAACAAAGCACTCTAAGTGGCGGGGGCTTGTGAAGCCAGCCAGCCACTCCAGAGGTAACCCCTCAGTGAGAAAAGGGGGCGTTCAGACAGTGGTGAGTGAGGCACTGATTTCCTGCGGGGAAGGCGAAGCAGGAGGAACCTGTCCGCTCTGGCCGCCTGTCTTTAAGTAAGATGTCTTGAGGTTTTGTTTGCCTGTCCCTTGCACCATGGTCTGTCTCTCCTCTTGTAGGGGTTGTGGCAAAGGGTTCATTGATTGACTTTCCCATTGAAAAACCAAGCTTGATTTTTTTTTTAAAAAAAAAAGGGTGGGCAAACTGAGCGATGAATGTCCTAGAAACAGTGGCTTGGACTCCAGCTCTGAAAATGCATCTCAGGCCTAGTTTGCATCATTTTCCTGCTCTTGTAATCCTGGGCCTCTCTTTCGTGGTGTGTGGTTTTGATTATGTGGGTTAGGCAATGATTAGAATGATATCTTCAGACTCTCATCTGTGATCTAAAGCATGATTTTAACCTATGTACTTTGGTACAAGCCTCTGATCAGCTATGGTTTATTTTCTTTGCTTAGAAAGGCAATTAAGTTGTGAGGTTTTATTTCTCTTTATCACTTCCTTGAGATAAACAGAGAATCTTTAATGGAAATTCATCCCGCCAAAAGATTACAACTCCTTGCTCTGTGTTGTAAACTTTTCCTCCCAAACAGCACAATATTCTGTCTCAAAAGAAAGCAACTGAGGTCAGGTTCCACAGTAAATTAACCACCAGAGGGAGAGCTTAGAATCCCAAAAGTGCAGTGAAAAATCGTATAAGAAGCTGAAGTTGGCTTTCCATCTGTGGTGCCAGCTTCTTATTTAAAGGTCAACATTATTTACAAATACATCAGTGTGGGATTAAATTTTTAAAAATTTCATCAAATGAATACGATTGAATCTGATAAAAATCAAATAACTTAACTTTATTGATTAAATAACCCAGTGAGGAGCTGGTTTTTTATTGGTATGTGACAAACTAAGTTTCGAGTCACCTGAAATAATGCGTCCCCATGACTGGCAGACTCTTCTGCAGGAGCTAGGACATGGCAGTTGTTGACCTGAAGCTTCATTCTTGGGCCATAAGCTGCCATTTGCTATGCCTCTACCTCCCTTCTATATTTTATACAACACTTGAATAAGGAGCTGGGTTTTGACTGATTGTATGTACAGTGTGTCTCAGGTCACCCCAAGTGACAGGCCCCCATGTTTAACTGATGGCTGTGAAGGAGCTGGGACATTCACTGACCCAAAGCTTCATTCTTGAGCATTGTGGTGTGAGATCTAACGTGCCCATCCCACTTCCAGTTTGTACAGAGGACTGGAATAAGAAGCTGGGTTTTGACTGATTGAACGTGACAAAAACATCTCAGGTTACCCCAAGTGACATGTTTTTGAGACCTTTATTTTGTTACAAAGAGCTGGGGATATGCCACTTCCAGAAGTGAACTTTTATTTCTAGACTGACAAATGTATTTACCCCAATTTTTATTTTGTGTTTTCATTGTTAGTTAATATACAGTATGCAATATGCATGTAAAAATCAACAGAAAACAAGAATTGGCCAATTTGCTGCAAATCCAGCTGTAATGTTTTTGCAAAAGTTGTATAAGTTACAAATGAAGTTTAGGAATTTTTCGTTTGCTACAGGAATAAAGAACAGAAAAACTGGCTAAACTGTGTTTAACTGCCAGACAGGTTGGTTATGATCAGTGTTGTCTTGTGCACAGTATATAATTAAAATAATAAGGGAACACTGGACACAGTAGACTCCCAAATAATTAATAGTGAGAGAGTCTTACACACTAATATTCTTAACCTCTATTTATTAACAATTAGCAAACTTAATACACATGCTAAGCATAAAATGCTATGCTCACCAATCCTGATCAGGCAGGCAGACTTTCCCTGTTGGCCAGGCAAGGTCAGTCTTGTCTGGACTCTGGCTGCTGCACATCACGGCCGTGCAGAGGATTCTAGCAGCTCTGATCTTGGGCTGTGTCTTGGAGGTCGTCTTCTTCTTTTAGATCTTTCCTTATTCTTCTTCTTCCTTTTCTCTTTCTTCCCAGCTGGTCTCCCTCTTGAACCCCAGTTTTATAGTGAAATTTGAGTCCTGCTCAGCTATACCTTAACAAATCATTTTACTACAATATTACAAAATAATTTTTTGACCCATCCTAACATATTATGAAATAATTCTCTTAACCAATTGTAGCAGACTACCATAATTGATTTAAACATTGCACACTTAGTTGTGCAACAGATAGAAACAATTAAAGAACCAGACAGAAACCATACAAATAAGCAATAGATAAATGAGAACTATAAATACCAAACAATAAGGTAGTATAGATTTCACAATCGCACCCGTTAATAAATGATTCTTTGCTAGACAGTATGCTATTGAACAAAGTTTTTTTTTTAAACATCTTAAGATCTGTTTCTTTATCTGGTGGTGGTAGATGCCATTAGGACAGTAACATTTTCTTAACAGCCGGATATTACACTGCTTGACATAATTTAGATGGGGATGTGAAGATACGACTGTCATGCGGACTGCATTAGGAGGGGGGGGCATTTGTGTTATTTGACATTAATATGTCAAAATCATAGTGATTCATGTGAGACATACCATGTCAGGTGCGGTTAGAAAGGTTATGATATGCTGAATAAGATGATAATATTTGTGTTCATATGTAATATGTGTGAGGAAAGTTATAGAGATCTTTGATATAACTGTATTTCAAACTGTGCTGTAAAAGACACACTCCAGACAGAGAGGCCACAGGACAATAGCCCGCTTAATGGCCCATCAAGACCTTAACAAAAGCCAAAGGCCTAGGAAGAAACTAAAGGCATACCTGAAGAGTTACCAGGATTGGCCCATGTGACTATGGACTCCATTTTGGTTCCTGTAAAGTTCCACAAGCCACATGGCCAGTAACAGAGGGTATATAAGATCAAACCACAGAAACCATTTTGTCTTTGTCTTGTTCTGCGTTCCTGTCCAGCTGCGGACACACCTCTGGATCAACACACTTTGCAACTGAACTGAAGGACTTAGACCCATCCAGGTACTGGATGTATACCAGAGGAACTATACCACTCCATAATTGTTCTAGAAACCTGATGTATATGGACTTTCAAATCATTTGTATGTATCTGATTGCTTTAAGCCTTTAACACTTCTCTTATTGTTTATTTTTCTTTTATTAATAATCCTTTAGTTTCTTTTATTAATAATCCTTTAGTTTTAGTTACTAAAGGATTGGCTGGCAGCGTGGTATTTTGGGTAAGAGCCAAACTTACAGTGAACTGGTACTGTGGCTGGTCCTTTGGGATCAGGGGGAATCTTTTTAGTAAAGAGCATAGAGTTTAAATAACTGGTCTCTTTACTGGACCTAGTGTCAGTTTGGGGAGCCAGAGACTGAAATGCAGTAAAGGGGGCTGTGTGTATTTGCACAGTGGCTTCTTGATAACCAGTGTGGGGGAATCAGAAGCACTGTTTGTGGCTGGTTGGGAAGTCTGACTGCAGTGTCACCCACCAGTGCTGGGAGAATTTGCTCTCCTTTTGCAGCCTGCCCTGACCCTGGCATTATCAGTGGGCTACCCTGGGCACGGACGGGTTACAACGACCATATGCATCTTGGCTTACAGCTGCTGTCTCTTCTAATATGGCTGTTACTGTTAGTCAAAGAACAAAGCTGGAGACCTTACAATACATGAAAGAGAAATCCTCTCTCAGGACCCACTCTGAGGCAGCAGCATTCTGAGATGGGAAGGGCCCTTGTTTTTTGTGTCTGGATTTTTCTATTTAAATTTGATTACTCTTTATAGAAAAGCTTCTGCCCTGTGGGTTAGGCGTTTAAGGGATGGAAACGTAGGAGTGGCCTTCCCAGATCAGCATAGTAGTTCATCTAGTCGGTGTCTGGTCTCCTCTAGGGGCAATACCAAGTGCTTCAGAGGAAGTTACCAGAAACCCCGTAACAGAATAACCGGGCAATAAGCATAGCGCTTTAACATACAGATTTTAGTCCCTTTGTATAATGAGGCCTGTGTAGAGCCTTGCTGTCCTGTTAAAATAAGCATTTCCAGAGTTAACACGTCTGTTGCCTTACCATCTATGATTGCAAAATTGAGAAGATGAGCGACAGCAGGATCCAGGGGATAGGGGCCTGGCCTGGGACTTCTTTTTCCAGCTCTGTCACTGACTTGCTGTGTGATCCTGGGCAAGTCACTTCATCTCTCTGGGCCCCTGGTTCCTTTCCCACCCTTTGTCTTGTCTTTTTTGGTTTGTAAACTTTTCAAGACATCTCTCTCTATGTGTTTGTACAGTGCTCAGCACAATGTACCTAGGGCATCTAGGTGCAACCACAATACAGATCATAATAGTAATATCAATGCTAAACTGAAGGGCAGATATTATTAATAGGTAATTACTACAAATCATCCAGCTGGATTAGAGTGTGCTGAGCCCATCTGTCTTATGTCCACGAGACACTGTGTTCCTTCCTAGTGTGCTAACTTGTCAGCACGGTGGACCAGACACCAGTCATTGGGTGTCACAGAATATCTTCACAGGATTGGTATGTCATGTTTTAAAAATAAACAACATCATCTTTGGCCCAACACTCAGTATAATAAAGTGTTTTGACATCATGCAGCAGCAGGAGACTGTCGTCCTGTGGCAGTGGCTTTGTTATTTTTGTTTGTTGTTTGTATTACGGGAGTGCTTATGAGCCCGAATAAGATTAGTGCACTAGGCGCTGTACAAAAACATAGTAAGAGACAGCCACTGCCTCAAAGAGTTTGCAATCTAGACAGGTGAAGCATGGAAGAAAGGCGGTTTCCTTCCCCTTTCCGTGTGTTGTCAGAACACCAAGGACACTGTTGTAGCCTGCCACAAGCTGAAGGGCTGAATCATTTGCATAAAATAGAACAAATTTCATCCTTTCGGATCACTGCAAGGGGCCTGTGGAGATGGAAGGTCCCAGCCGCTGTTTGGCTCATGATAGAGAATCGCAGGTTGGGCGGGCCGGCTGCTTTGTGAGTGCCCCTGAGGTAGGGTTTGTAGTTATGAAGCAGATTATTCATGCCAGATCACGAGGGTTTTGCAAAAGATAATGATACATTGCACATGGACCTGCTTGGACCTCTCCTTAAGGCCCCTAAATTGTGAAATTCTTTCTCAGCCACTCTGGAGCCAGAGGACTCTTCCTACATCAGGTGAACAGGGAGAAACCCAGCACAAACACTGCAAACAAGGAAAAGGCAGCAGGTAAGTAGGATGCTGGGGAGGAAAACCTTCCAAAAAGAGAGGGAGATGTTCTCTTTCCTCCCCCCCCCCCCACCTTCTATCAGTTATTTGAATTAAGAGCTTTTCAGAGAAGCGGATATTCAGTTTACCTCCTCCCCTTCCATACTGGCCAGAATCCTTGGTATGTGATATTAGCAGGGGAAATTGTTGTGCAATAATAAATAAATGCCGGTGGCATGAAACTCGTTTGTTTGTGTGTCTTGTGCACACAGTTGTCTATGTCTGCATGCAGATGGGCTAGACCTAGGATAGGGTTTGGTATCTTGGTGGGTGTTTCTCTTTTGAGACCACAATTCTGTGGGAGCCTGATGCTTGCATCCTGTGTGCCTTGGTAGAGCAGTCAGGCTGAGTGAGGACTTTGCAGATTAGATGGCAAGTGACTGTAAAGCTTAAAAGGATGCTGGGTTCACTCCATTTTTATAACTAGCTTTTTTTTTAAATTATTCTGGTAGACTCACTCTCCATATATTATAATCTTGATTTTTCTTTTAAACTACAATCTCTCCCTCCCCTCTTCCTCCCCCTTCCTTCCATGTTTATAAGGATCTATTCAGCCAACAGGAAATTGACTATTCAGGCAAAATTGATTTTACACAAAGTTTTGTCAAATACACAAAATGAACAAGCTCAGAAAAAAACTAGAGGGAAATAACTGTTCTGCTAATGTCTTTCAGTTCTAGTGATCTTGAATGATGCTAGTGATGAGAGGGTACCAGTTTTCAGGAAGAAATGTTTATTTTTTTCTCATGTAAGGTGTTGGTGTCCCCCTTTTTAAATATGGCTACACCAAAGTCCTTGTAGA
Source organism: Mesoclemmys tuberculata (assembly GCA_007922155.1). Lineage (NCBI taxonomy): Eukaryota > Metazoa > Chordata > Testudines > Chelidae > Mesoclemmys > Mesoclemmys tuberculata. The sequence continues at coordinate 13,515,161 of ML675640.1, forward strand.
TAGTCTTTCATAATAGCCCAAAATCAGGGGTGTTGGCTTAGAATTTAATGCCAAAATGAACGCACACCTGCTGTTTCCATAAGTCATGTAAACTTATAATCATTAGACTATCATGTTTCTGTGGGGGAAAAGCCATGCCGCTGATTTGTATTAGCCTATTAGGCATATCTAGGGGGAGCTTAGTGCATAGCACCAGTCAGCTCCTGCCAAGATTATGTTTTTAAGAAGTAAAAATAGCCTGTGCCGTAACAGTGTCTTCAGTTCAGCTGTAGTACGTTGAAGTGCTGAATGAAGGACCAAGCAAAAAGGTTTGTCAGAAGGATTTTGTTGGGCAAAATATAAAGTAGATGACTGCTTTTGGCCTTGAATGTTCTGTGGGTGTTAGAAATATAATTGAAGATTTCTTCACCAGGATTACGCTTCTGTTATTTATTTTTCACAGGATCTGTGCAGGAGAGTTGGAGGGGAGAGGTCGGCAAGGTCTGGCTGCCTTTTGATCTGTTAATCTAACATACACTGCCAACAGCTAATAGAGAATCTTGCTAGCTCTAGGAGCAAGATCTGTGTTTTTGGAGCAAGGGGATCTGATTCCTGTTCTTACTGCTGTAATACAGTTCCCAGTACTCTGGCAGGATGCATACTGAGAGCCGTGACATCTGCTGTGACCACAGAAGTATTACAGTGCTATTTGATCCTGTGGTAGCCTTTGGAATGCAGCCAGTCTTTCTCTCTTAGAATGCATCTGTCCCAGTCCACTTGCTGCCTATTAGTATTCGCTGAACTAGATTGTGATTTTTATACATATGCCTCTCTTCCCCTTGTAGGGTTTCTGAATGGTACTGCTGGCCCTGTTGTCCTGTCTGATTTTTGCTGTGGTTTATTTGGACTGAAATGGCAAATTCTCAGCCCATTAATCAGATAAAGTCAGGGACTGAAAGACCCAGGCCAGAGCCACCAGCGGCCTTTGAAAACAGTGAAAAATCTCCAAAAGGCTCAACACGCCAACTGCAGGAGAGGGCTGAAGCATCACCCCAGTCTGTTGGGCCTGCTCAGACCTCGCTGTCTTCTCAACAAGTGTCCGAGGATGCCTCTAAGCAAGCAGCAAGTATACTTCGGCAGTATAAACCTCCCAATATCCCTTCTTCCTCTGATGTGTCACCGCCGGCACATGATGTTCCAGCAAACAGTTTAGCCAGGCCTTTCTCTCAAGGTCCTCTTCCTTCATCAAATCAGCAGTTAAAGCTGAAGAAGTCCATCTCCAGAGAAGAGCAGGAGCAGTTTATGGAACACACTCAGGCACCACTCAGAAGACAAGCAAGGGCAAAATTTGTACTGGGCTCGTTTGAAGATAACTCCTCTGATGATGAGCTTGTTGCTGGCTCCTTTAAAGTCACCCACAGAAGCAGTAGCATGGCGAGCATTGGTTCCTCCTCCTCTTTTGAGTCCTTTTCACTAACATCACTGTCACAGTCCGGATCTTCGTCCACAACCATGAGGTAAAGAGCCCTGAGGTTTTTTTTCAGCTTCTTTTGCTCAGAATCATTTATGAATAAGTGCAGGGGGATGTGGGAAATAGGAATGTTATCAAATGAAATATTACCCCAAATTCCCGTTCCACGCCCATTTTACTGGTTATAGCTCTTTTTTTAATGAAACTTTGCTTTTCAGTGGAAAACTTTTATTATCCATGAACGCAATTGGGGTGCTGGAGTTTGAGTAGAACCTCCCTTAATGTACACAGTGCATTTTATAATGTTGTCCCCAAACACCCACGTCTTAGCCAAGGTTTAAAAGGGGAGCTGGCGCTGTAGCGAGCACTTGCATTGCTAAATCTAAGCCTGAACTACACTTCGCAGCTGCTCACGAGCTGCGCTTTGCGGAATTGGCGCCTCACTCACTAATTTGCTATTGTCGTTAATCCCCAATAGTTGTCCTGGTCACTAGTGCAAATTAGGAAGGTCATGCTGACTTCAAGAAGCCTTTTATGCACATTACAGTGTTGCAAAGTCCAAGGAGCTGTTTGCTGGTGCAAATTTAATACATGTGGACTGGACAGGTGGGGGATAATAGGATATGGAACTGTAGGGTGTAGTTTGCCCAAACTTGCCATGTCTATGATAAGCCTTGAGGTGTACACATGGCTGGGTTTCTGAGGGGCCTTTCAGGTGAGCTTGGAGGAGTATTTAATACTCCTGTTTGAATTAGAAATGGATTTGGACTGGGATCCCTGATCTGAAAAGCCTCCCCTCCACCTGTGATACTGATGCAACTGTTGCATCTCAGACCCATCTCTAATTTGAACTAAATGCCACCATGTAAAGTCTGATGTTGATTTGTTTTCAGTGCAGCGGTTTGAGGCGGTGTAGCTCCAAGAACCGTGTTCAGTGTCTGTGCAGAGAGCTGTCTTTCTCCTCTCTGCACATGTTGCGTACATGCCATGGGAGCAGAGGTGCTGGAACAGTTCTGAAAGGGCCTTGTTCGTGCTCAAGCACTGCCACAGCCAAGCTGCCTAAACTTCACCAGCCTGCTCTTGCCAATGAGCTGTGCCGTGACTTTTGTCTGAGGAGAGAGCTTGGATTCAGCAACTAGGGAAGTCATCCTAGTTCTTGCTAACGGGGGCTGCTCATAGCAGGCTAGCGATCTGTCTGGGATTCTTTAGAACAGCCTTGAATTATTTCACCCAACTCTGTAAAGTTTTCAGTAGAATTAAAAAAAAAAGTTCAGAATTACATGACAAGAAGAAAAGATTTTAGCTGAATTAAGTAACTTAAAATGAGAGAAATAACGTAAGGTGTATTTTAACCATTGAACTGTGTTGAGGGACTTGGTTGATACGTCAGCTTGGCCCTGAGTTACCCAGCCAAGCTTTGTAGCTTTATAATCATGTGTGTGTGTTTTCTTGCTGACTGACTGTGCAAAAGAAAGAAAGCGACTATGCACAAAGTACTGTCAAAAGCACAAAGGAAACACTGCAAAAAATAGATTTTTGTCTTCCCCAATCTCTTTCCAAGTTTGTTGTAACAGATATTAAAGTCCATCTGAGCATGATGGAATTTTAAGGAACCATTTTCAGTAATTATTCTAAATAAATCTGCAGTGCACTGTCGGGAGTGGGAAACCCTTACACTTGCCTAGCAGCATCATTTAGTTAGGGAGATTTGGCCAGAATTAATTTAAACTTTGTTGCCCTCCTAAACCCAGGTAGAAATACAGCCTTGTATCGTGTGTAACTTAATTGTGTTATTCCCTGTCTTTGGACTACACCAAAAGTAATACTTAATTCAGAAACTTCCAACGATGTTTGACTATCTCTGTTTGGAGGTGGGGTGGGGAGAGAGATGCTATTCAGACACTGGAATGAGTAAAATGAAGACCGCTTGCCAGACCTTGGAAACGCATGGTTTCTGAGTGTGTTGAAACAGCTACCAGCTGTTAATAAAAGAAGTGTATCCCTTTAAGAAAGATCAATAAAGTGACCTGGGGCTGAGCTAGATTTGAGGCAAAGGGCTGTTTTCCTCGGATCTTGGATTGACGGATTGTACTGTTGTGTGGGGTTTACTTGCTCCGTATCTGCTGAATTCTTGCACTTGGTCATAAGAGGTAAGAGAGCTTTTAAAACCCTAAATGAGAAAAATATACAGATGTGAGCATTCGTTAACTGCTTTGTGACCTAAGAGTGGGAGCCTGTGCCTTAAGCGATCCCAGTGTTTGACTGTTTGGTGAACTTGGGGCCTGATCCTGTGCGGTGCTGAGCACCCTCATTCCTGCTGAATCCAGGGTCTGCTAGGCACCTTGCTGGGTCAGATGCTTAGAGAAAGGAGTCGCTGTTAGGAAGGGAATCATTCAGGTTGGGCTTTTATTTCTCTTCTTTGGTGTCCAGGACCTCAGCATGACACACAAGTTACTTTTGTGTGTGATCTTCGGTGGCAGGTTGTATTCCCCACTTTTATCCGTGGAGATGGTCAGGCAGAATTTTAACTGCTGGCACTGCTGCTTGGGGGAAGTCTCAATACCCTTCCTTCTGTAGCAAAGGAAACTACCCCTGCCAGGCGCTTTCAGCTGCTAGTGAAAGAATCCTAAAGCAGAATAAAATGTTTACTTTTCAAATGTGGAAGAATGTGTGTGGCCTGGTGGCTAGAGCAGGGAACTGGGATTCCTAAGACCTATTCCCAACTCTGTCATAAGCGTCTTCTGATGGCCTTGGGCAAATTTGCTTCATCTTCTTGGACCTCAGTTTCTAATTATGCTGATCTAACTTGCAGGCAGGGTAGTGAGGATGAGTGAATTGCTGTTATTATCCTGAGATCTAGAGACGAAAGGTGCTGGTGTTAATGGAATCAAATCCGCAGCCTTTCTTTGGGCAAAATGCTCGAGCTGCAGATTTGGCCCTGATCTTGCAAATGTCAGCGTTATGTATTAATTAATTACTTGTGTTTCTAAAGCGCCTCTGCCAAGGCATGTGAGGTGCTGAACAAATGGATGGGAGGTGAGACAATTAAAACAGCTTGTAAACTAGACAGTGCTGTCGTTATTGAAGTAAAGCACAGACCGGGTGTGGTACAAAGTGTCCTCATTTAAAAAAAAGACGAGTCTTGCCTTGGGTCTGGCCTTAACTCTTTGGGTTACCTGTTGCTAAAAAGTGAGAATGATTAAGCTGTGTGGGGAGCCGGAGAGGAGTGAGAGACGGGAGGGAACGGGAGCCATACCCTTGGGGCCGTGAGAGCGGAAGTCTCCTTGTCCACCAATCTTAGGTGTAAAGAGGAAATCCACAGTCAATGGGAGTTACCGGAGTACAGATCCTGCCCAGGCACCTCTCCAGGAAGGGCTTTTGAAAGCCAGCGGGGCTGATGCTGTCTCTAGAGGTAACCTTTATAGGCCTGATGCTGCACCATTGACCTCAGTGGGCGCAGGACCCCGGTCCCAGGGTGTACAGGATGGGTGCAGCATCCTCATGGCTGCTTGCTATAGCGTTTGCTTCTCTTCCACAGCCCAAGAACAGAGACGTGGGCAAGAACAGTAACTTTCCCTGTCACCTAGTGAAAGAACGGTTCATTTAGTCCCCTCCCAACATAAGCGTCCAGCGTTCAGTCGCCTGCTTGTATGTATAACTCTGTACAGACCAGCTGTAAAAAATGAATCCAGTAGACCTATCTTTATTCATTTACCAGGAAGGAGAGCTTGCTCTTCAGATAATGCATTTTGCTTTTTCAGTGCTTATCGTTTCTAGGGCGGGGTATGCTATGAAGGTGGGATCTGGGGTCAGACATGGGCTCCCGTGGGGTGTGTGTTTGAGGTTTGGACCCAGAGTTACAGTTCAAGCCCCACTCTGCTCATTGCATCTGTTCTCGCCCTGCATGTAGGTTGTCATTGACATGAGCTAGCTCCCTGCCATGGCATGAGCACGTTATACATAGTCCTGTGATAAGACTGATAGAGTAGCTTGCAGCATGAAACAAAAATGACAGCAAATTTTTCAAACCCACTTCTGCCATGATGCCTGGGAGAACTTAACCAATGTTTCATAGCTAAGCTGGCCAGAGGTCATCATTTGTTTATAAAATTAACAAAAGGTGGCAGCTGATTTTATCTACAAAATTATATGTATTTGATTCTCTTTCTCCTCTTCCTTTTGTAATTCATCCATTGTCTGTAAGCCCTTCAGGGTGGAAACCATAGCTAGCTCTGCTGATGCATCACCCTGTACATTGGACTCACCAGCACTGGTGCAAGTTTTTGTCACTTGAACCCAGTCCGGAAATGCAAAATGTTAAGGCTCCAGGTCAAGGCGATCTCCCTGCCTTTGCACATACACTGTATATAGCAAGGGTAGAGCTGGCTTCAATCCTTACTTCCACCTCGTCCCTACTTTGATTTTGCAAAACAAAGCCCTGGCCCCTGTAAGTGTCTGGTAATGGTGAAACTGCTCTAAGCTTCTGTTGCTTTAAGAGAGAAGTGAGTGGAGGCGGCCCAAGGTCATTTCTGTAAAGTTTCTAATGTGTGCCACATGGTGCTGCTAAAGAGTTTGCTGTTACTACTCTAGCTGGAAGGGGAAGAAATGGGGGCAGGGCCAGGGAAGAGAGACCAAGAAATGGAGGAGGAAGACGAACCCCGGGGGCTAGACTCTGCAATGGAACCCATCATACATTTAATTCCAGAATGGAGGGAGAAGATGGGTCCAGCTGCAGCTAGTTCCATTGTCTGAGAAGGTTAGCACCAGGGATGAAAGAAATGTTCTGCCTTGGGTACCTTGAAAAGGGGATCAGGATTACAAGGCAGCATGCACCTTTCCTAACATCTGGAACTTTTCTCCGCCTAGCAAAACAGGAGGAGGAGGCTGCTGCTTTCTGATGCATGTCTAGGAGTTTTCTTTACCAGTTTCCTAGTTCTGAGTAGTGTTCGAGTATGCGTCCTTGTGCTTGTTGAGATGTGTGCAGGAAGCACTCCTTGAAAGTTAGCAGTGGTGGGTCGTTGTTACGTAAACACTGCCTTCTACAGCCTGCATTGGCTGTTTTTATTTTCTGATTAAATGCGAAAGAGAATGAATGTTTGTACAGTACTGTGAAAGTACAAAGCAGTCCATGTGTTTAGAAAGATTAAGGCAGCAGCTTTTCCTAAGCATCTTTTTCCCTTTAGTTTTCTAAGGGTGGCAATGCGTTATCTGTGGTTTTTCTCTGCACTGTGAAAAATATTTTTCGTAGCATGTCATGGTTTTCTTTGTTTTTACTGCTGCATTTGTGTGAGATGCCGTCAAACTAAAAATCATTTATTTGACAAACAAACCCAACTTCCTTGCATTTATTAAAGCTAAAGTCTTTTTAAATCAAACTTTATACTGGTTGTTTTCCTGGAATTTCAGGAAGCTGGGACAATGAAAAATGAACAGGTCAGTTTCTCTTTAGTTGCTACTCAGTTTCATCATGTTGTCCTGCTCTAGCATAGCCCTGCATTGTTTAGGTTCTGCTCTCTGCAGGCTGGGGTTGATATTGAAACAGTTCTCACTGAAATGTAAGAGACTATTTTGGGAGGTTGGGGGAGGGAACTTTCGTGCATGTTAGCTTTGGGGAAATTTTATTTTGTTGCGAGAGTTAGCAACATGGTCATAACTTTATCACAAATCTCGTTATCTGACACTTTTCTTAAAGCCCCACCTCCTGGAAGCATTTTCAGATGGGAGAATTTCTGATTTTGTTGGGAGGAGGGCAGGGGTGTGTGTGTGTGTAAGGTTTTGGCCCTTAAGGTTGCAGAGAGAAACTTAAAACTACGAGCCCTAGATTCTCAAAATCCAGAAGACAAATAAAAAGAACCTGGAGTGTGGTATTTTAAAAAATCTTGGCATTTATAAGCCACTCGTGACTTTTGAGCACTTGTGGTTGGTACTTCTGGAGTAAACAATCTGAATAGGTGGGCCTTTGCTACCTGCAAGTAGCCCTTGGCTCGTTAAGGATTCCCATCCGTGAAATTTACATGAGAATGTTGTCTGAGCAGGTTTTGTAAAGGAAAAGGTCAAGTCCTTCAAAGCCTTTGCAAATGGACTCTCTGACTGGAGTTAAAGGCACTGAGATTACTTCTGTGAGTAGGAATTGTTCCTGTGAGTAAAGTTTCCAGTAAAGATGCCGATCTGACAAACTGGGTTACGGCCCATGAAAGCAGAAATTAAATTTGTTAGTCTTTAAAGTGCTGCAGAACTCTTGTTTATACTGATGTCAGTTTATCATGTAGACCCAACCTCCGTCTTCTCTTCTGTGACTTGGAGATAAGAAAGGCCTACCACATAGCTTTGCAAACAGTTATTAAGTCTCACAACCATGCTATTTGAGACCTTTGTGTGAAAGGTCATAAGTCGGTGCAAAGTGTGGTTCTAGTAAAAGCATTTATGCAAACAGCTGTGTCTGTTCCTATTGCCCATTTGCTGCCTGAGGTTATTGAATTCATGAGTGTTTAGTTCCCTCTCTGTCTCTTCTAATACAGCGCTCTGCAGCTTCCTTCTTTTACTCCCTCACCCCGCTTTTTAGCTTTTATGCTTTCGATTTCAACAAAGCCCATTCATTTTTGATAAGCCAAGCTCTTGGTTATGCAGTGTTTTTGTAGCCATGTCAGTCCCAGGATATTAGAGACATGGTGGGTGCGGTAATGTATTTTATTGGACCAAACTCTGTTGGTGAGCTAGACAAACTTTTGAGCTTACACAGAATTCTTGCTTGAAGTCTGGGAAATGTATTCAGAGTGTCACAGCTAAATACGATGAGGTGAACAGATTATTTAGCATAAGTAGTCGTCATATTTCAAGGCGAAGAGGCCCATTACCACCCCACTACTCATAGGGAGGTAAGGAGGGTAGGGAGAGAGAAGCAGGGGGTTTGTTAGTGGGTTATATAGATCGTTGTAACAAGCCATAAATCCAGTGTCTTTTTTTTTTTTCATCCCATGATTTTTAGTGTCTAGCAAAATTATGAATTTAAGCTCCCAGACTCATCTTTTGAAAGCATTGTGTGGGTTTTCTTTGAGGATGGGGACTGGTAGGTGAGACAGTGATCACTTTGTGAAAAGTGTTCACCCACAGGGGATGTGGTGTTTTTTTTTGTCTTTTTATCATTTTCCTGTGTGAGTTCATTCGAGAGCTTAATGATTGTCTGGTTTGACCCACAGTTGTTGTTGGGGCATTTAGTGCACTGGATGAGGTACACCACATGTTGTGATAGGCACGTGTAGGACCCATGGATCTTGAAAGGCATGTTGGGGAGGGTATTGATCATTGTAGCAATGGAGATATGGTTGCAGGTTTTGCATCTGTTGTTTTGGCAGGGCCTGGGGCCACTTTGAGTGAGGGTGTCTTGATCTCTGGTTATACTGTCAGATTGGAGTACATTCAGGAAGTGACAGTCACCGTGGAGGTGCATCTTCTACACTTTCCATACCCTTTGTGGCACCTCTGTAGATCGCTGAGAACAACTTACTCAAATCCTTACCTGGTCTGGCAGCTGCAGTTGGAAAGACTGGAAGCGCACGGTGCAGGAGTTCTGGCGGAGCAGCAGCAGGAAGAGATGATACATCAAGAGCTGAGATGAGCTGATTGGGTCAGATGGCAGCAGTAGTAGAGAAGCATAAGTGGTGATGGGGCTAAGCAAGGGCCTAACGGTGACAGAAGCAAGACAGCTGAGTTGGAGGGATTCCATTGTATTCCAAATAGGTTCTTATACAGGACTCTGGCATGCTGGAGCAGCAAACCCTAGGTTGAAATTAAACTGGCACCGGCTGCTGCTATCAGCCAATCTATCTGAAGACGTAGTGGTTTTGGTGATATGTAGAGAACAAATGTAAATGAATATATTGTGCTTTGGCAGTGGTTTGGGCCAGTTTATCACTCTCCTACATCTTGCAATGATACTAAATGGAGATTCTAGCTAGGTCTGCTAGCAAAAGGGTGACCAGGAGGTCTCTCTATTTGATATGTGGCTTACTCTGTGCTGTCACGGGCTTTGCTAATGGGAAAACTGTAGGGAATTTTTCCGTGATGTGTTCATATTCCCCCTAATAGTGTCTAATTTTTATGCACAGTCCATAGTGTTGTGTATGCTTGTGACCAAAGAATTGTTGGCTGTATCCTATCAGTTGGTCCTCTTCCAGTGTTCTTTAAAAATAAGACGCAGTTAGGAACTTGCTATGAAAGTTGACAGTCTCCTCTAAAGCTGCGGAACATATTCACCCTGAACATTGTGTTTTTCGTTGGTTGGAGGTCCTATAACTTTATGAATGGTTCTGGTATTAAAGTAGCAATGCAGATTTAATTTCCTTTTTAATGTGGGAGGAACTTTCCCATGTTTTAAAGGGCACATGGAAATGTCAAGATTTGTCAGTATCAGCAACAGAGAAAAGTTACATTTAATGCATCCTGTGCAGGAAATAATTAACGCTGTAATGCATTCCACTTAAATTTTTGTAGCTGAGAACTGGATCCCATCTGTGCTGCATGACTGACCCTGGTTTAGTTGTCACGATGTTATTGCATTGTAACTGGGTCCCCACACACCGTGTGATTCACAGCGATCAATCCCTAGGGCCCTAAGTGCAGAACAGAGCACACAACTGGGTGTCTTAATTTAGATGCCCACGTTTGATAAATGGGCTTCTCAGATCACAGCTTTAATGAGATAGACAAAGAATTATTCTGCCCATTTCTTATTTAGATTTCTATCTATAGTATTCAGAACAATGAACTAAAGATATGTGTACTATATGCACAAGTTAACCAATGACTTACTGTTTTAGCTTTTCACGTATCGCTTTCCAGATGTTAAGGATGAGATTTAGTGTGTCTGTGTAAAAAAAAAAAAAACAAAAAAAAACACTTTGCTGTGATTATACATTTCTAATATACAAGGTCTTGCATGCATTTTTCTGTGTGACAATTGCTAGAATACTAGACAAAGGTTCAGAATAATTAGATCTGGTTGAATCCAAAGAAGAGAATTGTGAATAATTTAACTGAAATTGTTATGTTAAAACTTGTTCCCTGAACTATTTACAAAGCATAATTTTGACCCGCTCTAGGGACAGTGAAGAAGCAGCTTGCCTCTGGATGACGTGCTTTGCGGGTTCCTGTCCTAACTGCATGTCAGACTTGTTTGCAGAAGTTCCCACGTACAAGAAGCAATATGGTCCAGCAAATGGGGCATTGGCACTTGGGAGACCTGCCTTCTAATCCTGGTTTTGCCACTGAACTGCTGTGTAACCTGAGCCAAGTCAATTGTCCCCGCTGCTTCCCCCCCATTGTCTGTTTAGAGTGTAAACTCTGGTGCAGAGCCAGTCTCTTACAGTGCCTCACACAAGAGGGCTCTGATCTCCATTGTCACCTCCTGTAATACCAATACTAACTTGACACCTCCCCTCCAAGCAGAACAGCACAGTATCTAAACCAAATCAAACATATACTCCAAACTTACAGCTGCACACAATGGGAAACAACGTTTGTAGACACGTGAAGCCCAACCAGCAGCCATGCTATGCCTGGAAAGTGTTTCCCAGGACAGCTGGAATTCTGTCTCACAAAGCACGGTGGGTTTAGAATCTCCCGTTTGCACCAGTGCTCTCCCGGCCCACGTGCTTCACCACTCCTGTCCAGGGCAGCTGCATCCTAGATTATTGCAGGGTATTGGTTTGGTGACAAGTGGTGATCCGCTTCAGTTACACGATGCGACTGTCAGAGTAAATCTCAACTCCGCTTGTTGGAGACGGGCGTGGTATGGGAGGCACTTTGCCTGGCTCGCAGAAGGTCTGGGTGGATCCTAATCTTTGAAGTCTTCCCAACTCATTGAAAGATAGTAACACACAGTATTGATCATAAAAATGAAGCTGTTTAGGCCATTAGCTTTTCCTTTCCCTCTTTGGAGAGCCAGCCATTGGCTTCTAAGCTAGGCCTAACCTGCCTTTTTAAACTGTAACCTTAGGTTGTGCTTATTAATTGAGAGATCTGTGTTCCCCTGCTTGTGGAACTTTGACTTTTCTCCTGCCAAAGGAACAGGAGTCGAAGATCAGGCCCCTGCTTGGGAAGAGCCAAATCCCAGGTGCTGTGCGCAGCTTGCGTGGTTGGGAGTCTGTCTGGAGGGGAGTATCATGGAGGTCCAGAGAGTGAGATGGGAGTGAAAAAGGGAGCTACTAGCTATGTCCCACTCTAGCTCACCTCTCAAGCCACCTCCCCCTGCATGCTGGGAGGCAGGGGAGTCCCTACAGAGGTGCGTTCCACACCCTCTCTGTGGGTTCCTTGTAAGTTGCCTTTCCTCCACTGGCCTGTGTAGGAGAATTGTACTGGTTCCACTGCCTTCTGTTCCGTCAGCAGTAGATATAGAGTGTGTGGGTAGGGTGCAGGACTTGACCCAGTAAATCAAGTGCTGAATCTGTCCTGAAGTTACAAAAGCCTCAAATGACAATGCCTGCTTTCGAGGGGGGGACAGTGGACACGTGATGGTATCTGGGATCTGGAGATGGTTTGCTGTGTAATGGCAAACTAACTTCATTGCAAACCAGGCACTGGAAATGGAACATTTTCCTGCCAGGAAATGACTCTCTTTCCCCCATGAAGTTCAGTTAATTTATAATAGGCTTTGCCTCAGCCAGCACCTTCCACAGCTGGAGAGACTCGTGTGTGTTTAATAAGCCTCTGTAGTTCAGCAAGGGACTCGGCCATTGCTGTCGAGTGTTGAGTGGAATCTACATTTTGTCGCCACTGGGTTCTTACTGTTTCTCTTGCTTATAAGTGGTGTGTTGGCATGTTTCCAGCATTGTGTGATCTTTGACTCTTTGTCTGGCAGGAAGCAGATTAGTATTTGTCATGGCCCTGTTGTTATTCCGACTGTAGCTACAAAAACACACTTGGCCTTATCCATCAACAGTCCTGAAATTCTCCCTTGATTTTTGGATGTGTGCGCTTCAGTGGTCTGAAATGCAAACACCCTGAGAGCAGTCCTGGTATCTGTATAGCAGTAGAACGGCTTTCCTAGTAGCACAATTGCTCTTTATCAATGGTTTTGAAATCAGTGACATAGCCATGGTCTTGGACACTTGGCATAATTAAAGATATCCTGTTTCTTTTGCATAAGAGAAGGAGATTCAGCTTTGAAAAATTACATTTCGCTTATCGAAATTTACAGCTCTCACGTCTCTCAATTGAGTATAGTGTTCTCCTTCACCCATGTGTATTGTGCAGTTAAACAGCTGCTGTGTTCTGTCTCAGAAGTGTCTGCGTATTGGTAGTGGGTAAAGCAATTCTTTGTATCCTTATTTACCTCATCGTGAGTGTAAGGCTTAACTGATGGATGTTCATTGCTTTGAGACCCATGGTTGGAGGAGCAAAGCGTTATTGCTATGGTTTGTTTTTTATCTTACGAAGTTTTCGGCTGTTGCATAGCTTGCAAAATTGATTCCTTTTCAGAGTCCCAAGCTTGCCATCAGTCTGACTCTGCCATTCAGAACCGTTTGCGTATCCAGAAAGCAGCCTTGCTTTGATGATTCTTTTAAAAGCAGTGTTTTTGTACCTGATTCAGGCCTAGCATGTCAGGGCTGCACCTGGTCAAGAGAGGCCGAGAGCAAAAGAAGCTGGATCTGCACAGGGACTTCACCGTGGCCTCACCTGCTGAGTTCGTGACTCGCTTTGGGGGGAACCACGTTATTGAAAAGGTACCTTGCCCTTTGCCCAGCCCATCTTGTGCTCACGGGGGCGTGTGCGCTTCCTAGCTCTCTGCAGTTGGGATACTTGTTTCTTGGACGGTTGTTCATATATTCTGTAGGCTCCTGGTAGGGAAGTTCCTAGCAGATTAACATAGGCCAGTTATGTCAAAGCATCAACATGGACCCTACAAATACAAAACTCTTTAGAACTCATTAGCAGTGTCTCCTCTCTACAATTTTTTTTTTTAGTATGTTTGCAGACCCACTTCTCCCTGTGTGTCCACTGCTGGCCTGAAGAGTCCTTCTCTCTGTCTTCTCGTTGTAACCCTCATCTCTTGACTCCCTGTGTTGCATTCCCCACCTTTCTGGAGGGTGCTACTTGTGGAAGCCAGTCAGTTCTAAGCCAAAATAATTTCCCACCATCCCAAAAGTAAAGCTTTGGCTAAGACTCGGCATGATGAAGATTGGCAGCCAAGTCACAGCTCTGAGAACATGTTTATTAGAAATAGGGATCTGGCCTCGTCTCTGGCATTCTCAGGCAGCCTGCTCTTGAACTGGTTCGGTTTGAACGGACATTGCAATTAATTGCAATGAGTGGCTGAGAGTCCCTCTGTTTCAGGGTGTTTGTGAATTGTATTGCAGACACTCGGCCAGATTCTCCTCTCCATTGTGGCTGGAATAAATCCAGAATAACTACTTTGACTTCAGTGGAGTAACCAAGAGCAGAATTTGAACTTGCATTTCAGCTTTCCCTCATTTGTACAGAAAGGGTAACTAGCCTAACTCTTCATTCATCTGCAGCCTACCTGCAAAGGTTTTGCCTATTTGGTACAAACTAAGGGCACAGTTCAGCTCTTCCAAGAGCTGTCTAGGCTGTTATAATGCATTTGTCCCTGTCTTCTGATATTTTTCTAGCCCTATAAGCATGGATCTTCCATGTTAATAACCCTACTGAGTGTGTAATAACCAACAGACTTGTTACTATATAACTCCTTTCCGGTGATCTAAAGTCTGCAATTTTAGTGTCTTGGCAAAACTTTGAATGAGGTACCAGCCTTTTTACAGTTCCCATAGCTGAGCTTTAGGGCCAGATCCTGCAAGGTGCTGTGCACTGGCCTGTGTGTTCAGTGGAAGTGAAGGATCTTTCTGCCCTTTTGCAGGTTTGAGCCCATTCAGATCCAAATGCCTGCCTCTGATCCTTGTGTTTCTTTCTGCCTCTTGTTTCCAGGTTCTGATTGCAAACAATGGCATTGCTGCTGTGAAGTGCATGCGTTCCATCCGCAGGTGGGCCTATGAAATGTTCAGAAATGAGCGTGCTATTCGATTCGTTGTCATGGTTACACCTGAAGATCTGAAAGCAAATGCAGGTAAGTACTAGATCCATAAACTCTAACCAGTACCTGACGTTTGCTTCCCCTCTTTCCTTGTGATACCTGTTGCAAACACCTTCTGGTAGGCATCAGCACTGCTGCCTCTTCGTTCTCTTGTCAGCACTCACCTGGGAAGTTACGTATCGACTGGTTTTAGTCAGAGGCCGTTCAGCGCAGGTGCCTGCAGTCGTGAGCCAGGACATTGCCCAGTGTTTTCAATGAAGGTTTCTCCTTTGATGGACTGTAGGATCAGACCCACTGATTGATTTAGCCTCTTCCCTCCTCCTCCAATCTTTCTTGGGGTCTGGAGTTGTGGTTGCTTTGCAGTCTACAGAGATGCATGCGAGCTTGCCGTGGCTGCAGCTCGGGGGGGGGGGGGCATAGGCGCTGAAGCATCAGCTCCGATGCAGTAAGTTTGCTGTGTGTTAGTCCCCCGACTAGCCTGCTACTCTCTACTCTAGAATGAGTGGACTCTCTCTTCCAGAGTACATCAAAATGGCCGATCACTATGTGCCTGTCCCTGGGGGCTCCAACAACAACAACTATGCGAATGTAGAGCTGATCGTGGATATTGCCAAGAGGGTTCCAGTGCAGGTACAAACCGCGGCGGTGCACAGGGGTTTGGGCGTCATGAGTTAGAGATGGTTACTCAAAAGAACTTGAAGCTCACGAGTCAACCTGGACACAGTTGATGGCCTGGAAATAGGTCCTGGCATTAGGCAGGTAATTCTGGGGGGACAGCCAGAGATCTTAGGGCCTGCCAGTGCCTGTGCAAACTTGATGGAATGATTTCCGTTGGCAACCATGGGCAACAAGAGAGAGCTTGTTATCTGAAGAGCTGAGGCTCCGGATCGCTGGATAATTATTTGCAGTGTCCTGCATTGTAGCTGTGAAGGGGGTCTCTTGGCTAAGAAATGACTCTGGAACCATCCCTGCTCTCTTTCTGTCACACAAATGACCTTTGGAGACCAGAAGACACCCGTACCTTAGTCTGTGTTCCCAGAGCTGACCTTTTGGTGCTGTGGCATGTGGGAGAAGGTGCCCCTCTGTTTAGGGTACCATGGCTCAGTCCTTTGGGGAACTGAGAACAAGAGCCCACATCGTTGGTTACTGCCATGACAGGACAGAGTGGGAGGGGTGAACTTTCAGGTAAATGGCTCCCAGACCACTTAGGCCTTTCAAGACTCACTAATAGCATGGGTTACTCTTGGAGGGAAGCAGGTGGAGCATAGAGAGAGGCCTAAGCTGTAGTTAAGACTCAGAGGTTTGAGGGCGTTGGGATCCGTGCTGCTGATCTGAGCCTGTCTCTTTTAGAGGGCAGCGCAGGATGCTCTGAGCAAAAGACGGGAGGATGCCTGTGTGGACAGCTGTCCCTTCACACTCACTGCCTTTTTTTTCATCACAGGCCGTGTGGGCTGGTTGGGGCCATGCTTCTGAAAACCCTAAGCTTCCGGAGCTGCTGCAGAAACATGGGGTGGCTTTCCTAGGTAGGGCTCTTGCTTTTTTCCTCAGTGGAGTCCTCTGCTTAAACCAGCAAAACTCATCACTGTCCCAGGGAGTAACGCACACTGCGTTAACAAATGTCTCGGTGTCCCTGGCTTCTGGAGGATAGCAGTCTCTGCACAATTCTTCCCACCCAGTTTCTGAGAGGGGGGTTTGTGTGTATTGGCTTCACACATACCAGTCTTCTAACATAGGGATTCTCAAAGCAGGATTCATGGAGTCCTCCCAGTAACATTCCTTATTTTCCATGTAAAATGTGTGGTTTTACTCAGCTGCGTTTGTTGCGAGTGGGTAGGGGGTCGGTGGGATATGGAGCTCTGTGTCTCTCTTTGAAAAGGGATCTAGAGCATCAGGGAGTTTGAGGCACTGACCCCTTCATGTTTTTGTTTCCTGCTGGCTTTAAGGTCCTCCCAGTGAAGCCATGTGGGCTTTGGGAGACAAAGTGGCTTCCACCATTGTAGCCCAGACTGTCCAGATCCCCACGCTACCGTGGAGTGGAAGCGGTAAGAGCACTTTGTGCACGAGAGATGCTTTGTCTGAACTTGGTTTGCGGTTTTTGTTTTGTTTTTTTTTTTTTTGGTGTGTGTCTCATTTCATAGCTGTCAAACATTACAGAAGGGGAAAAACTGGGGATCCGACTAGCCAGTGGGGTCAGATCATGGCTGGGGTGTTGCCCCTCCTCTTCCCAAGCACATTTAAGTGCTCACTTTTCTGTCTGCCATGAACAGCCAATTCACCATTAAATTGCCAACTTCAGTTGCTGTATAAAGTAGGGGTTCTGTGAATCCTTTTTTCCCTTTTCTCCACTGAATCTCCAGTTCTCCTCCTCTGTCTTGATGCATCTCTTCTTCCGTGGGCCTCGACTGTTGCTTTTACCCTTATAAGTAATTTTTCATTCTGTTTTATTTTTTTCCCAAACTCCCCTATCTGTAACCACTTCCTCCTCCTTAGCTGTTCTCCCCTTACTATATTTACCTTCATTGTTTTCTCCCTTCCCTCTTTCAGTGTCTCATTCTCCTTTGTTTCTGTTTATCTTGTGTCTGCCCTTCAGCTTTCTAGGTGTGGGAGCTTATTTCCTGATCTCTCCCACAGTACAGGCAAACGGATGGCAGAGAATTTACGGGTGTTGCTGCCCATGTGTCAGCTCAACTTACAGCCCTGTGGTTTTTGATGGCTCAATATTTATCAGACTTGAGATACTAATCTGAGGTCTCTGTCACAGTGAGACTCCCAGGTACCGCACTGCCAGAGGGCTGCCAGCTCCCAATTTGTTTAAAAAAAGAGCAGGAACAATTTTTTAAAAACCCGAAACGTACGGGTGATAGCAACGCTGAGATCTCTGGATGTTTGTTCTCGGGCTCGGGGCTGCTCTCCCATGTAACAGGGCTTTGGGGAAGACACATGGACCCTGCTAAATTGGGCCTTGTCGCTCTCCAGACAAACTGTGCCCCCCCTGCTTGCTTTCCCATATGTTTCATAGTGGAAAGATGGCTTTGGTAGTTCCCATGGCTGGGCTGTTGTTAAGAAAGCGTCAGTAACTTGCCAAAGCCAGCCATGTGCTGTGGGTCTCCGAAGGAAGAGAGTGGGTTTGCAAGGTCTCTCTGTAGCCATGTGCCCCTCTGCTGCATTAAGGCAATCTGAGGCCAATGTTTAATTCTCCAGGTCTCGTGGCAGAATGGGCAGAGGAGGATTGTAAGCAGCAGAGAACAATCAGCATCTCCCAAGACACTTATGCACAAGGCTGCGTGAAGGACATGGATGAAGGTTTGAAGGTAAAGATCCCAGCCCAACAGTGGCTCAGTTCTTTTTATTTGAAATTGTAAACGGGGAATCATCATCCACCTGGTGTGTTTCCAGGGCCCTCCTGCAGGGATCGGTTCGTGGCCCCTACACTGATTAACATTTTTATCAATGACCTGGAAGAAAACAAAATCATTGTGCTAAAGCTTGCAGGTGACCCACAAATTGGGGGAGTAGTAAATAATGAAGCAGGCAAGATACTGATTTAGGATGATCAGATCACTTGGTAAACAGGGAGCAGGCAAACAACGTGCATTTTAATATGGTTAAATGTGCACATCTGGGAACAAGGACTGTAGGCCATACTTGCAGGATGGGGGATTCTATCCTGTACAACAGTGACTCTGAAAGAGATTTTGGGGTGGGGTGGATAATCAGCTGAGCATGAGCTCCCAGTGTGATATTATGGTCAAAAAGGTTAATGTGATCCTGGGAAGCCTAAACAGGGGACTCTTGAGTAGGAGCGGAGAAGTTATTTTACCTCTGTGTTGATTGCTGATGTGACGGCTGCTGGAGTACAGTGTCCAGTTCTGGTGTCCACGCTCAAAAAGGATGTTTATAAATTGGAGAGGGCTCAGAGAAGCACCACAAAAATCATTAAAGGATTAGTGATAGACTCAAGGAGCTCATTCTATTTAGTTTAGTAAAGAGAGGGTTAAGGATGGACTTGATCACAGTCTAGAAGTACCTGTGTGGGGAACAAACGTTTAATAATGGGATTTTCAATCTAGCAGAGAAAGGTATGACATGATCTGATGGCTGGAAGTTGAAGCTAGACAAATTCAGTCTGGAAATAAGACGTAAATCTTTAATGGTGAGAGCAATTAACCAATGGAACAATTAACCAAGGGTCATGATGGATTAAATCAGGATTTGACGTTTCTCTGAAAGCTCTGCCCTAGGAATTATTTTGGGGAAGTTCTGTGGCCTGTTATGTAGAGGGGGGCAGACTAGATGATCACAATGGTCCCTTTTGCCCATAGAATCTATGAATCTATTCCTTATTTGGAGTCCTAAAAGGAAGGGGCCTGTCCAGAGCTCTTAGCCCCACGCATATGTCACAGAATCCAAAATAAATTTCAGCAGTGACTTTCACACCCGTAAAAGCCAGCAGAACTGAGCCCTCTACCCAATATAGCGCTCCCGTCCCCAGTGGAGATCCAAACCCTCACTACACCTCACCACCTGCCGCAGCCTGTGCAAAACAGAGGTTTGGATCAGAGCTGGTGGGAGCTGCTTCCGGAGCTGAGCACCTCTCCCAGAGGCCGATCTGCCACCAGCACCCTTTCTGTTAAATTGAGAGGGATTCGATGAGTGCCACTGTGTGCGTTGTGTTTGTGCTGGACAAATTGCACTCCAGGGTGAGGGGGCCGGATGCCATGGGCTTAGATGGGAACTGTATCTACTTACTCCAGGGCTGCATTTGGCCCAGAAACATCTAAACATTTCCCTTTCAACTTCCTGTCCCTTTCCCTCCTTTAGGTGGCCGAGAGGATTGGCTACCCAGTGATGATAAAGGCTTCGGAAGGTGGTGGTGGCAAAGGAATCCGGAAAGTGGAGACCGTGGAGGAATTCACCAGCTGCTTCAGACAAGTGAGAGAGTCTGAGGAGAGTTCTCACCCCAAATCCCACCTCTTTAATTCACCTCCTCAGACAGGTCAGAGGTACCGAGGAGGACACTGCCTTCCTCCACCCCCATCCAAAAGGATACCTGCCTTTTTAACTGCCCCCCCCAAGCTCTGTGGAAGGCCTTCCCCACCTCAGATCCTGCCTTTTAATTTTTTCCCTTTTCAAAGTGTATTTAATAGAACAGCGCTTGTTCCCGAGTGACCCCTTGACTGATTTTATTGGTGTGTATTGGGGGCAGAGTGATCTGCAGTTCATACACTGTGTTTATATATATTTTTTAAGATGTAAAATGGAATACATAACGGAAGCATGAACGATACTCGTAGTGGTGACAGGCCTGGTGCCAGCCCTCTGCCAACGGTGAATTTCCCTCACGGGGGATGGCTTTTATACAGGTCATCAATGCCAGGGAATACATGAGCCTAGATCCACCACGCGAATGTTTCTCTCATGCTCATCTCCTCCCCTCCCAGGTGCAGAGCGAGGCGCCAGGGTCCCCCATCTTTGTGATGAAATTAGCACAGCACGCCCGGCACCTGGAGGTGCAGGTCCTTGCCGATCAGTACGGGAACGCGGTTTCGTTGTTTGGCCGCGACTGCTCCATACAACGCCGGCATCAGAAAATAATTGAAGAGGCACCGGTGACGGTAGCAACTCCTTCTGTGTTTGACTTTATGGAGCAGGTAGGTATTCGGGGTCTCTTTGGTGGGCTGTGCTGAATGGCTGACAGAGAGAGGAGGTGTTGGAGAAAAGGAACCTTTTAGTGGCTGGTTTTATTTTATGTATTACAGTAATGCCTAGGAACCCTGAGCAAAGGATCAGGGCCCTGTTGTGCTAGGTGCTGGACAGACGAATAATAAAGGAGATGATGCCAGCCACAGAACGGTTATGCTCTACGTCTAAATGGAAAGCCACCAGCTTGACCTGTTCAGGTCCCTGTGTACAGCCCTTACGTTTCAGCCAAACGCTTAAAAGCACAAGCCCAAGAGGCTGCCTCATGAGCAGAGCTGTAACTAGGCATTTTAGTGCTTGGGATGAGCAAATGTATTTGCATGTGGGGGAGTGGGGACATACCCCCTCCCCGATCTTTTGGTTGTACCTTTGAACCCAGACAGGCTCAGTTGTCCATTGAGGTGAGCTGGGGTGGAGGTGACGCTCCCTCCCCAAGTCCTGCCGTGTGGGCCTGGGGCTTTGTGTCATCCCTGTTGCAGTCCCCGTGGCTTTGCATCCTGGTTACAGCCTTGCTCGTGAGCATCAAGCAAGTTAACTTGTGTCCCTTCCCCAATCTCCTCAAGCAGAGACTCCCAAACTGGGAGCCATGATCATCTTCCCTTTCTATAGGGATAAAGGTTCTGTTGTAGCCTGGGGCTGTTGTATGGAAACAGTTGGGAACCCCTGTCCGAGTGGATCAGCTCTGATCAAAGGGCATAGCCCTTAATCATGGGAGTGTTCCTTACTTCACAGGCCTTTGGGATCTCTTGTGTGATTTAAGTGATCTTGTCCATGTCACCGCCTTTCTGCAATACTCTTCTTGTTTTAGTTTTGCATTATGGTAGCAACTAAGGGCTCCAATCAAGGAGCAGGTCTCTATTCTGCTAGGCACTGTAAACAAACAGCCCCCATGCTTATCAACATCTCAGTTGAATGAATGACTTTAAAGGTGGGGAGGTTTGTTTAATTTAACAAGCATTTTTTATCTTCATTCTCTGCTTGAAAACTTTTCTAGCTGCCATTATCCGCTTATGGTAGCTGTACATAACCTCTCCCATGTTAAGCACATAATTAAGTAGCAGGCTGAACTTTAAAGTCTTCATTCTTGCAAATCTCACATGGCTTAACTAACAAAGTAGTGGCTTTTTTCCCCTCCGTCCCCAGGTTACTCTCTGTCCCATCTCCTAATGACTTCTCTTGCTTCCATGTTTCTGTGCTGCTCTGTGTATGGCTCATAGTTACCTGCTGCACACCAAAGCTACGTACTTAATGGATCACAGTGGCAAAAGTGCTTTATCGTTTTAATGTAAAAATTCATTCTCCTTCTCGGGCCTGGGCTTTGAAAAAAATGTATTTGTGTTGCTGCGGTGTTTCTTTCCCTGATTTGATGTTGTACCTTGGAAATGTTGCGTGCGAGGCATGTCAGAAACGTGCGTGTAATAGAATCTGAACGCTGGGCTCAGCCCTTTCCAGTGGTGGGCTAGCCGGAGCTAGCATTGCAAAAGCCAGACCTGTTTGTGTCGTGTTTTCAGTGCGCAGTACGCATTGCAAAGATGGTGGGCTACGTGAGCGCAGGGACCGTTGAATACCTCTATAGTGAAGATGGGGGCTTCCATTTCCTGGAGTTAAATCCCCGCCTGCAAGTCGAACATCCGTGCACAGAAATGATTGCTGATGTGAACTTACCTGCTGCACAGCTGCAGGTATTTGATATTTGCCAGGAGCTCATTAGCGTGAGCCACATGCTGTGTGTGCGATTGGTGCTAGTGAGAGGTACCAGACTGGCAACCTGGGAGGGGGAATGTTTCCTCTCTCCCTCTCCTCCTCCCACCCCGAGCCGTCCCGTGATGTCCCACTCCTAACCCGGAGGAGCCCTCTCTAGGAGTGAGAGGAACATTCAGTCTCGGTGCCTCATCAGTCCTGAGCACCTCAAAAAATCACTCGGACAAGGTGACCAGTTGGGGTGACAGAGCTTAAGCTCACTTCACAGAGGGCTCTGAACCAGATGGTCGCCTCCTCTGGTTCCTCCTGAAGGGGTTGGATTTCAACTGCCGACCCAGAGGGCAAAAGGCCCCTGGTCCCTTTGCCAGTCACCTGAGCCAGCCAGTCCCATTTGATGGGCTCGAACTGTGATGCTGAAGCCTCATTCAGATTCTTCTGAAATTAGCTTTTTCTCCTCTTTCTGCTGGTTCCTTGTGCAGATTGCAATGGGCATCCCCTTGCACAGAATAAAAGACATCCGAGTGCTGTATGGAGAGTCGCCATGGGCCGATACAACCATCTGCTTTGAGAGGCCTGCCAACAGTCCAGTACCCAGAGGCCATGTCATTGCTGCGAGAATCACCAGTGAAAACCCTGATGAGGTGAGAAAATGTGACCCTCTTTAAAAAGGTCCTGCTCCAGTCTGGATCAGTTTAAAACGTTGCTATGGGGGCGGGGAAGGGGAACAGCAAGACCTCATTGTTAGCAGGATCTGAACTCTTATTGGTGGAGGACTGCTCAAATTTCGGATGGAATATTGGAGCTATTCCCAGGTGAGATTCGTGGGGTTAATGGAATCCACAGGCAAACTTAGGTAATAGCCGTTGTTTGCATTGGGATTGCTCTTCCCTGACTTTCACCTGTTCTGTTTCAAATATAGACGTCTCACTTTCTTCTCTGTGTGTGCTTTTACCCCCCCATTGAATCTAGGGGTTCAAGCCAAGCTCAGGGACGGTGCAGGAGCTGAATTTCCGTAGCAGCAAGAATGTCTGGGGCTATTTCAGTGTGGCAGCTGCTGGCGGTTTGCACGAATTTGCTGATTCGCAGTTTGGGCACTGTTTCTCCTGGGGAGAGAACCGCGAGGAGGCCGTCTCGTGAGTATTGCCTGTCCAGGGGGATTCGCAATGAGCTTTCTTTGAGGGACCCAAGTGCCACTGAATGTTGACGGGTTTAGATATAAAAATATTTGGTTTAATCCTAAGCAGCAATGAGCAGCTTCAGCTTTTCTGACCAGTTTAGCTGTGGACTCCTGACAAAGGGTCCTGCAGGAGGATCATGGAAACTGTCCAAACTCAACTGAAATGTTCAGAAACTGTTGTGTTGATTCAGCCCTGCTTCAGCAAAGCACTTAATGATTAGCTTTAAATATTGTTCTTAGTGGTAGCGGTCATGTGCTTTGCAGAATTGGAGCCCCTCACACCTATTTCATGACCTTTCAAAGTAAACGGTTTCCCAGGAGGCCAAAAAAAATCTCAAGGAGCTGAACATGCAGAAAGAGCAGATTTTTAATAACATACCACTCTGAGGCAGCTTTTGATTGCTGGCTGTCTCTTCTCAGAGTGTGTCTAGGTTTTATAAGGTTGCATATCACCGTGGTATCTGCGAGTTCATATGCAGAATCCACAACCACATACGTTCTGTGTAGCGTGCTGTATATCATGGCTGCTGAGCAAGAGTCGACGTGCATGTTATCTAAAAATGTGTGTACGTGTTTGTATATTTTGCAATGAGAAGTTTAACATCTGCTCTTGCACTTTGGGTATTAGATAAATCAGAGTTTTGGGTCTGAACGGAGTGGGAAGAACACTTTCTAAGGAGGAAGACTGTAGCCCCAACAGATCAGTATGTTTAGCACTGAATGTTCAGCATGCATCTTAAACTCAATATTGACAGAGTAACTTTTCATTACAAGGAATATGGTTGTAGCGCTGAAAGAGCTGTCAATCCGGGGGGATTTCAGAACAACAGTCGAGTACCTGATTAAGCTGCTGGAGACTGAGAGCTTTCAGAACAATGAGATAGATACTGGCTGGCTGGACCACCTGATTGCTGAGAAAGTGCAGGTGGGAGAAGCCACGCTCTGACTAATCCTCTTTGTTCGCGCGTAGACCTGCCGTCCACAGCATGCTGAAATGCCATTCTTTCCCCCCAGGCTGAGAAGCCAGACACCATGCTGGGCGTGGTTTGCGGTGCTCTGAATGTCGCAGATGCCTTGTTCAGGACTTGTATGACTGACTTCCTGCATTCACTGGAAAGGTAAAGTGCTACGTGACTAACGGGAATAACCACAATGTAGTACGGCTATTAAACCTTTCTTGTCACCAAATACTGGTCCCCCTGTGTTTGTTTGTTTGTTTGTTTTTTTTTTTTAACTTTAGGAGTCACTCCTCACTGCTTTTACTGCAGAACTTCTTGCAGGTTTTCAGAGATCTATATTGTGAACTTTTACACCTTAGTTGAAGAATAGGGATGTTGAATCTTTAGTGAAGACATTCTGTCTCCCAAGGGTTCATTAGTCATTGGAGCTAAGTAGATGATAACCAAAAAAAAAAAGTTTTAGTCAAGCTGGCTAAAAGTCCCTTCCCCTCTCGATTGCTGAACTTTCACTCTCTCCACTCGTGCTGTTGTTGCGTTATTAGCTCTGCCATCACCCTAGACTCTTGTAGGGAAGACCAGCTTAATTTCTCATGTGAAACAGCACAACTCCTCCCTCATCAATCTTTAAACATGTTTTATAAACTTTCAGGCTGCCTTTATACATCAAAAAGGAGGTGTAAAACCCAGCTGTTTTTCCTCCCTGTAAATCACCTTTAAAAGCTCTTTTCTGCAGCCAATTGCAGTCAAAACCTGCTCTTTCGACTAGTGATGATGGACTATAAGCCATGGCTGAGTTCTCTTGGTGTCTGACTTTTTACCCTTATCCTTTAGGGGCCAAGTTCTGCCAGCAGCTTCCCTGCTGAACATTGTAGAAGTGGAGCTCATTTATGAAGGTGTGAAGTATGTTCTCAAGGTAAACGGTGTGTTGGTTCATGCAGGCATTACTACACCTGTGTAGGTAGATCTGACGTGCCTTTCATTGGGTCAAAGACAAGCACTTCTGGGTGGTTATTTTTCAGTGAAAAGATAATAAAAAAATCTTATCTTATTTTAAATGAGCTTAACTACTTGTTTTTACAGTATGGAGAATTTTTCTGCTTCCAGATGGACTGTTGCTAGAATTAATGAGGCTTGAAAAAGTGCTGGCTCTTCCTGTTCATAAACCCAGCTAGGCAGAAACTTCAGTTAATTGAATCACTTTCTTATCATGAGAAAGTGGAGGATGAGCTGAAATTACTGATAACAGTTGACAGCTGTTGAACCAGGCTAACAATTCAAACACTAACCTCAAATCTTGTGATCTAAATTGGTGTTTCTCTCCCTGATGTAGTTTAGGAAGGCAGCAAGCCAGTCACTTGTATCAAAAAGTTTGAGAAACACTGATCTAAATGACAGACAGGGGCATGGGAAGCCAAGTCCAGATTCCACGCTAATACCTGCTCCAGCCCACTACACAGTCAGAGCTCTGCTGTCTGTGTCATCTCAAAGAGCTGATGCAAAGCAGGCTGGCAATGCAAGCCTAGGGCATGATTTCAGTAAAGATGATAATGTTCACTTTTAAAGCCTCTCTCTTTGATATTTTTCAACAGGTTGCCCGTCAGTCTCTGACAACTTATGTAATTATAATGAATAACACTCACATTGAGATAGACGTGCACAGGTTGAACGATGGTGGGGTGCTGCTTTCCTATGATGGTAATGGTTATACTACGTACATGAAAGAAGAAGTTGACCGGTAAGTTAGAGAGCTGACCCTTCGCCTTTATCACAGTGATGCAGATTTCTTCTCAAGCTGGCGACTAGACACAGCAGCAATTGCAGCTGCACCTGTAGCGGGCAGCAAATATGTTGAACAGTAACAGAATTTCCCCTCTCCTTAAGCTACCGAATCACCATTGGTAATAAAACGTGTGACTTTGAAAAGGAGAAAGATCCGACGGTGCTGAGATCGCCTTCTGCTGGGAAACTGCTGAAGTACACAGTGGAAGATGGAGGCTATGTCTTCCTAGGGCACACTTTTGCAGAGATAGAGGTAACTGTAGGTTAGTGCAGATTGAATCACTGATCGGCAAATATCTTCCACTCTGTACACTTTATAAAGAGATGCAGATTACGAATATGCACCCCTACAAAAAAAAGGAAGCCATGTCGCTATTGTAACACATGCAAAAAAAAAAGACACTCCTAAGTGTTTTATGTTGCATGGATGATATTCATTTATTACATCTGAACATTCCATCAATCCTCATACAGGTGATGAAAATGATCATGACCCTGGAAGTGGAGGAATCTGGTCGTCTACATTATGTAAAGCGGCCAGGAGCACTGCTGGAGGCAGGCTGTGTCATAGCTAGACTCGAGTTAGATGACCCTACCAAAGTGCACCCGGTGAGTATCTGGGGGAGAACCAGGTTATTTACTGTTTATGTACTTCACTAATCAGATCATCTGTGACTTGTAACTGTCTCTTATGCCTAAACATCTTCGTATGTTTGTTCACCTGGGGTTTTAACAC